>JANIJI010000059.1:13482500-14082500 GCA_024500535.1 Leptonema lineaticorne
AACCATTTTTTAGGGGTTATCTTTAAAGACGTGTAATATCGTTATCGTAATTTGAATTTATTCATACGTTGGATCACGTGTGAAAACTTTTTTTATTAGGTTATCGGTTTTTTTAACGTTTACAATCTTGGATTATTAGAAAACGTTTGTTGTATTTATATCAGAAATCGTTAACTCGTTTTTTTTTGTTACAACCATCGATATTTTTACAAAAAATAAACCATAATTTATTTTTATATACAAAAATAACCGTATTTTTTGTTTCAAAACATTATATTGATCAATTTTTATATTTTAAATATTTTATATACTTTATTATTTGTCATTTAAATTGAATAATTTTATTACATATGTCATAAACAGTAAATTTCGGAACTTATTATTTTTTATAATTCATAATTATTGTATATATTGATTTATATGTGATATTAGATAAGAATTGATCAAAAAATAAATGCATGCTCAACTTTTTCCACGATACTTGCTCCATTATACGTACGATAAATCTTATCTAGGTAGTCAACCGTTATCAAGATAAAGTTTCGAATGAAAAAGTTTTGAGGTAGTATACCATATATGTAAACTTTTTTATTTTCATTGCAAAAACAAAGTTTCACGTTCGTTTTTCATTATCAACGCTTTATAAAAAAATAAACTTAGTAAGCAAATTGTTCTGTGCGAAAATGTGTCATTTATATACAATACATAACTCTGCAATTTTAGTATACACAAAACAAATTTATAATTTAACGAATTTTAATACATCTATGCATGTATTAAAATGTTTCCGTTCGTATTTGTTTTATACAAGCACGTTGGCAGTCGAAATATTTTATACATTCAAGTATTGATTTTGAATATTAAATTGTAATTTATCGAAAAAAACAATGAATATTTTCTGATAAAAATATTAAAATAAAATTACCGATAGGCAAAAAGACCGCTATACATAAATAATATAATTAATTATCAGAAATCGGTCAAGTTATCCTTTAAAAAAATCGATTTCAGTTTTACTTATTTTTTTCAAGTATAAAAGGTAAACCGGGAAGATTTTGCCGCAACATAATAATATTAAATAAATAATGAAGGACGAATCCAAATTAACTATTTAATATTCTTGAATTTTTAAGCGGTTCATTTTCCCCAAACATGAAAAAGATTTCATCATTATTTTTAATTGCGAAAAAAATTAAATTAAAAAGTCATAATTTTTCCTTAGATTATAGGGAAAATAATAATTTAGTAAATATTTTTTTCGTAACGAAGTAGCGTAAAAAGCACTTTCGAGCTGGAAGTGTTTTTTTCTTTTTTTTAAAAAAATATATGAAAAATGTTTCCGATACGATTTTTAAAATATTTATTTATATATGGTATTACATAATATAAAAATGTGTAAATAATTTATCGATGACTGTCGTTTCGACTATTCTTTTTCATATATTTAAATACCGTTCATATTTAAATGTAATACTTTGTTATCTCTTTCATTACATAGCGGTCGATTTTTATAGGATAGATTTGCGATCGAAAAAAAAAGGTTGACGATCGTCGTTTTAAATCGTATATTTAAAGTTCGTTAAACGACAAAATAGCGGGGGGAATTCGAAGCGATCTTTTATTTACTTCAATTTATTTAACCGTTAAATTTAATTATTCGTTTATCAAATTTAAACAATATTATTTTGTTATTTATTTATATGCGTTGCTTATTTTTGTATTTGTGTTAAAAATAAATCGTTAAATGTTGCTTAAAAATATATTAAAATATGTTTATAAAGAGCGAAATAAATCGTCAATAAAATATTCTATAATTCAATATAAAAGGTTTATATTAATATACCATAATATGTTTCATTTAATTTTTTTTTAAATAAACATTTAAATTTTCCGGAAATTTATTTTAAGATTTTTTTTTAATAAAATACGTTTTTTTAATTAATTTTAAAAATTTTTACGATAAATGTTTATTTTTATAAATTTTGACCTATATTTTTAAAAGTTGACGCGATCAGTGCACGACGAAAAAATAAATTATAAATTAAAAAAAAAAAAATATATATATATATATAAATATATCGATTAAGAGTCTATTAATTGTCGTCCATGATCTTATTCGGCTATAAAATAAATAAATATATAAAAAAAAAATATAAAAAATTTTTTTTACCGGGCTGCTGCGACATGTCGTATGCGGACCGTACCCCCGGTGTCACCGGTCGCGCAGACGAACAGGAATTGAGGTGCCATATAATACGAAGGCGCATCGGGGGCGCACCGGTAACCTTCGCGGAGACCGTTGCGCGCCAGACAGGGACCGACCCGTTCGAACTGGCGCGACTCCGTCTCTTTCTGCTCATACTCCGGCCGAGCCGCAGCAGCAGCCGCAGTGCCGGCCGGTCGTCGGAGCCGCGTGGCTCTCGCGCGTCGCACACCGCACGCCGCGCGTTCTCTTCCCGAAATTAAAATCGTCGTTCATTTTTTTTTTAATTTTCAAATTTTATCGGTGTTGCCAACGTTGCGACGTTTATATATTCCGTTATATTCGCGTGTGAATTTTATTATTATAAATTAGATTTATATACACATATATATTTATATATATATATATATAAAGGGCCGCTTTTGTTCGTGTGTGTTTGTGTGTGTGTATGCGCGTGCAACTCTCGTTTTGTCCAAGTGCGTCCTGTGGGAAAAAATAACGTACGTTTCGCGCTCGCAGCTGTCGTTCAAACTTTCAATTTATTTCTGTGTTAACAATAATATTGTGTGTGTGTGTGTGTGCATTTTTTCTTGCGTTTATTTCGATGCGGTGATACAGGATCGCATCTAGGACTTTTTTTTGCTCCTTTTCGAACAGTCGCGGTTCCACTTTTTGAAAAGTTCGATTTTGTTCCGTCATGGGAAATCAGGGGTCGGCGCCCCACGAGCCGCTGTCTGCGGCCGCGGTTACCAACGCCGGATTCTCGCTCAGGGTTAGCGTTCACTATCTTAAACCGGATTTATATATATATATATATATATATATATATATATATATATTTATTCCATTGTAGCCTTTATAGGTGTGTAATTATTAATTATTTCATCTTCTTTCTTCCGAAGGACGAGCGTTCAAATCTCAATACCGTTCTCGTAAGTCGACTAAAGTTTTCGAATGCGAACGTTAATGTTTATTTAATCGCATGAATATATAAAAATTATTCTGTCGGCCGCATTTTTTTTTTTTACCTAAGAATAAAATATGACCCATACGGACAAACGTGTTATATTATTCACGTGTACTTTTTTATTTAGTTATATGCAGTATTGATTGATTTAAAAATTAAGCGCCATATCGAACCGACCTATTCTAAAACATCCGTTCGCATCGTGTGTGTATGGTGCGCGCTTTCGTTCGCTATTTTTATTCAAAACTTTATGCCGTTTTCCTATTATACATTGCATAGGAAATAAAATGTTGTATAGGGTGGGAAAGGTCGAAAGCGCCGTTCTTCGAAATCCGATTTTAATATTCGACCGCAATAATAGAATTCTAATTATTTTATTGTATGTGATCGATATCGAAATGTCCTCATTTATTTTGATTAAAGTTGACATTAATCGATTTTTTTTAATTGTATAGCGATATCCTATAAAAATTCTAATTGTACTAAAAAAATTCGACAATTTCTAATTTATATTATTTTTAAACTTCTTAATATTTAATTTCATAATTATATATACTTTTTGCCATATTCTATATATAAAACGATTATATATATAATATATATATATATATATATATATGTGTGTGTGTGTGTGTGTGTGTGTATATATATATATCCAAAAATGGTTTTATGTATGATATGTATGTATAATATATTTAGGCGGTGCAACTTTATAGTTTTGTTTCAGTACTTTTTGGACCTTTCCATTGGATGAAACTTCATAAAAAATTTACGTGTTTCAAAAAAAATTGTAGCAAAAATAATAATAAAAAAGAACATTTACTAATCTTATTTTTTAGATAAGAATAACGGTTACAAGTTCTATTTTTTTTTTATCTAATGTTACGTTAATCAAATATCTAACACCATCGTTGGTTTATTTTTTGCCCTCGTTAAAACCGTAGGGAAAATAGTTTTTTTTTGCATTTAATTCAAATGTACACGCTTTAACAGGTTAATTTATCGTGGTCATGCAATTATTGTGAAGCACTTTAAGTGCATATGTAATTCCGTCTCCGTACCTCCTGAACATTTCCTCGAATATCTATGAGGTCGACGATGTTCTAGGAAAGTTATTTGCATTTTTCATTCATTTTAGATCCGTTCATATAAATGTTAAAATGCTTACACGGTGTACTTGTGTATTTAAATATTTGTCAAATGACATTCAAATAATGACGCAAATTTTACTGAGAAACTGGTTATGAAGAGATTTTCTATCATAATGGATATTGAGGCATTGACCAATAGATTTTTTTTAAACTCAAATGTTATTGAATTTTTAATTGACTTATTTTATATAAAATGTTAATGTATATTGTTTCTTCTTTGTTATTTGACTTAACTTATTTCTTTTAATCTTTTATTATAATTCTCTAATTACGGTTTCAAAATATTCCTCATATTATTCTGTGCTATTTTTAAGAACTTTTCCTGAATCGTTTTTTTTATTGTATTAAAATCGAATATTAAAGAGAAATTGCTTACAACGTTAAGATTATTACTTTATTAAAATTATTACACATATATATATATGAATAATATTTAAGATCGACAAGGACATATGGACATAAAAAGACACGAGTTCCTTTTGTATTTCACGTTAAATCTAATAGTACAAAATTTACATCTTGTTTGATTATTTACATAAAAACATCAATATTTAAATAATAATAATGCTTACAGACGTCGAAATGATATTTACATCATGTTTGATTCAATTTGTCGATCAAAAATGTATTTTGGCAGAATATTCTCCCGTCAATCATTTTGTGTGTATATATATATATATATATATATATATATATATATATATATATATATATATATATATATATATATATATTTAAATCGCACTTAAGGGATAATGCAAGGTCGAATATGACTACCGGGATTAATTTTCAGCATATTATCAAGGCGAAATCTGTTTATTATTCATTATTGAAAAAAAATATTCACATAAGAATATTCAGAGGAAACAACGGATGTACGTTAAATTTAAATTTCTACGATATTCGTATCTGATCTTGGTGTGTGAATATTTGATGCAAACCATATCAGTCAACAGAATTTTAATGCGATACTCGTTGACGATATTTTTAAGTACTTTATTTGTATAATTTTAATGGTATAGCATCTTATCATTGCGGTTTCTCTTTTTACGATTGCACTAAATAGATTTTAATTAATATTATTCAGCGTAAACGAGAAAAAGCAAAAGAAAACGAATGATTTTGCTATATTGAAGTGCCTTCGCTCGTTGTTATTTATTAAATCGTAAAAGTGACCGACACGCGTGTTTTAAAATGCAAGTTTTCCCAGCAATTACTACCATCGGATTATAAATTGAAATAATGCATCGCAATAAAAAGTGCGTGCCATAGAAACATTTCGTTTTTGTCTAATTAATCTTCGTTATTGTTGTTATTTATCTTCATTTTAAACATTGCGCCGGCGCTAAACGTGCGAATGAAACGTTGAATATTTATTTATTTTTTTTTTGCGATAATAATATTAAATATCACTTTTCAGTCGGTATATATATTTTGAGGATTGCCGTTGAGGATTTGTTGGATGATTTTTCCTTATATCGACCGGACGAGCAACTTGTATATAAATTGTATTTTATAAGATTGCTCTATTTGGTCAGTGAGCATTCATAATATTTTCCTTCAGAATTTTTCACGACTACGAATTTGGCTCTTTCTTTACAATATGATCAAAGTGCTGAAATATATTTCATGCATACAGATGCGTCTCTTTATTATGTGTATGGCTATCCATAATTTCAATTTATTATGAATTTTTTTTTCATATGTGTTTATTTTAAAATATATATAATAAATTTGATATAATCAACTTTTATTTGTTCTGTTTTATATTTGACTTCCCACATTTGTTATATTTTTAATGTAATTAGTAATTTAAAAAAGTATGTATTCAAATTAACCATATTTTTCTAATATAAATAAAATGTATTTTTTTCCTTAAATAGTACTATTTTTGGCATTAATTATAATATAATTTTAATAGTAACCTAATGACTGAATTAATTTTAATTTATGATTTTGTTTTATAATACTATAATATTTCTTTCAAGTCTACGTCAAACATTTTTTTACAGTAATGTCCATATCGTTCAACATCAATGCCCTTGTCTGACTCCGCTTTTACGATAAACGTATTACATTAGACAACACAAAAGATCCACCATAATTGGTTTTGTTATTCGTTTATTCTCATTTTTAATAAACCCAATTTCATTTTCATTAAAAGCTCGTTTTTGTTCGTGCTCGCTTTACCCTATAGCATTTAAGATGATTTGCGATGTGAATATTTGTAAACACAAGTGACTAAGTTGCCATTTTATTTTTGCCATGCGTTTCGTTCTAAATTTATAATCCGAGACAAATGCGTTGCTTATACTATTTATTCTGAGATACCAAACTCTATATATATATATTGACCATTGGAATTTTGTTCAAAAGGCACACTCGTTTACTTCGAATTACTCGGTTTTAGTAATGTAGCAAAATTCCAGGTCGACATCGTTAACCTCACTTTATAAATTCGGCGGTCAAAATAAGGTACGAATGTGACTCGTCTTATCTAGGTAGAGGTTAATTAAAAGTATACTTGTTGAATCCGTAATCGGCTTCATCATCTTCTTCTTCTCGAGCACATTCCTTCGGCTGTCGACCCTCTCTTCCCAACGTGACCTTTTTTCCTTTTAGTGGAGTCCTTCGTCTTTGTTATCCATTAGCCACAATGTTGATGTCATTCTGTATATCGTATAAAAACGATTAATTCATTCTATTTTAAATTTGATCAGAATCCATTATATACTTGTTATTTATATTTATTTACATTCAGTTTGTTTATATTTCAGTTTGATTGAAAAGAACATTTTAAATCTAAAGATATTTCTATTCTCAAAACAGGATATTAATTGAATTTTTCACATTAATCATATTTATCTTTTATTCAACTATGTAAGAATAATTTTTCCCCTATTCAATATTGCTATTACATTTTCCTTATTTTTCACGATATTTCGCAAAAAATAAATACGCGCTGATAGTATACCAACAGTTAACAAACTGTATAATCTGACGTAATTATTTTTAAACACGGACCGAAATTTTGACTTAAACATTCCGTTTTATTAACATTACCTGTCATATTTTTTTTCAATGTGGCAACCCTGAAAGGATGTGTGGCGATTGATAGCGCGCGCATTCAAATTCCTATCGAGTATGTGTCATCGGTTGTTTCGACACAGAATCATTCGTGAAGTTTTAGTTGCATACTTCAACGTATCACTTCACAATTAAATAAACGTTTTGTACCATTTTGTTTATGTATATACACTTTATTTTGATCGCCATATTTCTCCACGCAAACAAAACCGAAAGTATTCTAATAAAATGGAAATTAGATGTTAAAAACGGCGAAGAATGTTGCTCTCGAGTTTTCTTTCCGTTGACACGGTCTTCATACCGTATTCGAACCAGTATTTTTTTGACTATTAAAATATTTTTAAAAGTTTATAATGTACATTATTATATATATATATTTATTTTTTTCTTTTACTTTAATTGGAAACTTTTACGGTGAAAATGCCGTTATATTTCTGTGAATAGTATGCATACTATTTTTTTTATGTAATTTATGCAATGTTTATTCATCAACTATGCGTGTACTAAATTAATATAATATTTCGAGACTTTCAAATTATGAACAGTCATACGATTACATCATTTATTATTATTTTAATTTTTGTTTTTTGCGTTTATTTTGTGTTATTTATTAGAAATTTAAAATTTCATCATGTCAATAATCTATGTTACAGCTGATTCTTGTTTATATGTTTTAATTAAATAATGGTTTTATTATTTAACACCAGTTTATTGACCCCTCTTGTAATTTAAGCAGTTTTATGACCCTTTTTTAAAGCAATTAGTCCTTTTGTGCGCTATGTGTTAATATATTTTATATCACTGTGAATATGTTTTAAAATCAGGTTTTATAAATTAAATTAATACGATGTGTATTTTTTTACCATATATTTCTTAAGTTATAGTATGTTGTATTTGTAATTCCATTAAATATTATTATTGATTAATTTCTAATATTTTATAAGTTAATGAATATACTTATTAAATTTTATAAAATTTAGATCTTTAATATACAGTGATATATTTTGACGTATTTGCTTGTGTAAACGCTTGGTGATGTGTTCGCTCATTATTGTTTCATACATTGAATAATATGTAATTTATTTATCTTAATTGTTTTAAGATGATAGTAAAAAAATGTAATCGCAATTTTATAATTTGAAAATTGTATATTTTTATATGGTATGTCAATGTCAGGCTTTTTAATAACATATTCGACGTTTCGGTAAACGCCCCCTTTTTTTTATTATCATAATTTATTCGCATGATATGGGTTCATTATTATTTGCAAACATTTAACATTATTTAACAATATGAAAATTTTATATCATTTTATTTATATTATATCATATATATAAAATTTATAAACGTGTGCGTAGGCATGGTATAAACAAAGGAATGTGCAGTCGATACCAAGAGCTTGGTAACCGGTTTATTGGTTAAAATTAGTATGTTTTACCGAGACCTGATCATAGCAGCTTTTCTCTTCATCATATCGACATTTTTCCTTCCTTTTTTTTACTTATAAAAATGCATATAAAAAAAATATAATTCTGTGATTTATTACGATATCACGATTGCCCATGATTTTTCTTTTTTTTAAGAAACTTAAATTTCTATATTTTTTATGCGAATTTTTTAGACATATTCGTAGAAAACTTTTTTTTATATGATTTGCAAGATTTGATTAACATTAATATGTTAAATATTTGCAAATTTTACGGTTATCGATAAATGCATTAATAAATATTTGATCGTTTTTTAACTGTAATTCAATTTCATATGTCAATGTTTAATATTGAAGAAAAAAATATGACAAATATTAGAACTTAAGTGATTATGTGATTTATTGTTTTCTTAAAATAAATTGATATGTTTAATAAAACATTAGTTTAAATGTCTTATAATATACATATTTTTTAATTTTTATTTAATATAAATTAAGTGAGAATTTATTTTATGTTAATATTATAACATTTTATTAATGTTCAATATGAATTTGTAATATTTGATTTATTCGTTATTTAAAATATGAATTATGTGATGACGAATTTCTGTGAAATATAATTTACTAAAATGATTTTCTACAAAAAGCACATCCCATAATTTTTAACTATATTTTTTTGGTAAATTCCAAAGTGCTCTTAAATTGATTTATTTGAAATATGTTTTCAGGGTTCATCATTTCGGCGTACGGGCACTCGTGGTATGGATCGTCTAAGGAGATCGTTCAGAGAATCATTTCGTCGTCGTAAAGGTGGCGATGGAAACATCGGAGGTCCAGCAGGTCCAGAAAGCGCCCGTCCACATCAGTGGCAGGCAGACGAAGCTGCTGTTCGTGCTAGCACTTGCGCTTTCCATGTCAAATATCTTGGATGTGTCGAGGTGTTTGAATCACGTGGAATGCAAGTTTGTGAAGAGGCGCTTAAAGTACTTAGGGTAATTTATTCGTTTTGTATTTACGTATATAAATCCTAAGAAATTAATATCACAAACGTTCAATTTCACTTACTATGCGCATATTTTGTATTTTATTAGAACCATTTTTTTTTGTTATTAAATATTTTTCATTTTCATCTTATTCATTTAATATGGTATATTTGAATATTTTAAAGAAATGATCATTTTAAAGTATTTTTTTATTATTTTTTCAGAATTCCAGACGACGTGCAGTAAGAGCTGTACTTCATGTAAGTGGAGATGGACTTCGTGTAGTTGAAGAAGATACAAAAGGATTAATTGTTGATCAAACTATAGAAAAAGTATCATTTTGTGCTCCTGATAGAAATCATGAACGTGGTTTCAGGTACTATAATCATATATTTGTTAGTTTTAACTGAAATATTCTTTTTATTACAATAAATAACGTATATATTTTTATTTCAGTTACATTTGTCGTGATGGTACAACTAGACGATGGATGTGTCATGGATTTTTAGCATCACGTGAACCCGGAGAAAGATTATCTCATGCTGTGGGTTGTGCTTTCGCTGCTTGCCTAGAACGTAAACAGCGTCGAGACAAAGAGACACTAATAGCGGCTGAATTAACTAAATCTCATGCTAGTAAAATTATTTCTAATGGTAGGTTTTTTATTTTCTTTTTGAGAAGCATTATGTATTATAGAAAAGTGGTTGTAAAATTTATTGGTAATATTTGTTGTAGGAGGAAATAAATCAGACAGATCTATGAGTATAGATAGCACTGCTAGTTCAATATCAACAGTACTTTCTAATTCCACTGTACCTAGTATAATTCCTGCAGCAGCTCGTCCTCCACCTCCACCTAATCCTTTTGCTATAGAACGTCCGCATGCTGCTCCACATATGTTAGAGAGACAAGGATCATTTAGAGGTTTTTCGCATATCAATAACCAGTAAGTTGTTTATATTTATTGTGCTATGATTGCAAAAATTAATTATCTTTTTTTTAATGTTTAAGTTTTAAATATTATCGAAGTTTATTTGACTAAATTTTATTAATATTTTTAAATAAGCAAAAATGTAATAAATTTTGAAATAATTGGTGCATCTTTATCTCGCTTCCTAATATTTAATTTAGGATTTACTTTAATCTGTTAAAAATATTTATAAATATAAATATATAATATGTATCTATAAACTTTATTTTTATGATATTTTCGTTTTTTTTTTAGCTCGCCATTCAAAAGACAGATGTCTTTGAGAATTAGCGATCTTCCAAGTAATCTAGAACGTTTGAGGACAAATCCAGTTTCGGTACCTTCGCAACCACAACCATCTCAACCACCGATTGTACCATTATTACCATTATCTCCATTGACGGCCGAACCTATTCCTGAAACAGAAGATAAAGTTACAGCTATGTGTCAACAGATAGCGCGAGGATTGCAATTGTTATCTGAAGAGCCGATAACAGCACCACCAACGGTGCCCGTATCCACTAATCAAGATTTACCAGCACCCGATCAGTGGTTAGGTCGTGTTGCTCGCGCACCGCCTCCAATAACAAGAGCACCTCCATTGTCTGTCCGAGCTCGATCTTTAGGAGGTGATCCTTTTGATGCTGAATGGGCGACACCACCACGACCCACAAATCCATTTTTACAACAAGCAATGTAGGTTTTTCAATTTTGGTGAGACGTCTTTTCTTTTGTAAAAGTATTCTGCCTTATATTTTATTACATAATTATTTTTATTCCTGTTGTATATTATTAATGAAATTAAATTAAGGGTTTTGAAGAAGGAAGATGAGAATTGTTTGAGTATTAAATATTGTACGTACTATGAATATTTAAAAAAAAATATTTAAAAAATATTAAACGTGATGCTTTTTATTATCAGGCTTTGGGCTTTGGAAATACTTAATTTTTTATAATTTCTTTCGTGATTAGTCAACATATATTAACGAAATAACAGTATATGAAAAAAAAAGTATTACTACTTTAGGCGGAAACTAAGTCCGATCCTGACATAAGACTAAGTATAAAAGGTTGTACTTTGTCGTGATTTTAACCTATGTTTATGATTTGTTTGCTTCGATTTTCATTTAACTATGTATCATTATTGGTTCAGTATTATATATGTTACTTTTTTTTATTTTAAACATAATACCAATTTTGATCTCGGTCGACAGTATGTCACCAACCGAAATATACGTACATGCATGTACTTAATTTTTACGCTGTAATTTATCGTATTGGACTTTTATAATTACATAAATGTATTTACAGTGTATTATTTGTGTTAACAGGTGTGGTAGTATTTCGATTTACATATTTGTCCAATATCTATTTTCATAGATGATATACAAGAAAGTATTGAAAATTAATAGTATTAGTCGATGTTATTGATTTCAGTAGAATTCGCCATATTTTTAGTCTGTATCCATAATTTTGTTATCTATAAATGAATAATTGGCGATATGTATGCTTATAATAAAATTATATTATATTTGTAATATTTTTATTAAACAAATACTTCAATATTTATTTTGCGATTACATTTATAGACTATTGAAAAAAGTTGAGAAAATATTTTAAAGTTTTTTATTTTCAAATTAACGGTATTTAAGATAAATATAGATTTGTGTGATAAAATATATGCTGAATTTATAAGAATTTTTCATAGATGTTTATATATGAATGAATCATTATTCAGTCATTTGAATTCTTTAAAACCAATATCGAAATTGCAAAAAAATCGCAGATTTTTAATGCATTTTATTTATGAGCATACTATATTCAAAATATTGAAATTTAAATATACTTTTTATATTTTATTGAAAATATATTAAAAATTCAATTACTCTTATCAATACGTTGTGTATAACATCAAAGATGTTTAAAATAATAAAATTGTGGATACAGCATCATAAAATTAAAAATATGTGTTCTTATAAATATAGTAAAAGAAAGTACAGGAATTCTTATTTTACATTGTATTAAGACTATTTTCAATTTTATTTCATTTTACTTGTTTTTATAACATTTTTTATGCACAATTATGTACTGTATTATTTTTTAGTATCTAGTTTTAGCAAAAACTAAAAAAAAAACTTGAGGGATCACTCATCTTTGTCAGTGAATCTGACGTACTTATACATATCTGTTGAATAGCCAATTAAAAAATCAAATAAAAAAATATCGTTAAGGTGATAGATGTTAATGTTCTGATAATTGTTAGAATATTTATTGCTCAATTTAATAAGCATGCTTTTGTCTATAGATAGTGCAGTGTTTTTAAAACTGCATAACGTGTAATACTGTCGTATATACCAACCTTCAATGTTTCCGGTACCCTTAATTAAATATTAAGCGCATACAAAGCATTCCATTTATGTTTGTTTAATAGTGTTAAAATATTTGAAACAAACATATACTTACATTGCCGTGGTTATAATAACTATATGTACATTAATATTTAGATATTTTTATAGACATTATAAAGGTAAAGATCTGCCTTTTTTAACATCAAATGTCCCTTTTCAGAATAGAATGTCTTATTATGGAAAATTTTGTTAGATAAAATTATTATATATAATATTAACGTACATATTGTTATTTAAAACACAGTATTTAGCACAAAATTCCATGGAAAGGCAATTCGTGCGTTGGACCCACTTTATTATTATTTAAATTATAATAATTCTCATTATTCTGGAAAAATGACAACTGATTTTAATATGTCTACATGTAAACAGGGATTTTACTTCAATTATCTTTTTTTTTAATGTTTTTTTGAATATTCACTAGTATGAATAATGTATTTTGTAATATTATTATATTATTGCAATGTTCTTATATGTTATAATTGCAAATTCGTCATTTCTGGTTGTATTTAAGGTTATTTTCATCATTATTATTATTTAGAAAAAAGTGATAATTACAATTTTATAACATTATCTGAGAAATGTATAAATTGTATATAGTGATATGGTACCTTTTTTGGTGATGTATTTTCTCTAAAGTATATTATGTAAATATATTTATACATTGCGTATTACTTTATTTCTATATGATTTAATCATATATAATATGAATACTATGTGTGTAACATTATTATTGTGCAATTGATGTCAATCAACTGAATATTTCAGTCGATTGCCAATACATAATAGGAAATCTTGTGTCATTGAACGAAAAAGAAATATTCATATATCTTAATGTTGAAAAGTGTTATGGATTGGGCGGTGGAAATTATTATATAATTTTGTATTAGAAACCAATAAAAATCAAATATTTTCAGTAATATATTTATTATCTTGTTCCAAAAACTATATTTTATGCCATTTAACGAAGAACAATATTAAACGAGACCATAAATGACATTAATATCGCACTCATTTGTGTTTTTTTTTTCAAGTGACAAACTACATAATTTGTAGTGATATTTTTGTATATGGAAAAATTATGTGATTTATAAAAATCACATATATTGTACAGAAGAGACAAAATCTAATGAAATATGATTGAATTTTAAAACATTTACTCTTATTTTCATTTTATTCCAGTGATATGTGTAAAATTTGATTCAAATTGAATTAATTTTGATTTTTATGTTATAAAACAAAAACGAACCTTTAATCTGATTTGTGTTTATGTTTGAATGTAATTTAAACCAAAAATGTGTTGAATATTTAATTTATTATTGAAGGACTTCTTTTATAATATTAAAAGGAATGAAGATTTTTGATGAGACAAGAACATGTTATTTTGATCGTAAATTGAAATTGATCCTTGGGGTGAATGATGAGATATAAATTAAAATTTTGTATTCAATATAATTTTTGGAACATGCTTTATATTTACAGAATATGCAATTGCTCTTTTTCGGCTTTGAACTGTTTCCATTTTGTACTTAATTTTTTAAACGTTATTTATGGAGTTTGGTTGAAGAAAATAATATAGCATTTTATTAATATATATGTGTGTGTGAGCATATGTAAATTTATAATTATTGATATATATATATATATATATATATATATATATATATATATATATATATATATGCGTGTATGTATGATAAGTAATGTGATAATACTTTGGCATATTTTTCTTTATGTAATTTGCCTATGTCAGTTAAGTGCCTCTGGGTTATAAATATTATAGGAGATTCGCCATTATTACGAGGATTGATGGAATGAAAAAAAAATATTTAACACTCGAATTTATAATTTGTAAATACATAACACAAAATATACACATTCATAAGATATATTATTATAAATATATGTGTTTGTTGACTTTATGAAAAAGTCTATTGTATGTTTTGTTTTTATAATAAAAGTAGTAAATGTAAGTCATATTAAATCATATAAATATATATTGATATTAAAATAGGATTATGAAAAAAAATACACTGTGCTGTACTTAAGTGGGCACGCTGCACCCTGTAGCTTCCGCCACACGCATGCGACTGGCAAAAATTGTAAAATAATGATTTAAATAATTTATAAATGAATATCTTGTATATACATAAAAAATATATTGTTATCAGTAGTACTTTATGAAGTTATATTATTCAAATTTAAGTTCTGTTGACAAAATTACTTTTTTTTTATTTTTCTTCGAGTCTGCTGAGGGTTAGTTTTTATATTGATGTTCATCTACATATATATATATATATATATATATATATATATATATATATATATATATATATATATATATATATATATATATATATATATATATATATATATATTAACACATAAATATTATTTTTTTTATAATGAAAATATAAATTGAAAATGTTTGTTCCTAAATGTTCAACTTCTTTTTCACTTGAGAAAAAATAGTTTCTTTTTCTATAATTATTAAATGTATATTGTTTTCGATCAAATAAACAAGCCTTCAAATTAATTTTTTGTATGTTTTCTTTCTTTTATTTTAAAACAGATTGTTAGTTTTAACAATTTTACTTGATCTCAAAATTATTTCAAATTTTGAATTGGATTTTAAAGATATTGTTACACAATTTATAATGTCAATTTTTAATCTTCTATTATCAAGTAATATATATTTGCTTTTTTTTTAATTTAGCTCCAAAACAAGGAAGTTACTCTGCATTTCATTTAACAATAAAACAAGTTCATTTTTTTTTACTTTTATTTATAAATCAGTCACAACAAAAATATAAACACACATACATACAAAGTTAACTCAATATTCCAAATAAAAATAATTTATTATATCCACAAAAATCTATCAGCTAGCTCCAGAGCTCAGCGACATAGTTTCCAATAGACCAAAAAAATCACATTTGTTTGCTGGACTAATTTGCTATTCGCACAATTTTATTAATTTGACAGTAAATATATTAAAAGTATGAAAAATAATTACAGTATTACATATATATGTACGGTCATATTTTTGATTAAGGGCACAGCCCTAAACTGTAGAGCTCTAGACTATATGTATATAAAAAGAAGTACTTCAAAATTGGAATGAGGATAAAAGACTAGTTTCATGTTATTATTATATAAGATTTATAAAATTACAAATAAATTAGGTTCGATTTACAACCGTAGATGTTGAGTTGAAAATAGTCAGAATTTAAACATGCGACTATGACTTATCTAATACAATATACTGACTATAATTTGTATATAAATATATGCAAAACTTCTACATTTTTGTTCAAACGTTGGCCGGAAACAAGTTACTTTACACCGCATCATTTTCTTCTCAAAAAACGTAAAAATAATTTTAGTATGACACAAACGAATTTACTTTAATAAAAATATTTTTTTTACATAGATATGTTGTTCAGGTTTGAATAAATTAAGAAAAATTACATAAAAATATAGAACAGAATAAAAAAGTCTGAAATGTTCACATTAATACTCCAATAATTATTAAAAAAAAAATAAAAGGAAAAAATACTGATAAAAATTGTACCATGTAAACGTTGTATAGTAAAAATCATGAGGTATTTTCCTATCAAAGAGTTATATATTAAATGTTACTATTCATTCTTATTAAATATAAAGTTACAGTGTTAAATTTTAAAAATTTTCACTATGATTATTATTACCCCATTACTAAATTATATTTCGAAAATACGCTTATATACATTTGTCATTATTATATGATTACTTGTCTACATATTTTGTGATATTTTCGATTCATACGATTTCATATGCGACGATGAAGCAAAGTACGAATTTACAAAATGTTAAATTTGGCATAAAAATATGCGATATGTTGGTTTGTATGAAATGAAAGTAATGAGAAAATACCCCATTTTATTATAATATATAGAATGAATATCGATATTATATATAATGATATAAAACAATTGAAAAAGACTTTCTAATCAATACAATTATCTTTGAGAAAATATATATAAGATAAATTCAAACTAGAAATCATCTTTGAGAAAATTATCACTGATTATTTCGATAATAAATTAGATTTTTAAATAAGTTAAGCCCCAATAAAAAATAAATTAAAAAAGTTACGACGGTCCCACAATAAAGATCTTATTGTAATAGAATTTATAAATGATATAAGCAAGAAAGCACAGAATTTAACATAGCGAACACACAGAAAACGAAATTAAGTTTAATAAAATATTATAAAAATAATTTTAGAAATCAGTAATAATAATAATAATAATAAAATCTTTAACACTTATAATTCTCATAAACTAGTTAAAATATATGTTAAAAATTATAATTTTGTACAAAAAAAGAGAATTAAATGAAGCCATAACATGAATAAAATACTATTTAGGAATTAACTCTTTTGCTGAAAACTAAATCTAATGATTATAGGATTTTTTTCCAGTTATATTTATCTTTATATTATGATGAAGTAACTGACCAATATAACCATTAGCAAAAGTGTTAAAATATTTATATAAGAGATATAAATTAATAAATTATTTAATACGAATAAAACATTCACATTATAAAACATAAAATCATATCTTATCAATAAACTATAATAATTTATCAAAATCTGATATAAAAGTGGAAAGTTTAATGAGGTGATGAAACAACAGCGATGATTATATGCAAATATAAATATAATATGTGAGCAAAAGAGAAAACATTGTACAAGAATTATTTTCTTTATATATATATATATATATATATATATATATATATATATATATATATATATATATATATAAATACAGTTTACGATGAAAATAAACTTAATTATAATTTACGCATCAAGATCTTATAAAAATATTGCGTTCACAAATATTGAACTCTATATAAACACTAAATAAAGTTAAACATATATCAAAATTTCAAGATATATATATATATATATATATATATATATATATATCCTACGCAATTTGTTATATATATAATAAAAATGTAACAATCACAGAATTCACAATAAATATTATATTAAACGTATGAAAACGTGTGAGTTTATATTATAGTAATATTCATAAATTATATGTAGCAAAATAAAAATGTGCAGATTAAAAAAAAATAATAAAACAATTAAAATATAATTCTGACTAAAATTTAAATAACATATGACTATGAATACAAAAAAAAATGCAACAATTGGATGGCAAGAAGATGAAGTATGAATTATCATGGCAATTTTTCATATACACAAGAGCAACAATATATACATGCATATAAACAGTCACATGTTGATGTTTTGACAAAATTCAAAGATATGCTTAAAATATATTATGTAAAATATTTAATAATCTTCTTGGTACTTTAAATAAATTATAATTATTATTTTCTAACAAAAAAAAAACAAATAAACATTATTAAAAAATCATAACTTTTTCAGAACAAATTCCAATGTAAAAAAAGTATTGACGTACATATTACTGAAAATATACACACATATATATATGTGTCCATCTTTACAAACACAAGCACATTCATTTCAGTCATTATGATGCATCTATATTGACTAATAAAGCGTTAGCAAAATGGCATAAAATAGATATGTTAATTAAGTACAAAATAAAAATTTCAAATAAAAAAAATTTGCTCATTGTAATTGTTTATATATATATATATATATATATATATATATATATATATATATATATATATATATATAAATATATATATATATATATATATATATATTTATATATATATATATATTTATATATATATATATATATATATATATTTATATATATATATATATATATATATATATTTATATATATATATATATATATATATATATATATATATATATTTATATATATATATATATATATATATTTATATATATATATATATATATATATATATATATATTTAATACAATAAATATATCCTAGGAAATATTTGTAAAAATTATGCTATCTATAATTGCTAGTTTGTATGTAAAAGGATATAGAAATTATTTTTTTGAGCATGTTCGTGTATACACGTCAGATGTTCCCAAACGGGTTATTGACAATATTTAATGTTTCTTTTTTTTCTACAATTGAAACGTTTTTGATGATTATTTGAGACACTACGTTTACTTTTACTATATAATTTAATAAATACAAAATTGGAAAAATTTAACGATTAACATCATGAGCGTTTGTTCCATTGAAAAATATTGTATTTTGAAAGTATTGTCGTTAATATTCGTTTAACTATTTAATATGTATAATATTTTATTTGAACAATACACATTTTTCACATGGTATAAAAACTGGCAAGTTTTTCTTTAGAATAATATTTCAAAGTTCAAGGTATAATAATTAATAGAGGTATAACTTGGACAATTTTAAATATATTGCAGACTTCGTGATAGAATAAGAGGAGATATAGTGAATAAATTATAGGTTTGAAAAGTGTAAAATATGAAATAAATTGCTGGGAAGCCCTAAAGAATAGAAATATCTAAGCAGTGCTCGAATCGACTTGAGCACCAGATACAACGTGATGAGAATTACAATTCTGAATTTTCGTTAAATTTTCGCCCATCAATGAAGCCAACGAATCGCAGAGTTTGCGATAATTCTGTTCCAAAGCTTCTTGATATTCAACTTGATCGGTTGATATTACTTTACTGTTAATTTGCAAAGCTATCTGAGAAACCATCAAGAAATCCCTAAAATAATAATGTTAAATTAATGACCACACGATAATTTAAAGCAAAATAAAATTATTGATATATGAAAAATAATATTTACCTGAATATTTCTTTAATTTTTTTAACTTTGTCGTCTGGATATAAACTTTTTACATTAGGATCTAGAAATGCTGAAGCATATGCTAATGGTCCAGCATTAACTTGAACACATATACTTCCCTGTAATCTGAAAACAAAATAATTCCAAAATAAAATATAATCATATAACATTATTGTAATAAGTCAATTAATTCGTTAGAAGAAAATAAAGCGTTTCTATTATATTTTGAATATGTGTATCCTTCTTTCATTATATTCATGATTTTAAAATCAATATACCTTAGTTGAAGTTTTTTGACATCACACGTTTTCGCATTAACTACTTCGTTTAGTTCCTGTACACGAGTTTGCATTTCTTCTAAAGCGACCTCGATAGGACTTTTTTCAACGATCGTTGTGTCAGTTACAATTATTCTTTTCTTCACATAGGGAAATGAGGATTCAGCTAAAATATTATAATTTTTTTTTTATTTACGTTGGTTTTCAAGTATTTATAAGCAATATATATAAATAAATATATATATATATATATATATATATATATATATAATTCATTAAAATGAAGAACTAATAAAAAGAAAAAATTCTTACTTGTCAAGATTGTTTGCCTTTTCCATTGTTCACCGACGCTTCCATGAGCACGACCATCTTTAGTAAAAGGTGTTTCATACATAAAACGTTTGACATCATGATTTCTTTCAAATTCAGTCAATCTTTCTTGAGCTAATTCTGAACAGTCAAAATGAGGTTGCACAGATGTGACTTGAATATATGCAAAGCGCTTATCTAATTCACTAACTACAACCTATAGGAAAAAAATTATAAATATCATAATAATTAATGTTATAATAAAAAATACAAAAAAAAGTAAATTACGGGAGCAGAATCCATGATCATTTTAACAACACTAGCACCAAATTTCTGTTCATATAATTTACAAAGTCTTTCAGAAATTTCACTCAGTGATGTGAGCTTTGGTTCTTTGTAAATATATTCCACACCGTCTTCGTCTTCGAAATAAGCTTGACCAAAGAACGCTACACGATAGAATCTACCTAGAAGTCGTTTACCGGTGTTTTTCAAATCTAAAACTTTCGTATAAGCGGTATTTAAATGTTGATAACAACGCGTCAAAGCTTCAAAATTCCTCATTTTCTCATGAATCGGCAAAATAAGACGATATAGAGGTCCTAGCAGTTCGTATCGTTCGGCTTTATCGACGAATTCTGTACATAATTCGATTTGTTCGAGTAGCCCTGATTCTGTGTATTGAACGTCAACTACACCTGAAAATAAGTGATTATAAAGTTAATCCATTATATTTAAATATTTGAAGAATTTTGGTTTTGTATAATGTTTATATTGAATACTAAATGTTTATATTGAAGACTAAATTTTGGTAAACATATCTGACTTATATAATGTTTATAAAATAAAATTTTATTATTATATAAAAGCTATACAAAGGTAAATGATATGTAAAACATTTTGGCAAATAAATGAAGGTTATATGGTGAGTTATTATTTAAGAATGATAAAGGATATGCAAAAATACTGAAATTTTAGAGAGGTCAAGGTAGACAATAATATAATATAATTATAATTCATTTTCTTATTTTTCTTTTAAAACAACCTCAAATTATATATATTAAATTTAATTAATGGTAGTATTTGTGAATAATACGTAAAAAATATTATTTCGCATTCCGTAAATTTGGAAAACGTAATAAATAAATAATGATTTATTTGTTTGATTGCAATTGATACTTGTTATTTTCTTGTCGTGGTTGTAATTATGTTTACTATGATTATTTTAAACAATTTCAATTCGCTTGTTGTTTTTCATGGTAATATAAAAAAATAAAGTCGAACAAAGAAAATCAATAAATAATGCATGGAAAATTTTTGTTTAATCGTTAACTTTTTATTCTAGTTATTGATTTTTTCATTTTTATATATATATATATATATATATATATATATATATATATATATATAATTAGTTTGTAAAATAATATAAAGTAATAATTTTCAGTCGACCATAACCTTCAATAATGAGGACACAAACATAGGAAATTAAAATTTGCGAAAGACCTTAGATATTTTCAAAGTCATAAATAGTTATACCAACTTAATAATAATATATTACATTGATGTCCAATTTAATACTATAATGTTATTTGAAATATGAACTGCAATGATTATGAGGGTAAAATATTAAAATTTAATGTAAATTCCAAATTGTTTGTATAAGTCACTGGGAACAAGGTGACATTTAATAAAAAAAAATTGACATTGTTTTTATAAATAATGTCATATGCAAATTTGATAAACTGGTTGTAGATATTGTGGAAATGGATAAAGTGAAAATTTTGCAATTATTTCAAGAGTAAACTATAAGACATATACAGATATAAAGCTGTTTTTTTATTTTTAAAAGATTAAAAACCACTGCAAATATTGCAGCGAAAAAATAGTCTTTCAAAATAGAAAACGACACTGACCCCTTTTAAACAAAATTTTATTCAATATCTTAATAAAATATGATGAGTGTGAAAACATAATAATATTAAAACGCCTAATAATAATAATAATAATAATAATAGTATTTAAGTTATTATATAAATGACGCATACTAAAATGAATACATATTTTTCTCAAGAATTTTAGAAGGTTTAAAAATTTACGAAACAGCAACAAATACAATGAGACTCCAAACAATATATAAAATAAATAATTTTCTCATTATTATAAAGTGTACATTTTATTTCAGGTAAAAAATTATAGAAGTCGACTTTATTTTATAGTTCAATTTTTAGATAAATATGCAATAGATAAATGTTTAAATTTATTAAAAATAAAAAAAAAATGCGGAACAATTGTACTAATAGATGTATCAATAACTTTCATAAAAATCAATATTTTCTGATGTCATAAAAGTCGAGTTTGGATCTAAAACATAAATTAATCTGCCAAATTATTGTCTTAAGAAATTATATATACACATATATGTGAATGTGACAATGAATGATGGAAAATAAATATATATCTATTAAGAAGTAAATTCAGTCACGCGATGATCCCATCTATGGATGAGATGCAGAGAAAGAAAATATAAATTATGCAAGACATTTTGTTCTAGTTGAATTTTTAAATAACTAATTGAGATATTGTATTTTTATTTTTTTTTGGTAAAATTAAAGTTTCATTTTCGTGCTGGTGTTTAAATATCGTAATTTGGATTAGAGTAGAAAAACATCAATATTTTATATTAATAAAAAAATAATCTTAAATTTATTAAACAATGGATCAAATTTTTGTCATGAAGCATAAACAACAAATCCAACTGTATAAATATATGCAAGTACACATACCTATTTTACCCAGTTTATTTTATATTTTATCAGAACTATTGTTCAGATGCTAACCTTTTACAAAATTAAATATATAGCTAAAAAATAATTTTTGAAATAATTGAAAAATTAAATGCAAACACTTTCTAATATGATAAATATTTCTAATATGATAGAAATAGCCTGATTAATTATATTATATGATAAAAATTGGTCACTGTAAGAATTATTAAATCACAAAATATTGATATTTTTGTTAGGGAAGCATAAAAAAAAGAAACAGAAAAATTAAACTGCAATTATTATAACGATATATAAAATACACCAATATATATATTTCAAAGAAATTACAATACATGTTTTGGTACAAATTATATTCATATTTATCAGTATTACGCAGATTTTATTCACAAAATGCAATTGATAAACTTGTAAATAAACAAGCATAAAAACGAAATAATTATAAAATTAAAATAATTATGGATAATAGTTATGGTAAAATGGCGACGAAATGCAAATAAAAGTGCATGAGATTATATATATATATATATATATATATATATATATATATATATATATATATATATATATATATATATATTAATATTAAATTTTATCATGTATAATAGCAAAACGTGTTATTTGTAAAAGAGAAAAAATTAAGATGCAGAATTTTAATTTAACGTAACGAAACGCCTTTCAAAACACAATTTAGACGTATATTAAAAAACTATAGTTGAGCTATGTAAAAGCTTTAAATATGTAATTTAAAAATATATTTCAGAATAGAAACAGTAATAACAAAAAAAATGTAATAGAAATTACATTTGCTTATTTTTATACAACTGTTTTCTTAGTATATCTAATTCAAAAAACAATTTAGATAAAACATTATTATATTTTCAATATTTTTATTTGATTCCTAAAGTATTTTGGATGTATAACAAGTAAATGTTATATATTCAAAGTTTTTGAAAGTTTAATATATGTCTACGAATATAAAATAAAAAATAAATAAATAAAATATATGAAACAAATAGTACATTAAATAATGTTGATAAGAAAAATATTTACTATAAAAGTTAGAAACAATTTTTTAATAATTAAATAATTAAAGTGATTTGTACATAAACTAGGACATATATATTATTATGTCGTAAAATTAAAAATATAAAATGTGCAGGTGTGTTTATGATGAATCGAATGTGGTCCACAAGCCGCATATTTGACTTGCCTGATATTTTTTTTATTTTAACTTATTATTAACTTTTTTTTTATTGTCTACTATATAATTTATTTCAAATTGAATAACGATATGATCAAATATTTTTTTTTTAATTTTTATTCATCAACGCATATATGTTTGAATTAATTATAAATTCATTTTGTATATAAAAATGAAAAAAAAACTTTAAAAAATATAATGGTCAATAGCCTTGATGAGGTTAAATATGAAAATTGTCAGTGATATTTTTTTCTACATAAAAATGAACACAGCGATTAGAATGTCGAATTTAATATAATATAAAATTTTTATATAAATGCAAATTTAATTTAAACAATAATAAATATATGATGAACACAAAAATATCATAAAGATAAAATTTCATTCTTAAAAAAAATATTATTTTCAAAATAATTTTTGTTTGAACGTCATAACAATAATTTAACGCACGATCGATTTACTTTGATGGCGTTTTACCATTGATAACTTGACAGTTAAAATGCAATGTATCGAATATAATAATCTTAAATATATTTTATTATACTCATCACGACGTATATAAAAAATATATTAGCACATTTTAAAATTAATAGTAGTTACAGGATTTGAAATCTGATCGATTAATATATGTATTTGTTAATTGACAACGTTAAATTTCTACTTTCTAAAGATTTCCTCGAAACAGGTTGCGAAATTATGGCAAGAAAAATTTTTTGAAATAATATACCTGTAGATGATTTATATTAAGTGAATCATATAGTTAAAAGCATTATTATATTCGTTATCTTTTTGTACCTGACTTGATCTAAGAGACGATAACGAAAACAATTTTAACAATATTATTATACCTGCGATTTAACAATTTGGGACTATATGTTAGAAATGCAGTATTACTAAATAATCGAAGGGATACATACATATATAAATAAACGAAAATGAAAAGAGATGGCTGTTTATGAGTTAACATCATTCGAATAAGATATATCACACGTTTTGCATTGGTGCAGATAAGCGCCACTTGGCTATATATTGCCGGGGTGTTCAAGCGACAGGCAAGAGTCAGCAGTCATCACGTATACGACGACGACGACGACGATTATAACATGACGGAAGCAAGTCTACCATCGTTGATGATGCGCTGTTTATATTTTACGGTTTTATACGCGTGTGTTACCATCGGTTCAGCTGAACCTTTCACCACGGACAATAGTCTTGTTCAGCAGCAAGGAACATATGGCCTCATAGACGATGAACCGAGTCAATTGACATTAGTGCACGTGGTGAGTGTTAAATTTTATATTATTATTATTTTATTGTCAAATAATTTGAATGAAAAATTATATATATATATATATATATATATATATATATATATATATATATATATAAAGAATTGATATCTTTTGTTTCTATGCAAAAAGAAAGATTTTTAATTTCTGCAAGTTTCGTAAACAAAAAAGTATGAAAATCATTTTATTATGAGTGTTCATCACGAAAAAAAAAATAGAAAAATATGGAATAAAACCATTAAAGAATTGAGTTAAACGTAAATTAATGATATAATTTAATACTTTTATTTTAATAAATGATAAAATATATAAAATTGAATTAGGTTCAAAAAAATATATGAGTGTGTGTGTGATTTAAATAATTTATGTAGTTATATTACAAATTAAAACTTTTTTTTAAAAACGTTATTCGATATAAAATTAATTATGTTTGATAAAAGCCTATACATTACAGACATAAACAAATAATATACAGTTTGCAGATTTATTTCGTTAAATAACAAAAACAAAAATAATTAAATTATATACATGCCAAAATTAAACGATAACAATCGTAAATTGTTGAGTATAGACTTTAAACATAATTCACTATAAACAAACATACGTGAATCAAACGCAAACAGATCAGCTGTACACATTTGTCAAAATAAAACAAGTTACCGGTTCGATTTTTGTATAGTTTAGAAAAAAATTTCCATATTTTGAAATCGGAAAAATACAATAAAATGTAATTTATCTAAATCCACACTAAAATGGATCGTTGTAATGTAAAAGGATGCCAAAATTATACACGCGGATTAGGCATGGTTTTTGGTATCCCAGGTATTTGCGTTTAACATAAAATAAATCTAGTTTTGTATAGTGCAAAAAATGTATTAACAAATAAACGTACGATTATTTTAGTTTATACGATGATAGAATGTTTAAAATTATATATATATATTTTTTTAAATAATAATAGAGGTATTATAAAAATAATATGAATGAGGGAACCAACTAAGTACAAAATAAATACATTAACAATTCATGGTAATTGTTGTTTTGAGTATTAACTTCCTTCTATAATATAATAATATACATTAATGTTGTGATTTCTTTTACTAAAATTTAAGAAGAAGGAATATACGAGCATATGTAATTGTATGATTATTAAAATAATGTAGTGACCTAGCGCTAACAAACTCACTATTTTATTGTAGATAGTAAATCATGAAGATCGACCATGATAACGTCTACGATTATTTATATTTGTAATTAAATAAAAATCTCGTATTTCAATATCAAATATTATTAAAAAGAAATATAACCATATGATTATTTCTTCAGTAGCAATAATATTTTAAAATATATATATATTTTATATATTTATCTAAAGCATACTTAATAAATTCTTTGCTATCAATTTAAGACATTTAGTTTAGTTTAATTTTAATTATTTTGAACTAATTAGCTATCTAAAGTAATTAATTAATATCAATTAACTAACATTATTTAAGTTACATCAAAATTAGTTATTTACCATATATACTCTCCAAAATATAAAAACCATAGAAAGTTCATAATTTTTATTAGACGAATCAATGTAAAAAAAATAATTAATACCTTTAATAAAGATAATTCATAAGGGTTACTGATTTAATAATGAGTTCGGGATGATATACAATAGGCGAATCAATTTTTGATTCTGTTGTGAAATTTGTTTTATTTATCTGCTGAAATCAATTGCTATGCATATAAAGATATAAATACATTAATAACAATTTTATAAGGTCGGATTAGACGAGAACAATGTCATTGCTTTATTGAATGTGTACAGTGTCAGTGTCAAAGTATCATTTCTAAATCAACGAATATAAAATATATATGAATAAATATATAAAATTTCATTACTATGCATAAAAAATAATGTTACCAAAATTTTCCAATGTCACCATAAAATTTGGGATATGTTTTGTAATAAACTACACGCACTTATTATGAGGTTGTAAAATATTTTTAACATATCTAGAAGGTTAAAAATTAAATGTAGTCAAACGGGTATATTTAATTATTAAAAAAAAAATTGTATATATTCTTAAAATTAAAAATCTACGAAAAATTCGATTTTGTAAAATTTCATTAAAAATGGAATCGAACCCGGAAATGGAAGGGAAAAGTTTTAGAAACGCTGAAAAAGGGCACATATATGGTAAACACGCAGTAAGGTCACTTCCAGGTGGTTCATTAGCTTCAGTCCTGAAAGGGCCATTGATGAAAATTAATGTTTTATAAACGAGCCATGAATACAATTGAAAGATTGCTCCATGTGGTTGATGCTGGTTACTGTCACTGATACTATTATTGCTTATAGCACGTGTATCACATCATACGATGTGATACATATATAATAACGATCATTTGCAAAATGTTAATACCGATGAGAGCTTTATAATACTGAATTTATTGGAAAATTGTTTTTGCACGTGCAAATTGGACATTAGTTCAAATAACACGTCACGTTACAATGTTTCAATTATTGATTTAGCATGACGCTTGTTAAGTTATAGTGATAGCATTTAATAAATTGAAAATATTTTATTAACAATATATTATTTAGTTAAGAATGAAATTTATATTAAACGAATTATTTATAATATTAATAGGTGTTTCGACATGGTGATCGAACTCCAGATGTAGAAGAAATGGAATTGTATCCGGACGATCCAAATATCAATAATAAATTTTTACCATTTGGACATAAATCGTTAACCAATGTAAGTATTATATTTCGTTTTCTTTTTGTAATTAAAGAAAAGGAAAATTACATTAAATGTTTTCAATTAAACAATTATCTCATTTGCATACAGAAAAGATAATTAGACAGGATGCACGTGAACTATTTAAAATTATTTTTTACATAGCAGATAATTTTGTTTATGTAGATAAAGAATTAATTAATTTAGCATTTAATAATATTCAAAATAATGGATTGTAATAAAATAAACATTTCTAACTTTGTACTTTTAAATTAAAAATGCAATTATATCGTAATTTGAGTATAATTTGCAGTATGTAGTAATATTACAAAATCGTAAATAAATATTTGTCATCAATTTTATATGTTATATTGATATTTTTATATAAATTTTAATAGTTACAAATATTAAGGAATTACATAAAGCATGATTAATTAATTTTTATATTTTATTTATAGGAAGGAAAGATGCGTGAATATCAAGTAGGAATGTTTTTGAGAAACAGATACGACGGTTTCATCAATAAAGTCTATTTGCCTGAAGAAATTTACGTGAGAACCACCGATTACGACAGGACCAAGATGAGCGCTTTAGCTTGTTTGGCAGGCCTTTATCCGCCGGAAAAGATACAACAATGGAATAAGAATTTAATGTGGCAGCCGATACCCTATCATACGATACCATATGAGGAAGACGATGTGAGTTTCATGTTCGAAACAATTGGTTATTATGGACGAATTGGGTCGACGTATAATAAAGTCGTCAATTTTAAAATGTCTATCGCGAAAGCTCAGTCATAATCATTTATTAACACAGCTTAAATCTTTATATTGCATATGATATTATCGTTTCAATACATTAATTTGTTAAATAATATACTATAAAAATAATCATGGTCGTCTATAAACAATAAAACTATTTTAAAATAGTGTTTGTTGTCCTTGTAGACATTACAATTAAGATTGGATTGCTTTTCAGATGATGTATTATTATACGTGTCCTCGATTTTTGGAGGCTCGTATAGAAGAGATGAACACACCGGAATTCCGGGAAAAATTCGAAGCGTACTCCGATTTGCTTTCAGTGATGAGTTATTATACTGGCAGAAATTTAACGACACCTGAGGACATTTTCTACATAGACAATTTGTTCCAAGCCGAGGTAGGTTCCTTGAAAAATGCACATAACGTATTACAAATATGAAATTTTCCGTTGTTTTAATTTGTAAAGAAAAATGTGAGACAAATTTTTCGACATCCTAACTCTACTGCGCGTCCTATAAGCGTCGCGTAACAAATTGCCATTCATTCAACGATTACTATCAGCGACGGGAAATAGTCAACCCTCGCCTCCGGTTCGAAATTAAAAAAATCCGTTTAATAATATTACTTCTGTATCGTCTATGTTGCAGCAAAATTATAATATTCCACCGCCAAAATGGGCAGTGCCATTAATGGACCAAATCAAAGAAGTAACAGTGCTCGAGTATGGATTGGAATTTGCAACAAACGAACTGAAAAAAATCGCTGGAGGTATATATAACATTTAATTAAGACTTAAACAACTTAAAAATATAGTATATGACAAAAATTAATGATTATTTTAGGAACTCTGCTGCAGAAAATGATTACAGATTCGCATAATAAAATTAAGAAAACGTTGAATCCTATAGGTAGAAAAATGTTTTTATATTCTGGTCACGAAAATAATGTGGCTGCTATCTTGGCATGTTCAGGAGTTTTCGAACCTCATCAGCCTCCATATGGTGCAACATTTATTTTGGAACTACATCATAAATTAGTATCTAATACATTTGTTTTTAGGGTAAGTCAAATGAATTTTATTAATGCTTGTAAAACGTTAACGCTTTAATAATTGTTTATCTTTTTCATATACAGGTACTTTACTTGAGAGATGTTTATTCTCCAGCTGAAGTTCTACCCATACCATATTGTGGAGAATATTGTCCATTAGATAAATTCGTACAATTAACTAAAGATACTGTTACAAACGATGTTAAATCTGACTGTAAATTAAAAAATAGTTAATATTTACTTTTTTATAGAATCTAGTCATGTAATAATTTTAAGTAAAAATATATAATAAAAATAATGTAATTACAATAAAAATGATTTTCATTTCTACATATTTCAAAACAGTTTATAGAGTCGAGTAATATATAAAGCAATTTAAATATTGAATAAGATTATAAAAAGATTTTTATTACCTTCCTTATCATACAATTGTCAAACATCTACTATATATGAAACAATTGAAGTCAAAATAATACATTGGTACAAGAAAAATTGCGTTTTACACAATTCAAGTTAATTATAGTATCTCAATATGGAGATATATGAGGTGTAGTATTTTTCGAAAAAAGACAAACAATCATGAAGGTTATTTCATAATATATATATATATATATATATATATATATATATATATATATATATATATATATATATATATATATATATATATATATATTACGATGAATACAAAAAAAAAAATGAAATGTGTATAACCAGAAGCAAAACATATATTTATGTTAATTATCCATAAAATATATACACATTTTTCACTTAAAATACAACAAAAGACATGAGCACGTCTGTATATATAATGAAATTTTTTTATATAGAAAAGAAATAGTACATGCATAACTTAACAAAAATATAAAAATGTTTAAAAATTTTCTGGTGGATTAGGCAGAAAAATAAGTAAACAACCAAGTAAAAATATACGGCGCAAAGTTTACGCGGTAAAAATTAAAAATTTAATAGATGCAAAATAATGTAAAATCGTAAGTTTTCACAATTTAGGGGGAAAAAAAATGAACGACCTTTGTAGTTATCACTTTTCGATGATAAATTTATAAAGCGAGCAAGGCTTAGATGCGAGTCGCAGTTTTAAACTGGTGGTTGTATCAATTGGTCGTCACTAATTGTGAGATAAAATAGGTGGCAAAGCTAGTTGAGCCGTCGAGCGTTCAAGTCGTCCCATAATTGAGACATGGACATCAATAAGAGTGTGGACGAAAATAAAGAAGAAACAGAACAATGAAGACGCCGAGGGTGATGAAGAGCCACTTGGCTAGCTGCTGTGTCGGTGTCTTAATCGGTGTCGTCATAGTAGGAGGTCTGCCACCAAATGCATCTGATTATAAATATGATGTGCAAAATATTCAACGAACCAATTGTGAAAATTAACTTTTAGTAATTTAATTTATATCGATTAATCAATTTAAAATTTTGTTTTAATGATAATCTTCAAATTTCTGATATCTTTTAAGATTAGTATTAAAAGTTATTTTGTATACTTTAATTATTTTTAATTTTAGTATGATTTTTTATTCAAAACTCAGTAGATATTTTAGGTTTTTAAGAAACAAATAAAATACGGAATAGTTTTTTCGATTTTAACATAATAAAAATAAATATCATACAATTGATTCTAGTATTTAATTAGAAGTTTTAAGAACAAAATAACATTTTTATTTTTTCTCACAACTAAACTATACGACAAAGATTGTAGCATAAAAGAGTTTCTTACATTATAAATACGTATTTTAATTTATCTTATTCAGCAATAACATCAAATCAAATATATTTGTCGATAAAGAAAAACTAAAATAATAGTTTTTTTTTAATGTTTAATGCTGTTTTCATTACATAATATTAAAGCTTTTAATTAGTTAAAATTGTAAATGTTTTATGCATTATAATTAATTATATCAAATTTTTACGTAATTAGTAAATTTAATGATAAAAGTATTTAACTTCAGATAAAAAAGAAAAGTAATAAAAATTAAATATTGAAATTTTTCTGCGTTTTCAAAGTTGAAGACGATTAGTTTACGACATGTAACAAAAAAAAAAAGTAAAAACAGTTAATTTTCGTAATAAATTTCAGTCTTATAATATAATAATTAAGTGCAATTAAATACGAGATAAAATATAGTGCATATATACATATTAATTCTATACGCCTCTTTATTATTAAAACAATAAAGTGTTTGTCTTTTTAAGTATTATTTGGTGTATTTGTGGTGAAGAGAGCAGCAACTCCGGAATATACAGAATTAAAACAATTGCATGTGGTAAAGTATATTGTTAAAATTATATTTCATAATTATTTTAAAATGTTTATAAAATTAAACAAATAATGAAATATTTATATTTATATAAATATTTAGGTTTACAGTCATGGCGAGAGGACTCCGACAATTGAAGAATTAAAAATATTCCCTTTAAACCTCATTAAAAATGAATCATATTATCCATATGGACTCAATGCTCTGACAAATGTACATGCCATTTTGCGTTGTTAAAAATATAAATAATATAGATTTATTTATTTTAATATATTGTACAATTAATAGGAAGGAAAATCGACAATGTTTATTACCGGTGAAATGTTGAGAAAGAGATACGACAAGTTACTCACAAAAATTTATCAACAAGAGGAATCATTTACTCAAACAACAAATACTGATATATCGAAAATGAGCGCACTCTTAGTTCTTGCTGGATTGTGGCCAACTGAACCACAACAGCAATGGAAGAATGATTTGCAATGGCAACCTGTTCCATATAAAAATGTAGAAATACCTGATGATTATGTATGGATTTTCAATGAACTTTTGAAAATATTTTTTTTTATATATATAACATTTTTAAACAAAGAAAATGAATTTTTAGATGCTCTATGAATTAAATTGTCCAAAGTATAATATAGAAAAAGAGAAAGCAACAGATGCACATCTTGAAAATGAAATAGCATCGTACAAAGAATTGTTTCGTAAATTAACAGTTTTTACTGGTAGTAACGTGTCATCGCCTACACAAGTACAACAATTATCCAATCTTTTAATATCACAGGTAAATGAAAAAATATAAAATTAGTATTTGACTGAAATAAAAGAAATATTTATATCTGCTATGCAATAATAATGATGATGATTTAGGATCATATGAAAATGTCAAATCCAAGATGGCTCAAAAAAGATATGATAAAATCATTAAGAGATGTAGTCAAACTAGAATACAATATAAAGTTTCACAATCGAATGATGCTAAAATTAAGCGCAGGTATGACTTTGATTGCAATATAACAAAAAAAGAACGTTAATTAACTAGAAATTTGAAAATATAGGTGCTTTTCTCAACAAAGTGCTAAAAAATTTTGAGGATCAAATTATAAAACATGAAAGAGGAGAGCAAGGAGTAAAATTGTATATGTATTCAGGATACTTAAATAATATTGCTGCTATTTTAGCAGCAACAGGCACTCAAAAGCCGCATCCACCAAAATTTGGATCATCGGTTATGATAGAGTTGCATTATAGACCAGCGTTGAGAAATTATGCAATTAAGGTAAGAACGCATGTATAAACACACACACACACACACACACACACACACACACACATATATATATATATATATATATATATATATATATATATATATATTTATATTTATATCGTATGTTTGATTTTAGATTTTAACGTGGAATCACGACATGGCAATCGCCCGTTTGTTAAGAATTCCTCACTGTGATGTACTTTGTCCAATCAATGAATTTAAAAAAAGTATCAGTGATATTTTAGTGGAAGACTATTTAGAAGAGTGTAAAGTTGATAACGAATAAAATTATAATTACCTGCGTCAATTTTTAAGCCGGTTTCATCCCTGGGTATATTTGAAGAGATGCAATTAAAAGCTTCTGCACCCCATTCTTGACATCCCCTCAAACGTAAATATTCAGCGATAAGAGCAGCAATGTGAAGATGACAACACATAGCCTGTGACGAAAAATTGTGGGTTAAATTTAATTTTAAAAAATAATGCACGAATTGGATAATTATAATACTTCAGTATAATTCATAGCTCTATTATGGTGTTGAGCCATTGTATCTAGCCAAGCATGTCGTAAACGAGGAGTAGATCTATAAGATACAGCTAAAGTATGCTGTAATTCAGATAGCCTTTCTTGTTCAGCTCCCCAACCGCCACTACCGCCACTTCCACGAACTATCATTTCTTCAGTTGCGATTAAAACTGTTCGTATACGTCTAGTAAGCTCTTTAACTTCTGATGGAAAGCCTACAAAATAATGAATATGTAATAATTAGTTTTCATTACAAAACAAATATTATTATTTGAAATATATCACCACGCAATATAACATTAATATCAAATATATTACAGCTCAAAGTTCAAAAATAAATAATAAATATTCATAGATCTTATATAATTAGTTCTATGAAATTTTTCTTTTTATACAATATGAAGTGCGCGTTACCTGATCCTTTCATTACTTTATCGCTACTAGCATAATTATTAATTAGTGTTAATGATTCTTGAAATCGTGCATTGTTCAGTGTAACAACGTTGCCTAACATTTTCGACACAGCAATAATAACCTAAATTTAACATTGAAGAACTTTAATATATATTTTAAAAATTGAAATGAAATTATAAATAACAAATATACCTGTAAATGAATTCTGGTTAAACCTTTTCGATGTGTATATTCAAAATTACCTCTCATTAAGAGATACAACATTGCAGTTGCCTCTTGTCTTAAAATTGTTAAACGACTATCACAAGCCTTTAGTAAGGAACTTACAAGATTTCCACAAATTATTCCATTCCCTATAATACAATTAAATAATTATATATATGTTTTTAAATAAATATTGAATAACAATATATGTAGTCCATCATATGAAAAAAAAAATGTATCATCTTAATATATGGCTTTAATTATAAAGTAAAGATAATCGTTAAAATTTGACCTGTACTTAAAGGTAATTGAAATGTAAAAATAAATTCTTACAAATAAATTTTTAAATATATATATAATTTAAAATAAAGCATATTTTATTATAAAATTGTTAATACCTTTAAATAGCGTATCAGAAAACTTATTTATATAAGCCCTGAGGGCAGCAAAAAGATGTCTATATAATGTTTCACTCTGTGGGGAATTTAATAGTCGCAAATATGGCTTAATCGTCACACCATTCATTGAATCAAATCGTTCAGTATATAAGCAAATGCGATCAACAATGGTAAGTCCAACTTCAGTTGCTAACCAACCAGCTGTTAGTATACTGTACTCCAAAGCATTATCTTTATCTAAAAAAACAAAAATATGTAGCATTTAAATTAATTGATATTAAAACATTTCAATATTATAATAATACCTTTGCTGAATGATAACATATTATCCCTGTTAACTGTATTATTTTTATCTGGTAAAGAAGGAGGTTCTTTAGAAAAATCTGGTGGACTCATTCGTGCTGGAAGCGTTCTAGCTTTCATTGGTTTAGTTTTAGTTCCACTATCTGATACACAATTTTTAGATTCAGAAATAATTTTCTTTTTGCCAACATATTTAAAATGATCGACACATAATCTAAATATTAATTGACACATATTATGAACATAGCATATATAAATAATAACTATGAATAAGACGTATACTAACTCAAGTATGCTGAAAAAGGAATGTAATTGATTGATATTGCAACTTCCCCACCAGTCAATTAATTGATTATCATCGATGTATTTCAATACAAATAAGAAACAAAACAAAACATCTTTCACTTCATCTTTGGACAAGACACCAAACCTATACATGATACATAATGACATATTCAAAGCAAGAAAAAGCTTAAGATAAAATATGCATAGAAAAAAGAAGAATTAGAAAATGATATAACAAAAATATAGATTGAATATAATAGCTAAACGATTGAAAACAACACAGTGATGTAACTAAAATACCATTTAAAAATTAACATACCTGTTAACAGAGTCCGAAATATCTTTCGTATCAATGGATTTAATTGTCGACACATCATAATTGGGAGAAACATTAAAACCTTCCCCAGAAACACCAGATACGTCAGATTCCAAAGATATATTAGAATTACCATTAACATTACCTTAAATCGATATTAGAATAATAAATAATAAAATAAATATTTACTAAAAATTAAAAACGTTTATGTAAAATACCTGTAAGAGGAATAAAAAATGTAGAATCTTTGAAATGCATTGAATTTCTAACAGGACTATATTGGTCAAAATGTAAAGTTAATCTGTTTCTTTTTGGTGTGCAAACATTATTAGTCAACGTATTTTCTTTGGATAAAATATTTGGTGTTCCAATATTGCTTTCATTATGAATATCTAGATTAGATTTTTTACACACAGTATTATCTGTTATGTCTTTAACAGCTAGACGATGTATAATATCTAAAATTTGTAACCATTTAAAATTAATTTATAAAAATATATTTATTAAATAAAAGGTGATTAACAGAAATAATCCTTACCACATACTATTGGTAACCATGGAGCATATAAACATGCAATTCTTCCTCGTAATGGCTTTGATTCATACCTATCATCTAATTCATGCTTTGCTAATAGGTCACGTAACATTGAAAGTGCTAATTTGCGTTTTTGAGGTGCTTCATTTAATGAAGCATGTACTTGTTTTAAAAGACTTCCTGCTAAGAAATGATTTTGAGTAAATTCTTCACTTGGACTGTAGTTATCATTTTCTAAAATATTACATGGGAATATTAAAAAAATAAAAATTAAATATATATATATATATATATATATATATATATATATATATATATATATATATATATATATTTAATGCGCCTATAATAATAAAAAATATATATATACTTACCATTACACAATTTCTTTGACGAAGTCATATTATATTGTAATGGCAAATTAAAAGCAACATAATGTTCATGATAACATATAACTTGCAAGAAAACAAATTTAAAATCAAACAAAGCCTTTGGATCTCCTTGTTTAAATTTACCTAGATAATTTTTAATTTGTTTGAATATAAACCCTCTATCCATAAAATTTAGACATTTCTGTAAAAGAAATGAACGAGTAAATAATATATATAATATTTGACTAATCAAATAATCTAAAAAATACTTACTTTAAGAAATATAGCTAAATTTTTATTTATATTATGTGTTGGCACAGGTTGCTGTAGTACATATGATGGTTCTAACGCATCAACTAATTTTTCTATATGATTGTAGAAACTTTCAGGAAATCTTTCAGTTCTACAAAGCTTTATGGAAGAAAAGTCCATATTAATTTACATAAAAACAAAAAAAATAAAATTATATATATAATTTAAATTACTTTAATACGACCAGTGTTAATTAAATATTGAGCCATGCTTTTTGTAATAATTTGAAAGAAAAATGTGGAGTGTTGCATAAATTTGTGACCTAAGAGAAAATCTTGTTGAGTTGCTTCAACAAAGGTATGTAGAGGAGCCATCAAATGTTCATGAATACCATTTCCAACACACAAAAATACATACTATGATAGAAAGATAAATATATATTTTTAATACTGTGCAAATAGAGAATTGAAAGAGATATTTTCATTTAATGTATACCTTAACATAACTTTCTAAAAGATCTTTACGACCAGTATCATAAATCATATGTACAAGATGTACCATTAACCGAACAACCTGAGCACCTATTTCTGATGTTCCATGAACCATAGCCTTTATACAAAAATAAACATTAAATACCATAGATATAAGTGTTCATGTGCGTGCAAATATGAATATGTGTACCATATTTACCAAAACTTCAAAAAGTTGATTAAAAATTGTAGGAAGATATTGAATTAAAGTAGTCAATTGAATGGCATGAGCAGCTTTTAATATTTTACAAGTTTCTGTTTCGGGCGGCATTGCACCTATTTGTGGTTGAACTAGTTTTTCTGCATGGCAAAACAAATTATGTAAATGTGGATCACGTGTTAAAACTGTAGAATCCAGTGTTAATCCACATCGAAAGAGTGGTTTCTCTCCATCTATCCATACTGTTTCAGGACCAGCGTTCTAAACGATTAATTGAAAATTCATTAAATGTAAATGTAGATTTATATATTAGTAATTTACTTTTGTAATACAATAAACATACTCCTTTTCCTAAACCGAGAGGTTGAATGGATAAGTAACCTGCAGCAAGATGAGTAGCAACAGGTAGATTGACAATTTCGTCTACTAATTTTCCATTTTTTGTCAATAGCGGAACCCAAGAGTATCTAGTAAAATAATGATGGTAAAGTATATAAGCAAACTACTTGTATATACAAAATTAATACATATATGATAAAAAATGTAATTACCCAACACAAGTTTCAATACCAGAATCTTGTTTTTTTGATATATCACAAGATACATGATAAAATGTAAATAATAAGTGATGTGTATTAGTTAATATTACAGGCAATCGAATTTTTATTTCTTCAAACCACATAGGATTTGTATTATGATGAACAACAGAACAGGTACGTTTATTTATCATTCCATCAATCCCATATATTAGCTGTAAACGAAAATATATATATATATATATATATATATATATATATATATATATATATATATATATGTATAACAACACATGAGTTTTTATTAAAATTAATAATAACTAACATTCAATGAAGTAGCCCCTTGAGAATCATTGTCACGAATTTCAACATTACAAGCTATATTACGAGCTCTCGCATAAACTTTTTGAGAATCAAAGTTTAACGTAATTGGATATACATATAAATGATTAATATATACACTATGAGGATGTTCAAATGCGATATTTATTGGTGCTAATTCAAGAGTACAAGGTGCTGTCGGAGGCATGGTGAATGGTTTTATAGGTGCCCAACTACTCGTTAGACTATCTGTAATTTTACATAATTTGCAAATATAATAAATAATATAAATTACAACTATACAGGTTTAACATAAATCAAAACAAAAAATAAATAAATAAGATTACAAGACATACTTGGTGGTTGTTCTGTACATGGTTGAATACTAATCTTAATCCATCCAGGAATGGAAGTTAATTTAGACATTTTATCTGATTTACGATACTCAGATAAAATTTTTATTAAATCCTCATCAGATGTTCGACCTGATTCTTGACGATAGATTGCAGGAAAATCAGGACCAGTATCCAGCTCATTCGTATAAAGTCTATTCGAATTAATATTATTATTATGTTTCTATAAAAATATAATTTAAAACAAAGGTAATGAATATACATTACCTAAATAAAGGTTTAGCAGCCCAGGCAAATGGCATTCTATAAGTACCTAATCTGCCTACATGAGACCGAACAGATTTATGAACTTTTAGACCTAATCTAGGATCTTTTGCTGCTTTTACATATGGTTCGGTAACTTGAGGAATACTACCTTGTAATACTTTATCGATTCTAATTACTAAAAATATGTCTGGATGTGGATTATTAATTGATAATATTGCCTAAAAACAATTTAATTATAATAAAACTCATTAAAAATACATATTTAAATATTGATAATATATCTACTTGTTTCTTTGTTTTAAACCAATCACTTGGTAAATTTTTTAAATCTAATTTTGGTTCAATTTCTGAATCATTACTAGCAAAACCAAAGTGCGTTTCCTCAACCATAATATCTCTGACAGCATTGTGGTTTAAATCAAAATAAAAATTCTCGCTAATTTTTTTTCCATTCCTTGAATCAAATAATGCTAAATACGTATAATATGGCTCGACCTGGCATAACATTTCTTTTTCTCCGTCAATAGGAGCTTGAAGACGAAATTTAACACTTTCACATTTTAAAAGTATTCTTTGGCCAAATTGTTCTCTAAAAATTGATTGTTTTATTTTTACACCATGAATAATTTGAAAAACGTTTAAAAAATAATAATTTCTACTTGAAAGGTTCTAGCTGTGGTTCCGGTGACGATACTGCATTACATGGCATCATAAATAAATTATTTCGATCATAACTTCTGGATAAAGTATTAGAGGCATCAGTTTCTTTGGCATAACGAATAAGCTGAGGATTCATACTATGTTCTAATCCTTTAAGAGTACCAAATATAGGAGAAGGAGAAATTGAAGAATTAAGTGAATCTGAAATATTTTATATAAATGAATATAAATTATACAAAAAAAATAATATAAGAAATAAAAATTAATTAGGTGAACCTTTATGATCATCTTTATTATTAGATTCTTCATGTTTATTATGTTGAAGTATGTTAAAAAATACAGACATCCATTCTTCTAATTCCGTTTCAGTTTCAGTAGCGAATGAATATCCTTTCGATCCCGTATCCATTCGAATTTCAAAACAATTACGACAACGTTTCGGATTCTAAAAATAATAGTAGTAAAAATGACGCGCGTGTCAAATTATTAACAAAAAAGGTTATTTACAACAAAAATTTACACGCATGACTTCTGAACAACAATCCAATATGATAGACAATTTTACATCTTCTTTCTTTTCATCTTTATGGACGTCTAATACATGTGTGCCATCAGATTCTTCTCTGAGGTAACAATATCGTTTTTTGAAAGATTTAGATGCTAGATTAACAAAAATTCTATCGGATCCAATTTCTGGACCTTTGAGTAAATACCCATGTTTTATAATAGAATCAGTCTTTGTCGTTTTATGACTTTTATCAACTACATCTGTATCAATATCAATTTCATATATATCAGCTTTTAACGAAGAATTCAATGACCTGGGAATAAAAATATTTTTTAATATAAATACATTCTCTGAATAAAAAAAAAATTAAAATGTAATGTAACAACCGTGGTAAATCTAAATATGATCCAGAATAAGCACTATATTTATAATGAACAAGATTCCAACTAGAAGCGTAACTTAAAAGGGCTTGTCGAGTCAATAAAGGGCAAGCGGTAGCTATTCGCGCGTCAGGAACTGTAGTATTTACCGTTCGCCATCGTCGAGGTAAAACGACACACTATAATATGCAATATCAAAAATTATATTTAAATAAAAATAATTAATTTAAAAAAAGAAAATAATAAATCACCGAAACATCATCCGGCGGATAGAGAAGAATTTCTCTTAATGGGTCATTTTGTAGTAACGTTTTCTTACCGGTGACAAAAGATTCAAAATTCATTGGATCTACAGTAAGGCAATTGTCAATTGTTACCTGGAATGGAAAATGCAATAATTTTTAAACATTTTTTTTTCAATCGGTAATTGTGATGAAAAATAAATTGTGAACTACATATACAGATTTATCAGGATTTATGAGAAGAATATTCTAAAATTAATTAACAAAATAATAAAAATACTATAAAATAAAATCGAACATTATATCAATCGGTATTTTCTGTAATAAAAAATATATTATCATCGGAAATAGACTTTAGAACTTAATACGCATACAAATGGAGAGGAAAGAGAGAGAGAGGGAGAGGAAAGAGAGAGAGAGAGAGAGAGAGAGAGAGAGAAAGTAATAATATTTTATGTGTGCGATACATGATTTAGTTTAAAATATATTAAATAAAAATTGAATTAAAACTTTAAATTCTTATTATGATGAATAAAAAATATTATTACTTTACTTGTATGCGAAATATGGACTTCTCTTCTTTGGTATTTTTATGTTGAAATTTCTGATACGGTATATAAAACTTTTTTGGAACTAACGATTCAAATTATGTAACATAAAAGGATCTGACTCAAATTTTGAGCGTTGTTCGTGAAAACTATTTTATATTGTTGAACACTTGAACGATTCCATAATCTGTTGACCGTGATTTAAACTGTCAATCTAAATAATATTAATCGAAACTGATAAATCGTTTCTGTTAAAATTGTACAAAAATAAAAAGAAACTCTCGAGCGTTTTCATAGCTCAACACGATTGCACAAATTAATTACCGAGTTATTTTTTTTTTGAAAATCGTAACAAACAAATCAAAAAGGGGGAAATCGATTTAGGAATATATAGAATAAAAAAAATTATAGTCGACAGACGTTATATACACAATCACAAGTTTTATACGATCGACTTTGTTGTACAAACGAATAATTGGGTAGTTTTTATTTTGAAATTATATAAAGAGAAACATAGGCAAATATAACGGAAGGATGGTGCGCGCGTCGGAGATAAATAGAAAATGAGAGGGTTTACGTCATTTAGCGTGTCTAAAGGCGGTCGGTCGTCGTCGTCCGGAGTCGGAGTGTCGGCGTGATTGAGCCGGTGATTGTGGGGCATCTTATCCTGGCGAATGTGAACGATTTCGCGGTCGAATCGCGTTCAAAATATTAAAAACAACAAACCGCGCCCGCACGTCAACAACACGTCCCTCACGTCAACGCCGGCACTCCGAGCCGCAATTGATCCAAAACTGACATCCTCTACGCCACACTACACTATCTTCACAATCAAATTTTTATTTATTTTTTAACTTTTAAAATACAAATGTAACTATTTTAATAATTGTCTTTTTATTTTCTTAATACTTTGCACGTTATTATTTTATATTTTATCAATTTTATTAAAAAAGTATTTTTTTAGAATACTCATATTAATTTGTTGCAATTGTGATAAAAGTAATTTTAATCTATCGCCTATTTGTAACTTATTTTTCTCATCTTTTTTATTTTTCCTACATAAAAATTTTGAATTCTTATAATTAACCTATTTTTAAAAATAAATTTAAAGCAACTTAATCACATCGTTCATAATATATATAAATATATATATATATATAAATATATATATATATATATATATATATATATATATATATATATATTTCATTTTAAATAAAAATTATTAATATGTTTGTTACTATTTTCACATTTATCGTTTTTATATTTACATGGTCGTATAATTCTAGTTTTATACTATGCGTCATACGCGTTGTTTGGTTTGACAGTCGCATTTTGGTTCTGTCTTTTGGGTAGTGTTTTTTTTTCAATATTTTTGTATATTTTTCGCGTATTCTTAAATATCTGGCTTCAGTTTAAATTGATAAAGTGAAAAATGACGACAGCCGCTCGACCCACGTTTGATCCGGCGCGAGGTGGCACAGCTCGCGGTGAAAAAGATTTAAGCGCCATTTCTCGTCAATATTCTAGCAGAGACTTACCTTCTCACACGAAACTCAAATTCAGGTATTTCATATTCGTATTTATTAAAACGAGAAACGTTTTTTACGTGTATCGTTATATAGTATAGGTTATGTTGTATTTATATTTTTTTATGAGCAATATTAACTTTTTATTTTTTTTAAAGAGAACCAGGCCAAGGAAACGTTGATGACTTGCGTAGTCGTGATTTTCGAAAAGAATTAGAAGATAGAGAAAAGGATGGAACCAAAACTGCAGCTCCGGCCACTAGAAGAATCGAAAGCACTATTAAAAGACCAAAATTAGATCAAGTACCCGCCGCCAGTTTAGATGCAGACGATCCTATCGAAGGAGATTCTTCCGATTCTGATGATTCGGATGATGATACTGCCGCACTTTTAGCGGAATTAGATCGTATTAAAAAAGAACGAGCATTAGAACAAACGAAAAAAGAAGCAGAGAGACGTCAGGAAGAAGAACGTATTCGTATGGAAAATATTTTGTCCGGAAATCCTCTTTTGAATTATTCTTCTGGTGCGCCCAAAACGGATTTGAAGGTTTGCGTTTTTTTAAAGAATTATATACTTTTATATAATGTTTCCCATTCTAAAATTTAAATATTTTTTTTAGGTTAAAAGACGGTGGGATGACGATGTTGTTTTTAAGAATTGTGCTCGTTCCGAACCCGAAAAGAAACCCAACACTTTCATAAATGACTCGTTACGATCCGATTTCCACAGAAAGTTCATGGAGAAATATATAAAATAATTTCATTTTAATATTGTATTAATAAACTAGCACTATAAATTATGATTTAACAATAATAATAATTTAAATGGTATGTGTTTATTATAATTCACATATGTTTTGTAATATATTATTAATAAATATTACTTTGTATATAGTATGTTTTATTTTTTTTTTAATTTTATATATTTTATTTAAAATTAAAATGGCTGATTTTTATTTAAGGTCAAATAAGGTGCAATGCAGTATAATTTATAATGTTGTGATGTAAATATTTGTATTAATATAAATAAGAATTATGGGAGTTTTAAATTGGGTAAAATGATCTATCGTTTTTTAGTTATTATTTAATAATCATTATATATGTATCAAAATGTGAATACTTTTTTTTTATCATTTTAAGATGATATTACCTGAATATATCTTTCCTTTATAGAATTTTATTAGAACGCTTCTTATATTTTCATTATACGATTATTGATATTGATAACCGCAATACGATATACAGACTACTATATCAATTACATATCATACTTCATTTTTAGAAACAATTTTAATATGTTACAAGTTTTATTATTGTGGCGTGGTTAAAATTATAATTTTATCATGTGGTTGGATATCCTGTATATATAATACATTTAATACATTACTTCAAAAACAAAAAAAAGCAAAACACAAAATTATCGAATTTATTATGTAAATATTTATTTTTATTGAAATAATTAAATAGTAACTTTTATTTTATATATGAAATAATTTTTTGATTGTAATGCAAAATTAGAATTTTAATTTTGAATAAAATTACGCTTTGAATACAGGATGTTTAACACTAAACCTACTGCTACCGGTCAATTTGACCGTTTTCAAATTCTCGTACAATTTAATATATTTAAACGTTATCGTATCGCTAAATCGCAAATTTTATAACATTACTTAAAATATGCAAACAATAAAATTTGTATCATTATTTCATTCAAAAATTAATTGTTTATTATATACGTTTAATTTTAAAAAATATAACTATTTTATAGATCCGTCATTTGACCGAACACAGTAGGAATAAGTATATAAGATGTGTCGGTAGATTTAGCGTTAAATCTGTTTTGTTTAAAAAGTTCATCGTTTCATAAGTAGATTTTTTTTTTTAAATAAGAAGAAATATGTTTCTTGTTTTTTCGTTTAATTGCAATTAACCGAAAACTAACCGTATTCTTCACGAGTAACGTTGTGCACTTATTACGAATAACGTTCATTATTGAGAACGCACACATTATGAGAAATGTACTTCTACTACTAATACAAACGAGACTAAAAACAAGTTGTGGGTGTAATAACGTGGAACGAGTACGGGTGGGGTTTCATTTCGAGTGGCAAGAGAAGAGTTAGTCTACGGTGGTCGTCGGTGACGCTCGTCATCGTCGTCGTCGTCATCATCATCATGTCGCGGAAGGTGCATCGTTTAGCCGAAAGACGATGGATTGTAGAATTTTCGCTGATCGCTCTCGCTGTAGTCGTTGCCGAAGCAGCCATGTCCGGATTGTATGTCGATAACGGTTTCGATCAGACCGTTTTGGAGAGAGACATGTCCATCAGGGAGAAGCAGCTGCTGGAACAGGAGATGTTGGATCTGTTCGGTTTGGGCGATCGTCCCAGAAGAAAAATGGCTCCGTTGAATAGATCGGCGCCCATTTTCCTTTTGGACGCATATAAAACGCTGTCGTCTACCGCCGAGAGGTCGCCGAGGAGTTCGGAATCCTCGTTGCTCAGCAGGGACGATTTGCATGATATCGATCAGAGCGACGTCATCATCACTTTCCAAAGCAAGAGTGAGCATCGACATTATTAAATCGAATAAATATATGTGGAAAATCGGTTTTATTTTCTTTATTATTATTATTATTTTTTTTTTTTGTGTTTGCCTCTTGATATTTTAATGAATAAACGCGAGTTCATGTTATTAAGTGGTTACGAAGAATTCTCGATTTTACATCGATTTGACAATATTATTAAAAGTTGTATTCGCCATGGAATTCGTGATTTACGCAACAAATACAGCGATTTTCGATGTAAATTGTATTTATTTTGACGTCGGATTAAACATAATAATTTATATATTAATCATAATATCCTTATTTCGTAAATTGTGATAACGGTGCGTTTTACATTTTTTTTTCTAATTGGAATTATATATAGCTGGTAAATTTATTCCAAATGTGCCATTTTAAATATATATTATATATATATAAATATATGATGTTTGTTAATTTAATCGTTAATAGTTAACTGTGCAAATGATATTTAATTCTTATTTATTATTTAATTGATGATTGGACGCGACCGCGTTACACTTTAGTTTATTTATAAAACTACATTATTTAATATATAAATATTAAATATCGCATTTTGCAGTCGAGAACGTTCCACGTTTTTTGATGGTCCTTTGATCGTTAAATAAATCCGTCAATTATATGATATTATTATTTTATTAATATTTTACAGTTTGAAAAATATTGGTTTATATGCACTTTTACGCTTTTAAGTGTGTATATATATATATATATATATATATATATATATATATATATATATATATATATATATATATATATATATATATATATATATATATATATATATATTCGTTGAAATAACAAAATTCTCAGTACTACGTTTGAATGAACCAAAGATAATATTTGTTCTATTATAAAAACAGAATCTATATTCGCGATGTGCTGGAAAGTTTCAATTTTCACGTTTGCCTTGAGTGTTGTTTGTTGATATTTTACATTTTGCGTGATTTTTCCACATTTTTTTATTTTTTATTTTTATACATCTAACATAATGTATTATTTATTATATTAAAAATCGGGTTTTGTTTTATTCGAATCGGAAGAAATTCGCGTAAATGATGATAATATTTTACGAACGTTTCCTATATGATTCAACGTATTTTCACAATTCACTAAAACGATATACGTTTTTAATTTTGATTTATTTTCAAAATTTAGTATCCATTTCCGTTTTCTTTGTTATTATAATAATGTGTCAAATGAATACCGAGAATATTAAAAAAAAAAAATATTTTTTCTCACACGAAAATCCTTTATATCATTAATTTATAATTTAGATTTGATTGTGTACACATTAATACTAAAATTGTTATATTTTCTAAAATTTAAAAATATAAATGTCAATAATATTATTTATTATTTGTCAGAGCTCAGTAAAATATTAAATTTTAATTTGTGTTACGTAAAAAACAAATTCTAATTATTATTTTTTTTCAATTAACTGATGAGTTGTTAATTATAATTAACATAATTATTTTTCTCTTCCTTTTTTTTAATGAGTTTTTAATGTATAGTTATACTTATTTATTTATTAATATATAATTCATTGATTAGATATATATTAATTATTTTTATATCTTCTTACCGTTGTTTTTATATTGATGTAAGTGACAATTCAAAATTTATTTCCTTTAAATTTACCATAAAAATAATTACAATTAAAATTTTTCGTTAACGTAAATAATATGAATTATTTAGGGTTAAATATATTTTTATTACATTTTAATTTTTCATCGATAAAATCAGTTGTTCTTTGGAGAAAATTATTTTAGTTTTTTTTTTTTTGTTAAAAGTTCCATTTTAATACATTTCTGATACGATGTTTTTTTTAAATCATATTAATCAAATTTATAATTCAGCGAAAAAAATAAAACTTTATAATTTTTAATGAAATCGCCAGTGACAACCCTAATTCTTCATTATAATATTTGCTTTTTTTCAAATGTCAATACAATGTATCGATTATAAACATTTTTTTAAGGTCTAAAATAAATCAGACGTTAATATGTTACAGACCACCACGGCCCCGGAATGAGACACGACAGGGGTCGCAAACTGTGGTTCGACGCCTCAGAAGTGCCACCCGGTGAAAATATTTTCAACGCTGAACTGAGGATATATCAGTCTGTCAATTATTCAACGTATAAACCAGACGATATTTTCACAATTGGAGCCCATAAGATCGTAAGCGTCGACCGCAAAGGGTTAATATCTAATATATAAATATATTTAATTGCAAAAAAAAAAAAAAATATATATATTTGCCCCCCTATTGTGTATTTGTAACGTTTTATTAAGTGGTCTAGTCGTCGTCTTTTTGTGTGTTTTTTTTTTTAAGTACAAATTCCTACCTGTTCTCGAATATTTTCTTATGGATTTTATTGAAAAAAAAATGTGCACTTAATATTATCTGATCATCTTTTTTGTCTACCTGTTGACGAAAAAGTCATCAATTATCCGCATTCCGATGATTCTAAAACGTTCTTCGCGTGTTTACTTCGCATTTTATATTTACTACTGTATTATGTAAACGTGTTTAGGTTTATAAGTTGTTGTATGCAAATTTACATCATAATGAGATATTTCTTATAAGAATACTTTGCAAATTAGTTGAGAAGTAAATATTATAAATATATATATATATATATATATATATATATATATATATATATATATATATATGAAATGTTTATATTATTGTATAAATTTCGCTAATTCATTCTAATATAGTATTTTGACTCTATTTAATATTCATATAATTATATCTGTATAAATATATCGGAAAACGTTGAAAAACACTGAAATACGTCTAGACCTTTTTTTTTGTCGAACGCTTTTGAAAACTCGAGACCACCTTTTATTTACCTGTTTTATTGAAGTCAAGTGGCTATATTGTTCCATGAATGCCTTAACATTCCCAACAATAATGCCTTTGTATGCTTAATAACTTTATAACTATCAATTTAATGTATGCATTCACATTTGTTTGTTTTTCTCTTATTTTGCTCTCAATAGAGGATTGGATTTAGAATTGGTTGGAACAAAAAATACCAGCGCTTCCAAAGAAGGTTGGATCGAAATAAATGTTACTGATGCATTTATTGACTGGGTTGCTTTTCCATCTATGAATTATGGATTATATTTGACAGTTCATTTAGCTACTAAACCAGGTATTATATATTAATTAAGATTGAATTATTATCAATTTATATGCATTTTGTAAATTTGATTTGAATGATTATCGTTTTGGTTTCAAAAAATATTTATTACTTTTTAAGATCATGAAGTGAAATTGGAAGATATTGGTCTTGTAAATGCTAGAGGTGAAGATGAACAGCAACCGTTTACTGTGGCATTCTTGAAAGCAATGAGTCCAAATGATAGAATAGTGGTGTCAAGAAAGAAACGTCAAACAGAAAAAGGAAGAATATCAGGTTATGGTACATCAGAATCAAATTTCAGAAATCCATTGACTGGTAATATATAAAAAAAGAAAGAATTATTTATATTTTAAGTTGAATTTAAAATATAATAGAATATTTTATTTATAGAAGAATTGTATTGGAAACCAAGAAGTTGTCAAATACAAACATTGTACGTTAGTTTCAAAGATTTAGGATGGCAGGTTTGTTTTGTGTTGAATATATATATATAATAAAATTAGATTTAAAATTTGCATAATGTCATCACATTATCATTTTTAGGATTGGATCATAGCTCCAGAAGGTTTTGGTGCATTTTATTGTAGTGGCGAATGTAGTTTTCCAATGAATGCCCACATGAATGCAACAAATCATGCAATTGTACAAACTTTGGTACATTTAACGAATCCAAACTTGGTGAGATGATATTTTTATATAATGATTGTGCTATGAGAACATATGTTTTGATTTTCAATCAATTTTTAGGTGCCAAAACCATGTTGCGCTCCAACAAAATTGGGAGCCATTTCGGTGCTATATTTTCTCGATGAATCAAACGTCATATTGAAAAAGTTCAAGAATATGGTTGTCAAGAGTTGTGGTTGTCATTGAATAAAGACGTGAAAAAGTATTTGTATAAATTTTTTATTGAAAAAAAAATTATATACAAAACGCGACATATAGTAATTCATGTAAATATATATTTTTTAAATAGGATGTAAATATTTTTTAATGAATTTTTTAGATTAAACATGTATAATTATGCTTATATATGTACTATAAAAATTCGGAAGTAAATTATTCTATATGTATTTTTTTAAATGTTACACCTTTAGAAACGCTCAAATAATTTTTGTAAGCTGTTATGTTTCTATGAAATATTGGCAGTTTTAATATCAATTTTGAAGTTGAACACGAATATAATTTTACGATTTGATGTAATATTTATTATAATTAATTTATCTTTTTTTTTTTACTATATGTAAGTTGTCGATGATAGTGATTTTTAATATTATTACTTTTTTTTATGAGACGACAGTCGACATATACTCGAATTTGTGCCATTGTTTTATGAAAATGAATAATAAATAAAATAATGTGATATGATTGTTTTAATTAAAAATTATAATAATCTCTTACAATAATAAAATTAATTTATTACATTAAAAAATAAATTTATTACTAAAATAAGTATTTTTAAAGTTTGAGTTTTGAATTATAGATAATAGATGTCGTTGCTTGTATTAAATATATAACTATTATGAAAATAATAATTACCTAAAAATTACTACATATTATAATATTAAGTGTAAGATAATTTAGTTTGATCAAAAAAATCATTTTACTATAGGAATTTTTTTTTGACAATGAAATTAAAATCACGAGGTAATCAATATATCTGAAAAAATTTTTATGGTTTAAAATATTTTGTAAGAAAATAACTTTTTGTAAGAAAGTTAAAATCGAAAAGTTGAATAAGTCATATTCAGAAAAGTTGGCAAGTTTAAAGTAATTGTTTTTCATCGTTGTTAAAATAAAGTTGTTGAGTTAAAATTGCTATGTGAAACAATATCCTGTTAGTATAATCCTCAAATATTTATTTCTAAGAATCTTTGGTTAATTTTAGAATTGAAAATACGAAGACAAAAACCATATTCAGTTATGTTGTTGTATACAATCCGTTATTTGGTAATGGGAAATGCCTTTCAAGATCTTGAATTTTATTTGTCTTCGATGTATTTTTTGTTTCAATAATTATTAAAGAAGAAAATATATATCATGTTATCAAGATATAGGAATATCAAGATTTAATTAAAAATAAAATGTTGTTTCTATATTATAGAATCTGATAAATTAAAACACGATATTAATTCATTGAAAAAATATATGCTTCTAGAAATTGTAATCATATTAAATCAGTTAATTAATTTATTATTAAAATAATAAAGTGCTAATTGGATATTTTTTTTATAAACAGAAATTTAAAAGCATTTTTTTTAAATAAATATATTTTTAGTTTCATATAAAGACTATAAAATAATTAACAGAGAGAAATTAGAATTTTGGATTATTATAAAATTCAGTTGTATATAAATCAAGTAAATGTATACTTTTTTAGGTCACAACATTTCAAATTCATTTTAAAAGAACCCCGTTGAATGTTTGCCAATTAAAATAATGTTGTTTGAATTTATTTGATAAGAAAAACATCATTGATAAAAATTTCTTTGTATTGTTTATACTTTAAACTGGGTGATTTACATCTTTTGATAAGATTATAATTTATCGTGTTAATCATAATGTTGCATAAAAATAATATTAACTTAATAAAAATATATTTAATTTTGGTTTTACAAAGTATTCAAAGTATTAATATTTTTTTCAGAGTAAAAGAAATCAAAATAGAATATAATATATACATTTTTTTATTAATTATTTAAAACATAATTTCAAAAAACTTTGTAAAAAGTGGCATCATTTTGAATTGGAAATGATTTAACGTATTTGTCTCGTCTATATAACGATTAAATTGTTTATTGTTTATTATGTCATATTAATTTAAAGTCTTTTATGGTAACATAATTTTCAATTTAGTGAATGGTAGGAAATATAATACACGTGTTAAAAAAACAATAGTAATAACGAGTATGAATACATGCAATTAATTAATTAATATGAGAAAAATTTGTTTTTGTTCATTTCCAAATTCTTCACATTTTTATATTGCATGTTAAAAACCTATGTAATATATATTAAAAAAATATATTATTTTAAGCAAAAGTATTCTAAATAGAAAAGATAAATTGCATCATTTATAGATATTTTGGCTTTCCACTTGATTTTGGCATTTACATAAACGCCTACGACATAGAATAGGTTATTAATTAATTTTATTATTCGATGAAAAATAGACTCGCTGACTTCTAAATTTATTTTATACGTGTTATGTATATATATATATATATATATATATATATATATATATATATATATATATATATATATATATATATATATATATATATATATATTTAAATGATTCTTAGTTTTTTATCAAAAACAAGATACTCTTACATTGATACAATTTTTTTAGAAATAATAAATAGCAAGGAAGTCTTTTTGATTTTTGAATTTTGGTAAAATATTTTCTTTTATATTATAGAGCGATAGTGTTTTGTTGAATATCGATTAAGAATCTGATATAGTTAATAAACAATATATATGTTTTATATATTATTTTGCAATAAAAAAATTTTTCCACATAATATAGTATATCTTTTTGCATTACAAGTGATATATAAATTTATTTTCTTAATAATATATTTATTTCATATATTTTTTTAAAGCAATTTATGGTTGAATATAAAGAGAGAAAATATGTTGCAAAAAAAAAAAACAACATCAAAAATGAAAAGATAACGTTTAATTATTCAGAATCAGAATCTAATTGTAACAGTACATATCGAAAATAAATAAATAAAGAATTTGAAGAGTGTGAGTCAAAAGGTGTAGCAGTTAAATCAACAGACATAAAGGCAGACAAGATTCGCACATTCGTCAGTTTCGCTCGACGCTTTGAACGCATCGGACTGGTTATCGCGTTGAATTATTTTCTATATATTTTTTTTCGATTCTGTTGATCTAAAAAAGATAACATAAAATTTTATAATACTAGTTTAGTTAGAATAGTTTGTGAATTGTGTTTTATGAACGTTTTGAATATGTGAAGAATAACAACATTGTCATAGTTTCGATTCAAAATGTATCTCTGTAGGATTTTGATATTTTTGTTTTGCTTTAGTCACTGTTCGAGTTTAATGTTGAATAAGTGTTGTACCGATGGACAAGGTTTACTTAGATTAAAGAACAGTATGGATGATTCGTTTTTTTATGATTGTATAGAACCAATATATAATAATGAAACTTATATTGTGAATAAGACTTTGGTACCATTGAGAAGTGGTAACAGTAAACAGGAGTTTCTTCATAGTTTTCCAGACGGATGCAGTGATGATAGTTTTACAGAAACTATATTTACTTCGAACAGTCATTTGCCGGAAAATTATTGTATCGACAAAGTGTTTGGTAACGATATGGGAAATGGAACTCTTGAAATTGCCGAAGGAAATGTCGTCTTTTTAACATGCTCGAACGCAAATATAGATAAAACATTTAGTGGTGCATTTTCCATATTGTCAATAGCCAAATGTTGTGCTAATAATAAAGTATACGATACTAAAAATCATTTATGCGTTGGAAGAAAACCTCTGCAATTGACTGAAATTCATAGAAATAAACGTGAAATGACTTTATTCGAGAAGTTCATTGAAAGGAATCATTCGTTAATAGATGTTCGTCATGGTCTCAAATATTGCGTATCTCCCAAAGTAGTAATGGAATATGACAGTAATTATTATAATTTTGAACTTAAAAATGACGCATTGATTGTAAAAAAACCGAATACTGTTTTTGTCTTGAATCCTGGAACATATTGCGTGGATGAAACCGTTCATGGATCATTGATAGCAAGGGGATGTAGAAAAAATTGTGATGGTGGAATTTGCGTATCAAAATGTTGTCCCGAGGGTCACATATATGGTTTCGAAGATGCCAAATGCAATACTTCTCCTAAATGTATTCCATCGACAGATTTTGGTTTATCATTAAGTTTTCAGGATATATCTGACCTAAATAATCCAGTCAATGTTCCAGAGCCAGGTATATATTTATTTTAATTTACATTTAATATTTTATTAAAAAAAAAACATTCTAAAATATATCATTAAAAATATTGATCTTGAAATTTATATCTAATTTTAGGAATGTAATAAAATAATAAACACACATTTATAATAAATATATAACGTCGATATGTCTTTTTGTACATATGTTTGGAAATGTAATATTCTATTACAGTTTTTGAATGACATGAAAGTTCACAAAATATAAATATAATCCAAACTTGTACATGCCATTTGACAGGTTTATGAAATTCCGTATCAAAATAATATATGTTCTTGTTTATTTTAAAGCTATTTATTTGTTACGCGAAATTACAGTTGATTCAGTGTTTGAATTTCTTCATGAATCACGACTTCTAAGTACTAAGGAAACGACGATATCTCTCAATTTTCGTGGAATTCGTGTACTTTGGTAGTTAAAAAAACGCTTGTTTTAAAAAAAAAATATTTTGACGTTTACAGTGAAAAGAATGTACATGATTTTACTATTTTTGTATTTCGAGTATAAACTTACATTTTCGTGACGTCAATCGACAGAGTTTTCAATTTCGAAATATATATCTACTAGTGTCAATTGAGTAATATAAGAGTCTATATATTCGATTTTAACAATAGATAAAAAAAAATGTGTAAATAAAGTAGATGCTTCAATTGTCAACCCACCAAACAGTTTTTGAATTGTTAAATTTTCTTTCTAAATATTTGCTTTTATCATCCCCAATTATGGACAAATATTATCAAATTTTTTCCATTTATGGATCACATTGCAAATATTTATTATATTATGTGAGTCGTAATATAAAAAATATGATAAGAAATTTCTTATATATATATATTTTTTAATTTATTCTAATTATATAAAAAAAATCAATTTTTATAAAATTATTTATATTTTATCACAAAAAGAATAATTTATTTTTAGATTGTGATAATTTGTTATAATTTATATAATTCTAATTAGAATTTTTTTTTAATTCAAAATAATTCAAAAACTTTTATTTTCATATTTAGATCGTAACTTTCTTTATATTGCAATATTAAATATTACATCTTAAGAATTACGTTTAATATTGCACAATTAAGCACTAAACGGGTCGCAAAAAATGGTCCACAGTGCTATATAAAAAAAGGTCAATTCGACTCGACATTTGTGAAAAACAAACATAAGCATTAGAATATATTTAAATCATTTTTAACAGTTATCGTTGATATTTACATTTAAATATGATATTAGATAGATCCCATCACCGTTTTCATTCCAATTATCAACCCTTGAAGAAAACGAGTATGACCATTACAATTTATAAATAACAAAATTTTACATGTGTTAATAAAAAAAAAAATGTTTAAAAAATACGTATTAATTTTTATATCAAACTGTATCTTTTATTTTTTAAAGTTATGTCATTATTTGCGATGAAGTGCGTTGCGTATGATATATAATATATACTTTACGTCGTCTTCGTGTAAATATAACAGTGAGCTAATGGACGATGAGAAAAAAAAAATCTGTTCTTTTCACATTATCTGCGAGATTGTTATCAATTTTTCTATCGTTTTTCGAAACATTAAAAATAGACGACTATATTTATATACTTTAACGCCGTTGTAAAATCGAATTTACCGCCTTTTTTTGTCGTCTGCAAAAGTGGCAGATGTCGCATGCGATAAGATTGTACGGATGTTAGTTTACGTAATAAATAAACAAATAAATTGAAATATTTTTTTATATATATAAACTTGATATTTTACTTAATTTTTATAAGAGTTATTAATGTCGTTTATTTTTTTTTGTATGTAGAAGTTTTGATGATGTGTTTAGCTTATTTTTTAAACTAAAAAAAATTGATAAAATTTATTATAAATTAAATGTGTTGTAGTCATTCATAGATCGTTTAAAATCTATATAAAATTTCGAACTTTGTGACAATTTTTTTTTTGTATTTTTAAGATGCTGTTCATCAAATCAGTGATTTTTTTTTGAAAACCTTTGATTAGTTAATTACAATATGTAAAAAAAAATAAATTTATAGATATATATTTTAATGTCATTAGTTACAATATAAATTCACATCACCTCTTAATGAAATCATTAAATATAAAATATGATACATTAAATATATAAGCAATTAATGATAACATTAACACTATTGTTAAACCAACAATCTATGTTTAACCACGTAAATCTAATTGTTTTAGATGTTGAATAGAATCCAAGAATAGTAAACATAGAAGTCAAATATGATATATCATAATTGCGAATATATATATATATATATATATATATATATATATATATATATATATAAATTAACAATTTTTCATGTCATTGATTATTTAAAGTTATTGAACGCGTGATGATTCATATATTTTTTCAGGATTTGCTGAAAAAAAATGTGCCAAAATGTAAAAGATCTTTGATTTCAGAACTCGATACATAGATATCACATGAAGTTTTTCTTCATTTTGTTTTTCGAATTATATCAGCAGTTTTTAAGTGTGTGATCTATATTCTGAAATAGAATTGTTTGTGTAATTTACTACGAAACATCTTGAATGAGATATTTTTTCTGGTGTATTCAATAGTTTTTCATTGATATCTATAGTAAATTTTATTTTTATATTGAAAATTCGTGGTAATGGAATTTTGATGCACTTTCTTATAATATAAATTATTGATATTATGGAAATTATTATTTTTAAATATTCCGTATTCAAAGAAATATTATATATGTTACGATTTTTTTTATTACTACAATATTTCTATTTGGAATTCTGTTTTATTTGAACCATAGAATTCTGGAAATTATATATAGTGTTATTTAAAAAAAAATATTTTTCTCTATATTTTAATAAAATATACTTTTTATATCTAAATAATTTGTAAGTCAGAAACAATATTTTTTTCATAGCCATATCAAAACAATATTAAACATTTGTCCATATTAAAAAATTAATACATTATTTATGGATATATTTTGAAACCATTAATTATTATATATGAATATTTTAGGATGAATCAAAATATTTAAACGATACATTATTACAACTTTAGTAATATATTTTTTACACATTTTCTTTAAACGATTCTTTCGGCTCATCACATTACATAAATGATATATATATATCATCGATTACAAACATTAATTTTAATCGAGAATTAATTAGAACATTCGGATAATAAAACAGATCGCAAACGACAGACAATATCATTTATCGTTGTCGTATTTTTTCTTCTTCTATTCATTAATACGTCGCATGCGAAATGTAACAATATTTCTCGGTAAATTTTCCGACGTGATTCGTACGCGTTTTCTTTTTTACGACTAGTGAAAAATATATGTATTTTTAAATTTATTAATTTTTGTTTCGGTTTACGTTAAACGATAGTCTGCTATCGTCATATTAATAACTTTATAAACAAAGAAAAATTCCAGATTTTTCTCGCGCCACTTTATTTTCGACCGTTTCCATTCTTCTATACAGGTAATGTTAGTGTTAACGCTTAATTTATGTACATGTTTATATATATATATATATATATATATATATATATATATATATATATATATATATATATATATATTAATTTCGTATTAAATATTAAAAATTTAACTTTTATATAAAATAAAAATATTATAAATATGAACGTTTTATGTGAGGTTATCGTAATTTTTTTTTCGTTTTTTTTTTCGCCGAGAATGTTTTGATAGTGTTACTGGTTAAAATTTTGTCGCACTTAAACTTTGTCGGCTAGTAAATGTTTATTTTCGATATGTTTTCTCTTTTTTTTTTAATGATAAAGTAAAAATTTAGTTTACGCATATTGTATATAACAAATATATATATTTTTTTGATTTATTTATACCATATATATTATATTTATTCGTATAGTTAAGTTTATATTGAACCTTCGGATATTTATTTCTGTCGAAGAATATCGTTCATTATATAATTATAACTTATGAATAAAATTGCATGTAAATTATTTCAATTTAATTCTAAAATATATTCAAAGAATTTAAATATCTATTTTAAAATAATTAATAATAATCTGACGTCTGTTTCCTATAATATTGATTCACTAGCATTTCTTGTTATCCAGGAAGATCAGATCAGTTATTTTAATTAACATCTACCGAATGTTACGGTTAAATTATATTTTCATAAAAATTAGTAATATATTTATATTTTGAAATATTTTATGTGATTCGATAATAATTAAAAGTGATTCGATAAGGTCAAAACGTAAGATTTATGATAATCTTTATAAAGATTATATATGATATAAATGAAAACTATTGATAAAAGCACAATTTATTATATATATATATATATATATATATATATATATATATATATATATGACAGAATGATAAATTTTATAAAAAAAATTGCCCTATTTATATGTATAAATATTGCAAAAAAATGTATTTGCAAATATTCGAGTTATGACGTAAAAATTCAAAAATAAATATTACGGAATTGATATATTTAGATAATTTTGTATATTTATCATTAATGTATGAAATTTTGACGGTTTCATTGTTCTTTTATTGGATTGTATTGCCGGAATTATTGATTGAAAGATTGTTAATAGATTATGATCTATTACAGATGCAGACATCATTTCATAGATTAGCGTTTCTCAAACCTATATTCACGTTCACTATGTGTTCTGAAGTAAAATATATATTTTTTTATTTCAATATTGTGGTATTATATATCTTGTATATATATATATATATATATATATATATATATATATATATATATATATATATATATATACATATATATATATATATATATATATATATGTATGTATATATATATATATATATATATATATATATATATATATATATTATACGTCGGATATAAATGATTTGTATATTTTGATAAATGAAATCTTAGGTAAACAAACGTATGGAAACAATCAAAATGTTTGTATAAAATATATATCAAAACATATTTTTGATCTTATATATTCTGAATTTATAAAATAAAAATATAATATTTTTTTGGCTGAAAAGAAAAAAAAATTAGAAATAAAATCGGAAGGTGTTAATGTTTACTAATGCAAAATATAACAAATCGCGATTTATATAACGGAAACGAATCCTCGGATTAGCAGTATTTATCGAAATACATTGCGAATTTAGAATATTTAGCAATATAGATATCATAATATAATAAGAATTTAGCTCGTGTTAAGATTCAGTATATATTATAAAAAAAAATAGTGGGCGCTATAAATTGTGAGGAGATTTAAACTCTCCTTTTTGGAGTTTTTTTATTATATATTTATTGTATTTTTTATGAAGTATTTTAATAAACTTAAAAGCGGGATTATAAGTTTTGCACGTCACAGTATTTTAACATTTTTATATCAGTTTTCAAAATAAAAATATTAGTAAAAATGATATATTAATATGTATATAGATATATTAAAAAATATTTGCTATTTGCTGTTCAATCAAAGTTAATATAATATCTATAATAATTTTATTTTATTCTGACGAAATATATCGAGAATCTACGACAATGTAAGAAGCATTGTTCAATTCTGATCTATTTTTCATGTAAAATTTCAAGGGTTTTTTTTTACAATGGACCTCGTGAAGAGGAAACGACAAAATTGACTCGAGGTTGATGATGAAATATATCAATTGTCGAGTGTTGTTAAACGGAACATAACAATCAGTTTAGTAAAGTAAATACACAAAAACAAACACACGTTCGAATATAAAATGTTTCGTAATACTTATAAATTTGAAGAAAAAAATAGATTTTATTTTAAAATAATTATTTTGATTTTTTTTATGGATTATAAATTTTTGTTTATGTATTGCATGCTTTGAGAATCACTGTGCTAATAGAAAATATTTGATTTCTTAAGGATATTGTGAATATAAAAATAATTGGATAAATAAGTTCAACATTGATAATGGATATTAAATATATTTATATTGGATATATTCTAACGAAATACGTTAACAACTAAATAAATTTTCATGAATTTTTCTAAGAAATCAATGTGTATAAAATTGATAAAAAGAAATACTTAAAATGCAATATAAATTTGTGAGGGTACTTGAAAAAAAATAATAGATAGCAATCTTCGATTTTCCTATGTCGTATATTTATAAACACAATATAAACATTGCGTCTGACTAATATTTAAAGACTATAATAAAAATTTATGAATATTTTTCCACACTGTCAAATTTTGCTACATAATTATATTGTCATTTTGACTACCATTTACATACATTCTATGTTATAACAAAATTCTAATGGGATGCAAGCTGTTATTTCTATGTAAAGTTTTATGAATAAATGATTGTTTCAGAGATAAAAAAAAATATTTATTCTTATATCTTTATTTTGTTCCAACAAAATAATCAAATCTATCATATAATATAAATATGACATATTTTAATACAGAAAAAAATCAGTGATTAATTAAAAATATATATATATATATATATAAATTAATATTTTTATTGCAGAAACATATGGTATACGATATTCGATAACATGTGAAAGTGGAAGATATGCATTGAATCCATCGTTGCCTCAAGATATAAATTATTTGGATGTTAGCACTGGTGACTTATTGGTACCAAAATCTCCAGATAAAACGCCCAAGTACTGTTTTGACATGTTTTTTCCAAGATGTGATGGACAGTCAGCAATGAACATGACATTCGTTTGTTTTCATCCGGGAATCGATACGGTGAAGAAACTTAATAAGCTGCAGACCTTCAGCATAGTGAGTGGTTTTTTTTTATGTCTTTTATATGACTATAATTAAATGTCTATTTAACATGTCAAATGAAAAATGATATTAATTTAATTTTGTTATAATTTATACATTTTAATTATTATAGATATAGTATAAATATTATCAATTGCGGTGTTGTAACATTATTCATATCAAAGTGAAACGTTTGTTAAGTCTTATTTATTGTTAATTAAGAGTAGAAATTTATTTATACATATCAGATGTATTTTATTATTTTTAAAAAGCATGAAATAAGAAACACATTAATAAATTTATTACATATTTACTAATAAGATAGATATTAGAAAACCTTTGATATTTCTTTTACATAATATATATATATATAATTAATAACTCAGCATTGATAAAGAAAATAGTGTCATTTTTCACATGTACAACCTTGAACTTAATGAAAATGATACAGGTTCACGCGCATTATTCGAGGCTTAAGCATCATAAAAGTGTCTCTAATTTGCGCACAAACATTGCAGATTAATTAACCAGATGAGACTTTACGATAATTATAATGATAATATGTATATATATGTGGGTTTTTTTTTTACGGAGGCGAGCTTATCGTCTGTAATAAGCGTAAAAGCAATCGAGTATATCGGATTACGGCTCCGGGTCTAAATTACACGACCTCAAATGGGATTAAAGGCTTTTTTTTTTCGGCTGTTCGCGCTTATTAATAATAATAATAGTCAGCAATTCGACACTTCAAATATTTACAGGCTGCGAGGTTCTAATTGAGAGTGGATTATGACCGTTATAATACTGCAATCCTATACCCTTATTTTTTTTCTGTTTTAATTCTTGTATGCTCTCTCGGATTTTTCATGTGTTTGATCTGTCTGTATATATATATATATATATATATATATATATATATATATATATATATGTGTGTGTGTATTTTATGATTCTGTTGTATGATAATTGCTGTCTTATCATGTCATTAATTGTTCTGTTTGTTTTCTAGGGTTTGGTTATATCTTGTGTGTTCTTGTCGGCGACTTTGTTGGTGTATATTGCGTTACCAGCTTTGCAGAATCTTCATGGTAAAACTATCATGTGCCACGTTGCTGCTATGCTTGTGGCATATTCCTGTTTGGCCAGGGTGCAATTGGTGAAGGTACCCACGGAACATTGTAAAACTTATGGTAATATATTGTTTAATTATTAGCAGTAAAAGAAAAAAAAAACATTTGTAAATCTCTCTGATCTCATACTTTTATTAGTTCTTCATGGAAGCTAAGTACAAAAATGATGATGCATTAATGCATCGATTAGAAAAGAAATTAGTGTTTTTTTTTTATTAATTATCACAAACTAATAGGATTAATAAAGTAATTTAGAGGAATATAGATGAGTTATATGTATATATATAGAATCATTATTATCCAATTTGAAATCAAAAAGGTTCGTTAACTTAAATAATGATAAAATAGTATGTTTTGAAAAGTTTAAAAAATTTTGTTTTTTTTATATAAAGACTAGATTTTTTATTTTAACATTGTATTAAACGCGAGGAAGTAGAATTTAATGAATTAAAAGAATGCGTTGCAGTTCAAAATAGAACCTTGAGAAAACTCGTCTGGTATTTTTTGTCACCATATTTTCAGTATAATTGAATTTGTAAATAAATTTATTTGTTCACATTTTTTTTTTGTTCTTAGTATGATGAATAATTTAAAATATAAAGATAAGAACAAAAATGTAGAAAAAAAAATGAAAACATATTCAGGATCTTAGAGTGGGATTGAAAGATTTGATTTTTGTTAAAATTAGAGATTACCGAAATTTATTTTACTATATAAACATGATAATTTTTGGTTTTATTACTTAGCACTTAGTAGATTTTATTACGAACAATACAGGGTTTTTTTAATATGTGACAAACAATATAAAATTTTATTATCACGAATTGTTCTAGATCTAGACATTTAGATCTCGTATAAGCTTAAATTGTACAAAATACACATTTTTTTTTCTACGAATTTTTTGATAAATGAACTAACGATTTACATAGATTGGTTGAACTTTTAAGTAATTAGTCATACAATGTAAAGTACATTTTTTTTAATATAACATGATAAATAAACAAACTGTTTTGAAAACAAAACTGTAAGCAGGTGGTAACACATTGATAAAGTATTTTCTAAGTAAAACATTAATCATATGTGATTTGTGTGTGCACTTTAAGAGTCTAGAGTACAATTAACTTTATTTTATGACTAATATATATATATATATATATATATATATATATATATATATATATATATATATACATGTTGGGGTGAAAGTTTGAGACGTTAGAATTTAATTTTGTTTTACGATGGGATGAATTCCAAATAGAACGAATCTATTTTCATCACGGCTCTAAGATATAATAGATTGTTTTATTTAATATATATATATATATATATATATATATATATATATATATATATATATATATAGAAATAGACATGGTTTGTCATAGTGAAATATGTTTACAATGAGTATAATAAATCATATTGCTTTCCAATAAGTTTTCATTAGTGTATTCGAGTTCTTTTATTGCATTAGATAAACTATCGACGACACTTATCTTAATCAATTTTGTCATGTGATGAAATAGTTTTTATTTTTGCTATCTATTAAATAGTTCTAATGAAGTCAAGGTGTGGTTTTTCAGGAAATTATTATAATAGAACTAACTCGTTTAAATAATATATTGGAATCAATGACTGATAATTACTATTATAGTTGTTACGACACTTTTTTTCTATGTATCTAATAATTGATATGAGTTTCAAAGAGTTGCTATTTTATTTAATACTCAGAAGGAAGAAATTTTCAAAAAAAAAAAAACGATAAATTCAGTCGATAATAATTTCAAGATGAATAATCGACTATAAACATTACTCATTTATATCTAATGAAGTGTTTTAATCCAATCGGTCTTTTTATGATTACAATCATAATTAATATCAAAAAAAGGTAAAATCACAATTCGTGCAATAATCATAATAAAAAAAAATGGTGCAATATTTATAATAAAATGACAAAATTATTGATAAATATCTAAATGTTATTTATCTATGAAGCAATAAAAATATTATAATACGATAATATCTACTTTGATAAAAATAAATGAAAACATGGAATAGATTATTTTACACTAATCGAATGATAATATATATATGTAAAGCTTCGTTCAAACTGACTTTTAACACATCGATAATTTAATGGTGTCACGATTAATTTTAAGTGTATATTTTCGATTAAAGCTTTGATAATAATAATAATAATAAACGTGTAAATATATACGACATTCGCTGAGATCAGTTATAAATTTTAACATAAACAAATCACACCATTTGACGCACGAAACGAAGCTTTTACGACGAATCGTCGTAAATTGAAATCGCACGATGACATTTTTTTTTATTTATTTATTTCCAACTGTTATTGTTCGACGTTAAGTTTTAAAATAAATGTTTATATTTTTTTTTTACCCGCAGGTTACATAATATATTTTAGTTTTTTGGTCGCTTTTTCCTGGTTGACGGTGATGTGTTTCGACATATGGTGGACTTTTGGGTGAGTGGTGAACAATTTTTATCCATTAAATGATTTATTTTTATCATTCTTAATCATCGGATTTGTGAAATTAATCTGCATTTATTCAGTCGTATAAATACATTTATAATAATGTACAGTAATAATATATTTATAAATATTTTAATGCTAAAAAAATAAAATAAAATAAAATGACGATTTTGACTCGTCTTATAATACTATTTTATATAAAATATTAAATAGACATTAAGTAAAATATAATTTTTGTTTATATTGAAGTATTTAAATTAAGCCTTATGATTATAAGTCGTTAAAATTATATCATGATATAAAAATTGTTATTGAAATCCAACGCTTTTTTTTATATATATAAATTCTATAGCTTTAATTTATACGATTTTCTTTTGAAGAAAATCTTAATGAAAATTTTTGATTTACGTTGATAACTGTGTTTTTGGTCATCAAATTGGAAACGCTAATTTATTTTTGTTATTATTATACAAATATTCGCACATAAATTTGATCATATATAAAAAAAATCTATTTTTTTTTTCAATTATGAAAAATAAAAATCTTTTTAATTTGAATATCAATGATAAGTTTTGTTGTACTGAAAAGCTCTGATATTAAATATAATCATGAAAATTAATCTCGATTTCGAGATTTTTTTTCATACGGCTTTACATATATATATATGTTGCAATATTGTTATAATTAAATTGAGAATTTAGGAATTAATGACACTTGAATGATAACGATCCGGTTGTAATTTATCATTCTCTTCTCCAATATTGGCTTCGTGTAAATAGTTAATCAACGAAGGCAATATTGTCGGAAAACATATGGATATTGGATTCGTTTTCAAGAGCAGAAAACATATGGTGTCGCGAGCAGATTTTGAGAAATTTTCCCGTCTCAATCGAAAAATTTTCCTGCTACGGTTTGAAAAGCGCATTCATATTTGAAAACGAGAACACGAGAAAAATAGCCAATTGATATACATATATTGTATAAATAAATAAGTTGAAATATTGTAAATAATGCCTCGAATTCGTATATTGAAATATACGGAATTTTAAAATTTACATCGAAATCTTTATTTCGTTTTTCGTTCATATAATAATGCACCATATTTTTACAAGGTTATTTCGTCATTTTTTTTTTCTTAGAAAGTACAATAAAATAGATATAGAAAAAAAAATATTTTTCCTATATAATCTTGAATTAAAATATCATACTTAACATTTGACGTTGGATTTTATAAATCAGTGTTTTTCAAGTCTTTATTTTAAGAATAATTATCAAAAAAAAATATAGTTTAGATAAAATGAAATTATTCTAGAAATTTCAGCATTAAAAATAAAAATATTTTTCACAGTTTAATATCTGAAAATTTTTCGTTCTATTCCATGACACAATTTTTCAGTAATATTTTAAAAATATTTAAGTGTTTTGATGTGATTTAAATTTCTTGTGTTTATTATAAATTTATATAAATAGAATATCTTAAGCTTATTAAAATAAAAATTTAAATTTATAAAATTCTCAAAAAAATTACATAAGTCTTTATTTATATTTTCATTAAATGTTACACGCATAGATTATATTTTTTTTAGGAAAAAATCATATTTTTTTGGTTTAAATTATTGAAAAACAAGTTGAAAAAATTAAAAATAAAAATATTTTTTCGCACGTATGGTATATATTTCTATTAGTATAATAAATTAACAAAGTTTCGTTTGATTATTGAAAATTTTATATTTACATGTAAATCATTTTGATTTATGATTTTAACGAAATCGACGTTACGCATTTGATAATTTTCCCGATATGATGTTGGACCATTGAATTAGTATTATATTATTATATTTTAAATAATAATCGCAACTTCGTAACATTGATTATTCTAAATGATAAAAAAAATCTCGGAATATTTTTATCATATTATAAATTTTACCGAATTAATCCACTATATAAGCCTAGCGGCTTTAATAGTTTTAACGTTTGCAAAAAATTAAGTCATTTCCAGAAATAAGTATTGAATTTAAATTTGTAATAAAAATATTTAAATGAAAGTATTAAACGATTTTATTGTATTTAAAATTAAAGAAAAATAAAATTAAAAAACAATTTATTTTATCTATACGAACAAATAAATGTCATTTTTTTTAATTTTATATATTATGTATAAAAATGGAGTAGCAATATTGAGATAAGATATTGTTTTTAAAATGATTGCATGTCGTCATATCAATATATCGATATTAAAATAATAAAAAATTATATTTGTTTTTTAAATCAGTTTATTTAATTTTGAAATCGTTTTATTTAATATGAAATTTATACATCGGTGTCACAAAGGCGAGGGTCATTCAATATAGCATTTAATGAATGACATCATTTTCATCTCACTATTCTTCTACTTTATATTACATTTTTTTTTAATTTATCGATTACTAAAATAAAGCAAATTTTATTTTATTAGCGGGCAACTTGTCATTTTATTAGTTAAAATTACGATAGAACTTTTTTAATACTTTAAAAAAAATAATTCACATTCTCATTTTTCACTTTAAATTATTTGAACTCGTTCTAGTAGAAAAAAAAACACATTTTTTTACAATAAAAAAGGGGGACACGTTAAAATTGATTGAGACGAATTATCAAATTGTAGACTTCCAAAAAAAAAAAAAATCCAATCTTAGTGTCGATTCTAAATAAAAATCCTTGTATGGATATGAATTTACAAAAATAAGAACATTCTTCAAAGGAGGACGATTGATCACCTTATATAATGATATCGGAATAACGAGACAAATTTATACATTCATCTTTACTCTTTAAACTTCCGATTATTTTCTTATCAATCTTAGATATATATAATTTCGTCATCGTCGTCAGATAATTTATATAAAAAAATACAAAATCAAAGTACAAAATAAAAATAAACAAACAATCACAACTATGTCTATGTATGATTTAACTAATCGTCGACTCTTTTGGATCTATCATTATCTACTTGTCAGTTTCGAACCGAATTAACCCAGATGGTTTGTAAAACGTTTGCGAAATCACGGTTTACATTCAAAATAATCGAGATGAAGCAACGTTGAAAATTTCGGTATAACGATTGTTTTCATCGTGTGCCCCCTGTGATTTATCATGATTTTATATATTATATATGTATATAAATATATGTTGTATATCCATATGGCTATGTTTGCTTTTTAGGTAAACGGTGACGCCATTAAGACTTTGCTGATCGTTTTACAGCTATTTTATTATTATTTAGGTCTGTTATTAGTATTCGGTAAATTAATAATGTCATAACTGACGTTGACACGATGATAAATTAGCATGTTTTTTTTTCTTCTTCTAGTAAACACAGTTTAATAACCAAGCCTCTAAAATATTATTGTACATAAAGTTAATTTTCTCACGTAGTATTTTAATATATATTGGGAACTTTAAAAAAAAAATCTTAATTTTTTTGTTTTCTATTTGTTCGGTTTATATTATCTCGTCTTTCAATCGTGAATGGGTATTATTGAACGTAAAATTAGACGTTTATTTGACGAGTTAATTGCTATTTACTTTGACTCCAGTGGAAAATAAATATTTTTTTATGCGGCCTAATAAAGTGGATCCAATCGTTAGGTTTTTATTGATTATTTAATTGTTTCAGCTTAATTCAGCTTTCACTTTACGGATGTTTCTGTTATCAAAATATTTACCATGAATGCAGATATTAGATTTTTATTTATTTTTACGTTAAAAAAATAAAGTTTTAAACTACTAGATAATTCAGTATTTACTATATTTGTAAGCTTTTTTATTTAAATATAATTTAGATTTTCGTTATAAAATATATAACGCAAGTCAATTTCAAGTATCTATAAATTTAATATATTACATGTTGTTTAATTCAATTTATAAATTGTTTAATTCGTTTTATAGATATTTTTTAAATTAAACTTTTCTAGTAGATAAGTAATTTTGTGATGAATAAAGTATTTCAACTTGGCTTTTAAGAACATATTTTAATTATGATTTTCTCATACTTTTTTTTTCATGATATATTGATAAATTATTATAAATAAAATTTTAGAACATTCGACGTATTTTTGATTAATAATACATATATAATATAAATATAAATTTAATAATGCTATATATTTCTATGTAACAAATTCGGTATTCTACGAATTAATAAAATAAAATATAAATAATAATCAGAATATTCACCACAAAATCTATTTATGACAAATTCGAATCCCTCATCTACTTTATTAGATACTCGCATTTGATCGTATAAAATTACGATCAATTCAGTTTATTACGACAGTTAATACGTATTTGTGCGATTTTCTCATTTTTATGATTATTTTACTTGTGTCAATCGTATATTGTGTCAAATCGATCGTTTTCATCTAACACATTAGCGCATTTTCGTTCAAATAACACGTTAACGGCCGACCGCCCGATTCGGTCTACAAATATTTGAGATCTGAAAACACGCAAAACATCCATTGATTAAGAGTGTCGTTTGATGGACGTTTTATTCCATTAATCGAACGTAATGAGATTTTTTTCCTAAAACATGGTAATGAAAATGATGTCGGAACGACGAAGGTTAGATTGAAAATTATCCGTACATATTGAAATGGCTTTCTTTATGTGATGTTCCTCAACGATTAATTAATTAATTCATTTAATTAATTAAACTCTATCTGACTTTGTTAAAATAATTATATTAAATTACATAATCATTATCTCCATTGTAAAAATAGTTTTGTTATCAATTGATGGATTATATTATCATTATCATCATCCTCTGAATCTAATAGCATAGAATGGTTTTGGCTTTTTTTATTAACAGCCTCCAATTTAGCATATCTTTCAAACTTTATTTCCAATTACATTAATGCTCTAAATATGTAGTATTATAGATAAATAATTTTAGTATAATAGATTATACGGTTGAGAATATAACATTTCATATGTTTTTCGATTAATATATATACAACAATATCAGATAATATATTTTTATTTTAGGAATATTAGAACAGTTCAATCATTAAAACGGGATAAAGATTGGTATAGATTTCTCATATATAGTTTATATGCATGGGGAGTTCCTTCTATACTTTCAATTACAACATTTCTGATCGATACATATGATGTTGCACCAGGTTGGTTGGATCCCAATATTGGACTATCTCAATGCTGGATAACTACGAGTAGGATTCTTCAATTGAATTTTTATTATGCATATATTTTTTTTGCATAATTATTATTTTTTTCTATAATAATTTTAGGTTCGTACAAAGCACCAGTTTTGATTTTGTTTACTCTGCCGGTTGGTTTGCAAGTGACTGCCAATTTGATATTTTTTGTATTGACAGCTCGTTATTGTAATAAAGTTAAATCAGAAATATACCGGATGCAAGCTGGCAGCATGGGTGATCGATGTAAAAGAAGATTCACCGCTGATAAAGCAAAGTAAGTAAATATGTAACCGATAATATAAAATGATTACAGTTTAATATTAATACTATGATGATTATTGTAGATATGTCATGAATATGAAGTTATTTATCGTTATGGGTTTATGTTGGATAATGGAAATATTGTCATCTCTCATTAGTGAACCTATTGAGCTCTGGTATGTTGCTGATGTTATAAATGTATTGCAAGGCGTTCCCATATTCTTCATATTAGTTGTGAAAAGGAAAATATTGCATCTGATGAAGAAGAGATTAGGTAAACATTTGTTTATTAGCACATATAAAATATTTTAGAAAGCGGACGCATGAATTTATTATATAATAATATATTCGATTTTTATTATTTGTTGTTTTGTGTAGTATATTTTATATATTTTTTTTGGAAATAATTTTCTTTAACAAGGACATCATAATCCATTCGACAGGACGTGATCATGTGTTACTATCGTGTTGTCATGTAAAATAATTGTTTTTTAGGATCAAAAAGCTCCAGTTCACAGCCGACATTTGAAGATCCTAAACTCCTATCATCCAAAACATCCAGATGACCAAAACTAATATTATATGTAGTACGAAATATTTCTTTGAGAATTTCGAGATGTATGAGTTTTTAATGTTATATGTTTTTGTTTTGATGATGAGTGCAACACTAATTTTATTTATGCAAAAAAAAAAAATATATATTTTTATACAATTTTTGTAGTATTTGTATCTAATTTTATTATGTTAGAATTTAGTAGAATGATTAATATATTTAATATGTTTAATCTAGAAGTTTGGCTAAAATTATAATGATGTAATAAATTGAAATTATTATTTAAAATTTAATTAATTTGCAATAGTCCAATAACAAGTAAATCAAAATGAATTAAAAAAAATAGAGGATTACAGTATAAATTGTATTATTACGTCATTATTTAACAAAAACATTCATATTTTATATATAATTAAAGGTTTTTTTGCTTCAAACAAATTTTTAAAACACTTTAACACTTTAGATATAGTTTGAATATGCATCATTCCATTGAGTGTCTAAATATGTTTTCTAATCAATAATTTATTATTTAAATCAATATTTTTGTAGTTAAAGAGTGCGAATCTTGGAGTCCAAGAAAAAAATATATAAATCTTTTGTATAAATTTGACCCTAAACATTGATTTATCATTCATTAACTATTTTTATGATAAATAATTGTTATGTAGTTTATTTTAGGAATTGATAATTATTTGAAATATTGATTTAAATATTCAGAGCTTATATAAATGTTTACTAAATTGTTTTTTAGAATATAACATATGTGATTTTTTTATATTTGCTTTGAATTATTGTTTATAATATGGTTGTTTATATAATATATATATATATATTCGTGCTAAAAAGTCGGCTTCGACGCTTTTCGTAACTAATATGCTATGATTTTCTTTCCTTCCCATTATTTCAGGAATTGAAAAGGTTCAGCTGCGTCCGAAGAGCGACATTACGACTAGCACAGGATTATCGAGCACAATGTCTGAAACGAGAAAAAGTTTACCATCTCGAATTTCTCTACCAGATGCCAATAATTCAAATGTCATGCTTTTGCCGAAACCGTCAGACGTCTCCAAATCTCCATAAGTTATTTTTTTCTAATATAATCGTATGTGTTTTTTACCTCATGAAACGTATTTAAGAGCAAAAAAAAAAATTAGCATTATAATTGTTTTTTTTAAATGACGTCTGTATAATTAAAAATATGCAGGTCATTTTTTTATTGGTTTGTAGAGTCGTAAAAAATATTTTTTTTTTATTAAATTTTATTTTCAAAAATGAAATATAAGACGTATTACTGTTGTGTTGTAAAAAATAATTTTACATATATTTTTTATTTTGTCCTATGATGTTTCATAAGATTAATAAATAAAAGAATGACAATTAAATTATGATAAATTTCCTTTTTATATTTTTTACAATTATAAATAGTATTAATTTGTCATAATAATTACAATACGTAAATGAAATAGAAAAATATATAATGTTAATTTGTTGAATATGTTTTTTTTTGTCTCGTTCTCAAATAGTAATTTCATATTATTGATGCACAATTTTTTTTCATATTATTTAAAAAAAATATATAAATATTGTATCAAAAAGTCACAATATATAAATTAAGATTTATAGCATATAATGTACAACATTTTTAATTATTTATTGTTTCCTTTTAATATTTTCAGTATAAAAATTATCTATTCACAAAATAAACATTGACAACTAATAAGTAAAGTCCAAATGAAATTTTATATATATAATAATTATACAAAAAAATATTCATATTTTAATAAATAATTCAAAAAGTAAACAAAAAATTATTAATTCAATTAAAATATATATTAAAGATTTTGTCATTAATAGATTTATTAAAATTAGAATATTTGTTTGAATATTGTTTATCTAGTCTTTTAGATTAAATAGGAATTAAGTATTTTTAATTTATTATAATGATATATTGTAGTAAACATCTAATTATGTTTATGATAAACATGATATCATCACAATAATGACATTATTTCTATAAATATTCAACAAAATAAAAGTATTCGTAGAGGTTTTGTGAAATTAAAAATATATTTATTCAATATATTTTACTTAAATGTATTTTTGTATTTAATGATCTGTTTATATGGCACAGTTTAGAATAAATAATAAATCTATTATAATTCCATGACAAAATATACGAACAGATGGAAAAATTCGTTATATATAAGAATTATGTTATAATAAATTAATTTATAATTCAATAAATGTATTTTCTTCTGATTATGAATAAATTAAAATTATTTATGACATTATAATCGTGATTCCTCTTTACAGTTGCTTTTTGTATCGTTATTATCTATATGCCCTTCTTCGTCTTCTATGTTGATAGTCATATTTTGCATTGCGGAAGCTTCAATTTCATCTGAAAATTAAAAATATTGGGTGAATATTATATATTATAATAGAGAATTTATTAAAAATATAAATGCAGTTCAAACCATTCGTTCGAGTTTTTGAAAGAAGTCTTGGACCAGTTATAGAAATAAGAATCGCTCCTAGCGGTGCAGTTAGAATTATTGATAATATACATATCATCATTACAGTCTTAGCATATTCCATTTTTTCAGCTGTGCCATTCATATTGGTGACTAAATCCAATGCTACAGGACCAAGAGCTGCCTTAAATTACAAATAGTGAAGACTATATGTATTTTATCAATTTACCACTAAATGTCAAAATATACATGTATTATTAGCACCGTTAGAGGTTTACAATAGACTATTTAACGAATAAATTATATTCAAAAAGGTTTCCAATGTCATTTTAGATAAAGAAAGAATTATATTTTAAGTTTTAAAATACAAAAATTAAAAAGTGCAAAGTTACTTGTACTGTGGCTTTTGCCATCCATGAAAGACCAATAAATATCTTTTCTTTCATATTGAAATTACTGCCAAAACATATAATCACAGTTGAAATAATTCTAATGATAACTCCTGAAAAGAGACATCCTGCACCCACGCTTACAATATTTGAGTCCAATTCATTTAACTGAAAACAATAATAACATAATATTAAATATTATAGCAAAGATCAATTATTTTCATCAGAATTTATGGATTTGATTATAGTTACTTTAACTTGAGCTCCTGTTATTCCAAATAAAGTTGGTTCAAATATAACCCATGAGAGTCTAAATATTCTTGACACGGGATTTTCTTGTTCGTTCCATCCTTGTTTTGTCCAATTATAACTGCATACGATAGCAGTTGTTATAACTGCAAGTGGTCCTAAAACAATTATATAAATTGTGCATTGATTGGTAAGACATATACATATATTTTGATTATAAAATGGAATACCTGCACCAGAATATCCCAAAAGACTTGAGCCAACAACTGCAAAATAATTTACAAAAAACAACGTAAGAACTCTTAATGAGACCACAAAGGTATCGTTTTGTTCTGGTATACATTTAAGTAAAAAGCCCCATACTAATCCATAAACGAGACCTCCTGCTACAGAAATTGGACCCTTAAATTCAGTTAAATATAGTTAATTATTAATATATTAGTTGTTTATGAAATACAAATTCGAAAATATTTTATTTTTAAGCCTAAATTTTTTTGACTTTTTTAGTGAACAAACATCTAATATTTTTTTTTTGAAAACACTAACAAATATCAACAACTTGCTTATATTATTTTATTAGGGTTCAATGTAAAAATATCACTAACCTGAAAAATATTATTTACTAAAGATGATTCAGTAAATATGATACTGCTGATTATACCATTCACGGCAATACTCAGAGTGTCATCAATACTTGCAGCTGCCAAAACTAATGTTGGAATCCCTTTATCAACTCCATAACCTTCACTCCGGAGTCTGATAAAACATGGAACAACTACAGCAGGTGAAACTGATGCTATTATTGAACTTAATAAAAATGCTGCAAATGGAATATAAAAATTAAATAAATTTTTATATTGTTAGAAAAATAAATATTAATATATAAATACGTACCCCAATCCCAAGGCAAATTTAATAAATAATGAGTTAAGATTGCAATTACAACACATTCTACCAACCAAGGAATTAAACCTAGTTTAAGTACGCCAATAAACAATTTCTTAAGAACTGCTTGATCTAAGTTTAATCCGGCTCTAGTTAAAATTATTACCACGGCAATTTTTCTGAAAACAATTTTTAAACTCATAAGATTTCCAAAATTAATTTTAACTTTAAAATTGTAGTAAAATCATACCTTAGTTCAGAAGTAACACGCGAAAAATCACCCTCAATATTAACAACACCAACATTTTGCAGAAGCACTCCAATTAGAAGCATACCGATTAGTGCTGGTAAAGTAGTCAATGTAAAAAGTAAATATCCACCAAGGTATGAAGCGATTATCAGTATGATTAAATTGAAGAGTTGACCACTGGGTGAGACTAATTTTGGTATCAAAGTATATAATACTCCCCAGATTAGTAGAGCTAAAAGATCATATAAATTTATGTTTTGTTAATATGCTTTAATTAATTTAAAAAAAAATGTTTAACTTACTAATTAATATGAGGGCAACATTTTGAGCGAAGTTTCTGTATGTTGGACATGTTGGATATGGACATACTTTTTGCCAGTGAGTTGGCTCCCAACTTGGATTTTCATCTGGTGGATGACATTTTTTACAAAAAGATATCCAACGTGATCTAAATTGAAAAATACAATGTTTAAATATTATAATGATATTAAAAAAGAAGTAATTAAAATTTAATTTAATTTAATTATATTTAAAGCTTAGCCACACCTAGGACACATATGAGGAATAGCACAATGGACACAGTTGGCAAAACGGGATAATTGAGTCTAATGATCTAAATTATTTGAAGATTATTATAATAGTTTACACAGATAAAGCTATTATCCGTATTGTAAAAATTCTATGTACATAATAATTTTATGATCAATGTTCTGTAATGTGAAACATTAGTAAATATTATAGTAATACAGTAGTGGTTAAAATGTAGGTAGATGCTATTTGATATATATTAATTTCAATTTAAATGTAGCTGATTTTTAATTTTAAGACGATAAATAAATTAAGGAAGATATTACTGTGGGAAAATATTGCCACGAAATTTTCATGGTGTTAATTTATTTTAAATGTATATTATAAAAATCTTGGTAAAGTTCATATAAATTAATATTTAAAATTATTATATTGATATTAAAAAATATAATAGTAAAATAAGTTTTTTTTTAAGTTACGTATTTCAAGTTACATATAAAAACATTTAATCTTAATATTATATGTAGAAGCAAAACATGTAAAAAATATTAAAAAAAACAATATAGGACGCGATATTATTTAAATTATCTAATATAATTATGTGATAAAATATTCACGAACTATGTGATGAACGAATTTTAATAGTTTAATATATGAATTACATCAAAATATGTATAAAATAAATTATTATTAGTGAAAGTAAATATCTTTGTATGAAAAAAAAATATTAAAATTGAAATGAATTTTTATTATCGTATATATCGTAATTAATCAAAAATATAATAAAAAAATAAGTTTAATTATTGAAGAAAAATTTAATAATTCGACTGCTTGAGAAAAATAATTGGTAAAAGAAAACTCATAGAGACTTCGAATATTATAAGATTATCAAGATACCAATTTATTTCATTATCGACTTAGTTAAATCTTTGCATTGTCTTATTTGCAAAGCTATAGTTTGTTAGTATTGTGTAATAGTATATACGTATTCTAATTAGAATAAAACTAGCAAAAATCAAGTTTAATTTTAATATTATTTACAAATATATTACTATGTTTTAATTGCAATGATAAAATATAATTATGGTAAACAATATATGAATTACCTTCTACTGGAAGCATCGTCTGACTGCTTTAAACTATTACAAACGTTTTGTTTAGATATATTGCTATTATTTATAATATTATTTTTCGATGAATACTCTTGCATTTTAAAACGAATAAATATTATAATATAGAATTGCTTTTATGTAATATAATAATAAAGAGTGAAAGTCAAATTTTAATAACATACATAAACAATATGACACAATATGTAAACCTAAATGATAATACAGATCTATATCTCGTATGATATATTTGAGGTAATGATATTTTATAAGATATACAACACTTACTGTATCGCGATTTCAAATAAAATGAACTCAGTAAAAAACGATACTATTTGCACGAACTGATGTTTTATACAGTAAGCAATATTGACACAATCGTTTGGTTTTGTTTCCGATGTCTCAATTATCACAAATCAAACGCTATTCAATCACGTGAACAATACACATGTTATTTTGTAACCAGTTCATACCAGAGATATTAGAACTAAAGTGAGAATTGAGAGTTTTCTCCTTGAACTTCAAGCGCACGTATGTAGATAATAAGAGATCTCATTATTTACACATATTTAGATAATGAAATTTGAATACATTATTATGAGGCAATTAACATCTTTAAATCGTTGTTATGATGATGAATTTTAAAGGTTTAAATTAGAGAAAAATGTAAATGTAAACATCGTTTATTAAAAAAAATATACATATGTATTTTTTCTTTCATACAAAATAGATACAAAAAAAAAATTCATGGCACTATAGAATATAAATCATGTTTTAAGTACTTAGGAATGAAAGTTTTAAATTTGATTTTAATACAGAATGTTGTTATTAACACATATAAAAATGATTTATGTAAGGGCTTTAACATAGAGTAGCTGTAATATGAAATCATTTATCTATATCACTGTTTTTATAGGATCATATAAAAATAAATGTCATGGATTTTATTCAGTCAAAATATGTCTAATGAATTGCTATAATAAAATGCAAATAACAACATTCGTCAACAAATAAATCGTTTAAATAAACAGCACTAATAAAAATGTATATATAAAAATAAATAAATAAAATTTACCTCTAATATTTTAAGTATATATAATGACTAATTTGTTTAGACATGTTTTGCACATGGTATTAAAAATATTTGATCACATTAAGATTTTTTTTTAATACTAAATAAAATATTATTTTTTAAAGTCAATCAAGATCTAAAAGTAATAAAAATATTTGTATATAAATATAATGACATATAATTATAAGTACACATTTATAAATATATAATATAAATATTAAGACACGTTATCTTCTTTATTTAAAGCATGTAAAACGTCACTTTCATTATATGGTAATGAGGTAGGTCTTTTTAATAAAGTTCTTTGACCTAAAAAATATTGTAATTAGAAAAAAATAGTATTCAAAACAATATTACAATGATAAAAAATAAAAATTACCATTTTGCGAAGCGCGAGAAAGTAATTTTGGTCCAGTAATAGCAATTAATATTGCTCCAATAGGAGCTGTGAGGATAATAGATAATATGCATATCATCATAACGGTTTCGGCGTATTTTATATCTTCTGAATTTTCACGTTTTTTTACTATATCTAAAGCAAGAGGACCCAAAGCTGCCTATAAATGATAAAAAATATATATTTTCATTTATAACTATAGTTATACATAAGTGTACAAAATTCCTAAAATTATGAAGTACAATTATTTATTATAATATTAATTTTAAAAAATAATAACAAATATTTAGAGAGACATATATTCACTTTTGACGTTGATAATAAATATTAGTTATAGGTTTCAGAATATTAATGAATTGTTTGATTGCCTAATAATTTTAATATATCAATTTAACCATTACCTGTACTGTAGCTTTTGCCATCCAGGAAAGACCAATGAAAATTTTTTCTTTAAAATTAAAATTACTACCAAAACAGACTACTACTGTTATTATAATTCTTATAAAAACACTTGCAAAAAGACAACCTGATCCAATAGCGACAATTAGCGGATCTAATAAATTTAACTGAAATAAATAAATATTTTAAATACATGTACTATTAAGGATATCCATAAGTAATGTCATTTTTTAAATTTTATATAATAATCAATATGTTGCGTTATTATAACAATAACATAAAAATTAAAACAAAATTTACCTTCACTTGGGTTCCAGTTAAACTAAATAAAATGGGTTCAAAAAATGTCCAACTAACTCTAAATAAAGAAATTACTGGATTATCGTTTGCAACCCAACCCTGTTTCGTCCAATTCATATTCGCTACAAAAGCAGCAGTTATGACAGCTAAAGGACCTATTTAGTAATATAATAATTATTATAAAAAGCAGATACGTTATAAAAATAAACAACTACATTTAGATATATTACCAGCACCAGCATATCCAATCATATTTGAGGCCATAACAGCCATATAGCTACCCAAGAATAGTAAAATACCTCTAAGTTGAGCAACAAATGTATCATTTTTTTCAGGTACATATGATATAAAATAACCCCATAATAACCCAAAGCTAATACCACCAATTATTGAAATAGGACCCTGAAATAAATGAATATTTAAAAGGATTGTCAGAATCAGTATATATTATTGAATTCAATAATAAAACCTGTGTTAATGTATTTGTTAAAGATGATTCTGTAAACATTATGCTACTGATAATTCCAAAAATTGCAATACTGGTCGTATCATCTATGGTAGCAGCAGCTAAAACAATAGTTGGAATACCTTTGGCCACACCATAACCTTTGGAGCGAAGTCTAATAAAACAAGGAACGACTACTGCTGGGGATACAGACGCTATGATAGAACTGAGGAGATATGCTAAAAATTAAAAAAAATAAATAAAGGTCATATGTTAATAGTAAAATATTAAAAAATATATTTTTTTACCCCAATCCCATGGTAAATTCAGAAAATAATGAGTTAAAACAGCAACTGTAATACATTCAGCTATCCATGGAATCAAACCTAATTTCAGCACCATTATATATAATTTTTGAAGAGTAGGTTTATCTAAACTTAGGCCAGCTCTTGTTAATATTATGACTAAAGCAATTTTTCTGAAATAAAAAATATTTTTTAATACACACACACATACATATATATGTATATATATAATTAAAATTTTACTAATAAAAATATAAGATATGAATAAATACCTCAATTCAGATGTAATACTTGAAAAACTGCCTTCAATGTTCACACAATTAATATTTTGTAAAAAAATGCCGACTAGTAACATGCCAATTAATGCAGGCAAATTTGTAAATTTTAAAAGTAAAATCCCACCAATATATGACGATATAGTTAATGTTGTAAAACTGAATAATTGACTATTAATTGATGCTGTATCAGGAGATATTCCATAAAATAATCCCCATAATAATAAAACTGTAATAAAGAAATTTATGATTATAACGATATTTTATTTAAATTTTCCTAATAACAGAATTAAAAAACACGATTTTGAGTTTTAAGATTCGAAAATTTAATATCAATTAAAATTTATTAATACACAAATATTGCAGAAATAATTATTAATGTGGTATTCAAAAATTCTGCATGTAATATTTCAATATATTTTTTAATATTTTAATGGAAAATAATCGTAACATCATTTGTGATAAAAATTATTAATTGTATACTTTGTAAATTTCGCCTTTTCTTTCCAGATTCATTTACTATTTACTGTTATACTACCATATATATTATTGCTCTTAAGTGATGTATTTTTAATTAAATTAAAAAAAAATACCTATACATAGTAAGGCAATTACTTGAGCGTATTGCCGAAAATTAGGGCAGTACGGATAAGGACAGCAGTTATGCCATAATGGAGGGCTCCATGACGTAATAGCCACTTCGTCTTTATTAACCTTTTCAAAAAATTTATAAAAACACGTCCTATAAATATATCGATTATTATAGTTATCGTGTATTAATTATTATAAAATTTAAATATAATTAATAAATTAAACACGAACTTATCGTTGGCTTCATTGTGCAAGTCGTTGACATGATGCGTGTCACAATGGCTCATCGTAAAATCAGTCGTTTCTTCCATTATTTGACAATACAATATACATATACATATATAGTATAAGTATGCAGAATTGGATTAAATAAGATTAAACTACTTCTAAAAAAGATAAATAATATATCAATGACAAGGTCATCGTAAAAACGTCATTTAACCTGACCACGTTGTTTTGACAGCTATTATTTTTTTTGGTCTTAATACTCAATATATCTAATTACAATTGAAAATTTTTTTAGATTATTTAAAGAATTATACCGAATTTAATATTAAATATAAATGTAGTTTATTGTATAAATATAATATAGGGTTATTTATTTATATATTTTTTATGAATATTTGAAATATAATCATATATTTCAAAAGAGTAAGGTAACTATTTGAATTTGATTTCAAGAAATTAGTGATATATATATATATATATATATATATATATATATATATATATATATATATATATATATATATATATATATATATATATATATATAGAAGTTTTTTCTGAATATAATAATTTAATATCAGAATTTAAAGGTTTATTTTAAGTATTAAATAATAAGAGATAAAAATAAATAAGTTTTTATACAATCTTACATTATTTTTTCAAATTACAATAAAAGAATAAAATCACTTCCGTAAAAACATTTTATTACTAAAAATTATCTACATATATACAGTTAATTTTTTGAAAATAAAAACAAGTACTACAACTTTTTTGAAGTATTTTGACTTAGCGCTTTGATATATTTTAACATTAAGATTATTAAAAAAATAAATTGTGAGAAAGTAATTAAATAATTATAATAATAATAACAGAAAAATAACTAATTATATATCGTACTTATTACAATTGAACTAATGTAAATAATTAATTTTATTACAACTTTTTTTAAAATTCATGTTTATTAAAATTAATTTTACGTCAAGAACTTAAATTATGAAATAAATTATATACTGCAAATTACTTCAAAAATAAATAAAAACATGTAACATGTTAATATCAAATTCACATTCAATCTTCTATCAATTATTTTACACAATAATAGTACATATATATTTTTTATATACATTCGAAATAATTTATACATGAATGTTATGTTTGTCTTTTTAAGGGGGTGAATGTACTTTTGAAGAATTCTTATCCATAATTCAAAACTAACTTTTCTTCATATTTATCATTCAGTCTTTTTATTTTTTTAAATGCTTCACAATTCAATGTAATTTCACTACTGATTTGGTAAGTTTGTTAATGATACAGTCGTATTTGTGGCAGTCGCATCATTAGTTCCACCTTCAGCATCATCAGAATTATCCTTTTCTTCCTCCTCATCGATTATTGATATATCTCTTATAGAAGGACGATGAGATCGGCGCCATCCTGTTAATGAAAAATATTATATTTGTGTATAATATGAATATTAGAATACTGAAAATATTTTTAATTATTATATTTACCTTCTAATACTTGAGGTTGTCGTGTTTTAGTCAGCAATCGAGGTCCAGTGATAGAAATAAGAATAGCTCCCAATGGGGCAGTTACAACAATTGATAAAATACAAATCATTAAAACTGTTTCAGCATAATATATTTCTTCCTCAGTTCCACCTTGTTTTGAAATTGTATCCAATGCAATTGGACCCAATGCAGCCTATTTTGTTAAACATAATTAAGTTACTTATTTTAAAATTTATGTGATATGAAATGTGTATTATTTAATACAATACCTGAACAGTTGCTTTAGCCATCCAAGACAAACCGACAAAAAACTTTTCTTTTGTGTTGAGATTGCTTCCAAAACCAATACCAGCTGTTATGAGGACTCTTAGTATTACACCAGTAAATAGGCAACCCACACCAATACTCACAATATGACCTTCTAGCTCATTTATCTATTGATAGAAAATAGATTATTAGCAAAAATGTTTTTAATTGAAATTACACACACACACACACACACACACACACACACACACACACACACATATATATATATATATATATATATATATATATATATATATATATATATATATATATATATAGATATTACAATTTAATCACCTTAACTTGAGCGCCAGTTAAGCCAAACAAAATAGGTTCAAATATCATCCAAAATATTTCAAAAGCTGTTGCAACTGGATTATCTTCAACTTCCCAACCTTGTTGAGACCAATTTAGACAAGAAACAAATGATGCAGCTATAACAGCTAAAGGACCTGAAATAATATTATTTTTAAGATAAAATATTGTTTTAAATAGACATAAATTTGATGTTTGGTAAGATTTTTATACCAGCGCCTCCATATCCAATAAGTTCTGAACCCATAACTGCAATTAAACCTCCCATAAACAACATAAGTACCCGTAAAGGTACAACAAATGGGTCGTTTTTTTCTGGTACGTATTTGGCCAACATGCCCCATAGTGCTCCAAAACCTATTCCTCCAATAACAGACAATGGACCCTATATAATGTAATTTTACATTTTAATGTATTCAATATAACAGGAAATTTTAGTAGTATTAAAAAATAAATACCTGAAGAATAGTGTTAACAAGGGATGTTTGGGTAAACATTATACTGCTAATAATTCCAAATATAGCAACACTAGCAGCGTCGTCAATTCCAGCTACAGCAAGAACAAGAGTTGGAATACCTTTGGCAACACCATAACCTTTACTTCTTAATCGAAAAAGACATGGTACAACTACTGCTGGAGAAACAGCAGCAATAATAGAACCCAACATGAAAGCTGCAAATATATAAAAATGATAAAAATATATTTGTAAACATCTGTTTTTAAATATGTACATTATATTAATTACTTACACCATACCCATGGTAGATCCAATAAGAAATGTGTCATAAGTCCTATAATAACACATTCAGCAGTCCATGGTATTAAACCAAGTTTTAAAACAGTTGGATATAGTTTTTTCATGGCTGGAGGATCTAGGTCAAGACCGGCTCTTGTCAATATGATAACTAAAGCAATCTTTCTGGATATAAAAGAAAAATTATAAATTTCTAAATACAATATATTATTATAAATATTATCAAATTATATGATTTTTTCTATATTACCTAAGTTCACTGCTGACATGCTTAAATTCTCCTTCTATACTGATTAAACCAACATTTTGAAGTAAAATACCAACCAAAAGCATTCCTATAAGTGCTGGAAGAGTAGTTATTTTAAACATAAGCCAACCACCAAAGTGAGCAGCAATTGCTAAAGCAGCTAATCCAAATAATTGCCCTCCTGGTTTAGCCAAATCAGGAATTATCGAATATACAACTCCCCACAGTAATATACCTTAAAACAAGTTTTTTTTATGCTTTTTACTAGTAATATAGTAATTTAAAATACTTGATTACAATGCTTACCTATTAAAATTATTGATAAAACTTGAGCAAATTGTCTGTATGTGGGGCACATTGGATAAGGGCAAATTTTTTGCCAATGTGGTGGTTCCCATGATGGTGTTGTGTCTGGACGATGGCATTTCTGACAAAATGAGAACCACCATGATCTAAAAATATATATTATCTTTAAAAAATGTATATATAATTTATTCATATTTCATATTATATAACGACGATTTATTTAATAAACGTTTTTAGAAACTTGCTTCTGTACTATGTCGTTCATATTTCTTTCAGGCAAACAGAGATCATATCGTATTTTTATTTAATTAAAAAGGTTTTATATACTTCTTCAAATTCACATTGTATTTCGAAGTTGAAAACACAAAATATAATTTAAAATATGGATAAAAATCAATATTTTTCTGTTGTGCCCTACCTCCATTTGTCTCTACAGACAATAAACCTTTTGACATTTAATTGCATGAATACTTATAATTGGTATTAACAAGAAATTTAACATAATATTGTTTTAAAAATATTTTTAAAAACCAAGTTGTGTAATATAAATCAAATGTTTTTAAGAAAGAATTTCTTTTCTTCTTTACTTAGATTAAAAATCATGTTTCTTTTTATGGATTATTTTTTTTAGTTTAGTGTTAAATTTATGTAGTATTTTTTTAACGTGTCATTTTTTATTTAATATGTAAATAATCATGACTTGTATTAATTACAATAAACTAAAAACACATTTACAAAAAGATTTCAGAATATTGTTCATTATTTAAAGCATTTATTGTATTGACTTTATTTTAAATATTCCGAGGTTAGTGATTATATTTTTTTTATAAATGCCGGAAAATATATAATTTTTCAATCAAAGAAGTATAAAAAAAATGTTAATTATTTATTATCACGATATTAATTAATATAACAATTTTGTTGGAATATGTTGTTTTCTTTTAAATATTAAAAATACGTTCATATAACCGTAAAATACATAAAAAAAAAATTTTTGCTTACTTTTCGACTGCATCTTCCGGCGGAAATCTCTTTGAATGTATCGATTCAGTTGTGGAAAATCGTTTAGATTTGAATTCATTGTGCATGCTATGCCTGTCTAACTTATCTGCGAAATTGACAACAGAAAACGGACTTTTTAATACGTTTCACACATGTAATAAACGATAATAGGCACGATTTCGATTCGATATTATTATATATTTGATGATTGCATTTTAATTAGATTTACTAACCATCCATATGTCCGTGATGAGCCGAATGATTACTGTGTAACGAATCGTTATCAGCCGAATTATGCAAAATACTTTTTTTTCTAACCGGGCCTTGTTCTACTATATCCGAGTTTCCTTGCGATATTTTTCTATTTCTATTGTTTAAAATAAATATACATATATTTATATCGTTTATATATATATATATATATATATATATATATATATATATATATATATATATACCCAATATATTTATATTGCAGTGGAAAAATGATATGTTTTTTATTTTATTTATTTTTTGTTAATGTACCTTTCGAATCCATAATTATCATATCCATTTCTTGAATCTATTGGTTCAGCGATAGATACTCTAGATATCTTTCGACCTGTCGGCTGAGTCGTTACAGGTGTTTCGTCAAATGGATATTCTTTAATAGTTGACATAATCGAATGTTATCTGATGAGAAGTATAAAAAAAAAAACGTGTTAATACAACGATTAAAATGTCATATAACAATATATTAATATTATCTATTTTGTATAATAATGCACTGATTGATAACGTAAAATCAAATTTAATAGATTGAAAAAACTATAAAATTATTTTTGATTTTTTTATGTGATAAATATACAAGGAATATAAATTAATTAGTTTTTTTTTGATATAAATTTGGAAAAAAATGAAAGTTAAAAGAGAGCTTTATAATTTAATAACAGGAAAAGTCTTTTATAAGTTGATTATATAATAAATAAAAAAAACACTACAATTTTATGATAAAAAAATGATATTTTCACTAAAAACTGCATATTTAGAAATAAAAGATTGGATTTCTTCAATTTTATATAAGGTTTTCTTAACTAGAATCAATGTAAACAATATATATATATATATATATATATATATATATATATATATATATATATATATATATATATATATATATATATATATATATAAGATTTTAAATGACTTTTTATGATAATATTTTACATGTTATTTTAATTTTGCAAGCGTTGACCTTCACTTTAATATAAAATTATTAAGAACATGTGATCATATGTACAATATTGTGTTACATACACATATTAATATTTTAATATATACAAAGAATGCATTAATTATTAATGTTATTGTTATTTATTAAACTTGTACGTTTTGTAGTTTTCCTGTATTGGATTTTTTAAATTTAATGTGCACGTCTTAGTAAGAAATAATATATTTATTCACAAACGTGATGAAATGGAAATTATATATATATATATATATATATATATATATATATATATATATATATATATATATATATATATATATAAAACTATTTGAAATTGAATTTGCTTATATGTTAAATAGGATTTATGGCATATGGCAATTATTATTATTTTTTTATTTTGGTACTTAATATTTTGTTTATATGTTTAAATGGGAGTTAAAATTTATTTGTTATTATGGTTATATATTTGTATATTTAAATATTTAAGATTAAGTTGTTAGTTTATGAGCTTTCCATGGTATTATTTATTTATATTTTTAGGTTAAAAATATGCTCAAATAAAAGTACTTTTGTATTATTTTATCGATTATTTACATATCATATCATAATTGTCAAGTATATAATTATACATATAATGTTCATCTGATTATTTTTTTATATAAAGGATTTTAAATATTGAACGTTGATTACATTAGTAATACTAAAAATGTTATTTTAATATAACAGCGTATTCTTAATGATAATTTCTAATTAAATATGTTATATTTTATTTTAAAAAAAATATACAATTTTCACAAGAAAATAAATTGTACTTGTAAATTGAAAGATAGGGCTACAAGAGTAAAAGTAAATATTTTACAATATTCATCACATGATCGTTCATTGCTTTTTATATTAACAAGTGTACGTGTTAAATATGAAATGAAAACCAAATAATTCACATTTATATAAGAGAAATATAGAGAAACACATAAAACGTGGCTCATAGAAAATGATGGAATAGTAATTATATTATATAAAAATTTTAAATATCAAAAATAAATCAATACCATTACATAGTACTATTATTAACTGTTTAGTTAAGATATAATCAAGTTTACTGTATATAAATGATGTTATTAAGTTTCATAATAGATGTTAATTTATGATAAAATAAATAAATAAACTACAACGCGAAAATGTATGAGCGACACTTTTGAAGAGTGACGTCAAAACATTATTAAGAGAATTTATGTCTCGAGGCAATTTCAGATTTCAGACAATCGTCGAAGATGAGACGATTACAATCATTTCAATAGTGTAAACTATTTGATTGAACTAATACCGTTTGTTGTATCGATTCAGATAACTTTTATTGATAAATGTTATATTTTTCAAAAAAAAAATAAGACGTTTTTATATATTTGAGTTCAATTTTATATTATTTAATCGTAAAGACATTGATTAATATTTTGGAATTTTTGTTTGATTTTCATGTTCAACATTGTATAACATTGTTTTATTTAATCAATTTACCTATTTTGTTTATTCTATTCTGCTGAATAAATAGAAATATCTTAAATGACAATACTTAAAACTTTGATAAAATAAAAATAATCGAGTTATTGACAAGCGTATTTCTTTAGTTTCATCATAAATATTTTAAAATAAATCTATTATGTATATATATATATATATATTTGTTAATTTCTACTGAAACATTTTTATATTCTGGGGCTTCAAATCCTATGTCTATTATATAATAAATAACATACAATAGTTTTAGTGATTTTCAATCGTCTTAGAGTTATATGCTTTAAAATAATTTGTATAAATTTTTAAGAATGATAAAAAAAAATATTTTTATGAAAAAAAATTGATCCATTTAGATCATTGTATGTATAAATTTATTCGAGAAACCATTGCAAATCGTATATATTTTTAAATATTAAGAATTTTAACGAACTATCACAAGTAGCAAGTTACATATAAGGAGGTATAAGTTAAAAATCGCCGCGTGAATATTAAACATTTGACAATTTTGTACAATCGAATACGTAGTTCGAATAATTTAAAAATTCTCAACGAGAATTCCGAGTGAAAAAAAATCCCAAGAATTCGTTCCACTTCTACATTATTATCTGTCGTATAATTATTAGTGTTGTCGACTTAATCAGTTGCGATTTTATCATTGTTAACACGCCACTCACGGGATTATCGTTTCAATTCTCTTATATTGTCTTATATTGAGTGTTTATTAGAACGATCATTGAAAATTAAATGTTATCTGTGAATCAATTATGATTGATTTGGTAATAATATTGAAATTTGATCGAATATTATATTATTTTATTTTTATAATTTTTTGCAATCGTATTAATTATCGCTGATAATTATCAGATTTGAAAGAAATGCGTATTATTATTGTAATTATCAATATAAATTTGAATATTGATCGAATTTTAATTATGGAAAATACGGAATAGTATGATTAATTTCTAGTTAAAATAATTATTTTAATTTATTATATATATCAAGAGTCATCATACTCTTTAATAATTGTTTTATACGAATATTATATATATTTATAATTGAATAATAGACAAAGGAAGTGATTGCATAAAAAAAGTATGAATTTTATGTATTTTTTTATATTGAAAATATAGCCGTTGTCCTCAGTGAAATGTTATAACCGATAAACCGGCAATAATAAGTATGATAATACTATTCTGAAAATTACTATAGTTATTTTTATAAATATTACTGCATTATTTATGAACAAGGAAATGAACGCTATCATCGCATTAAAAATTATAATAATAATAATAATAATAATAAATGTACTATACGTTCAAATCGCGTATGTAACTGAAATTAATCTGAATTTTTAATTTTAAAAATAGAAATAGAAATAAACCGTTATATTATGTGAAATAATAGCGTAATGCAAATGCAACACTTGCGAAATGTCGAACGAATAATTGCGAACAATTATCGGATTAAAGTAATTGTGTGTCCGACAAACCAGCCTTGATGTTCTGATGATGAATCGTTTGACCGTTTTATCATACTAAATGATTGATAATGATGCTCCTCATCATGCATTTAAAAATTCGCATATGAACATTATAATATATATTATATATTATATACATATATATATATAGTAGCGATATGAATTAGAGTGAAAAATTTCGGCTCTATTTATAAAGAAAAAAAAATTATATAATAATAATATATTCATAATATTTCATGTCGTGCGGTTTTATTAAATGTTTCCTACATATTTTCTACATATATTGATTATTGATATATAAAGGAATTTATATAATATTATTATTTTAATGATGGAATTTTTATGTTATTTATAAAATTTGCTATTATTTAAAATGTAATATATATTTTTTCAATTAAATTTATTTGCACATGTCACATATTAAATATATGAATTTTTATATATATTAAATGTTGTGGTCTTCAAAAGTTTTAAAATTAATATTATAGTTCGAGATTAGAAATCATACATATTTACGATTTATATGATTTAATTAATTGGATACGAATTATTTATTTTAACTAATTATTATCGTCAAATATGTGCTCAAATCGCGATTAACAATTTTAATTAAGATTATTTTAAGTATTTTTTATCGAAGAAAATGCTACTGAAATTTTGAATAATATAAATTAATTTTATTATTTGGAAATAAATTCATTGTGTATTAATTTTAATCGACTGTTTGTCTTAATTAAAATGGATCAATGATATTAAATTTAGATATAATGATAGTATATCTTATTTATTCATACGTACACATATATTAAATTATCGCAATACACCGAGAGGACGAGGTCAAACATTTTAATTTAAAATATTTATCGGAATAATTATAATTAAATTTATAAATATATTAAAGTATAACATAAGCGAATATTTGACTTTGTCAATTATTTTTTTTATAGATTGTTATAGAATTTTTAATTATATACGATGAAAATAATAAAAAAAATAAAAATGTTTATATTGTAGGCAAAGGTCAAAAACTGTATATATAAATCTTTCGAGTTTTGCCTGTAACACATTTAAATTAATATATTTATTTATTTATTGTGAATATATTTTATTTTTATATATTTTATAAAACACAATATATATATATATATATATATATATATATTTTTTTTTTTTTTTTGATAAACAGATAAAATTAATAACGAGATCATTTTTAGAGACACGGTTTTAAGATATAAAAATCGTTGAGATAAAATTCATCACAGCGTCAAAAAAAAATATATATATATATATATAATTAAATAATGTCTTATATAAATAAAAATATCCTTGAAGGAACAACAACAATGAAAATTAAACGGATGTCATGTACAATATATACATATAAAATAAATAATATTTCAACCAGTAAATTTCTAATCACGCATATTAATTAGAAACAGCCTATGGAGAATTGTTTTATCGATTTTACTTATTATTTATATTGTAATCCGATTTATTGTCTCGGATTAAAATGTCGTATAATTGCAATTTCGGATGATTAGTGTCGTAAATCTCGTACCGGTAATTGAATATAATACTCGTTATAAATATATATATATATATAGATCGTGAAAATATAGCAATCGACAATCGGATTATAATTAATACCGTTTAAGTATGTGCATTTTATTAATTTTATATAAAGATCGATCGTTTTTCATATAAATCAATATTATTACAACAATCAGGATTAGCGGTGTTGATTTAATTTTTATTGAATGGCTTTGACATTGAATTAAATTAATGAAATCAATGATACAATAGATTTTTCAATGAATCGTTTTTTTTCAGTTCAACTCAAAATTTCAGATGTTTTTTCATTATGAAAAATATCATATATATATATATATATATATATATATATATATATATATATATATATATATATATATATATATATCATTACTTATTAATTTAAAAATAGTAATAAAACTGTTGATAAAAAAATGTATACACGAGAAACCTTTTATTATAAAGAAATAAAATATTATATATAAATAAAAAAAAATGTGATAAATTCGTCCTTTTTAAATATCGCATTTTTCAATATAAACATATTTCCATTTTTTCATCCCTAATTCTGTTCAAAATAAACAACGATTTTCATTACGCTCCGTATAACGAATTAATTGGATGGTATAATTTTCGTATATTAAATAATGTAATATATTTATATGGAATACGGTTTTCTTATGCAAATAAAATGATAACACCGAATAACCATGGTCTTTAAATATTCTCGTTATGTCGATAATTGTCATATCTCATATAACGAGTCCCGTTTTGCATAACGCAATTTTCGGACGTTTATTTCTCTATAACGAATAAAATATTATTATAGTGCTCTAGTTAGGCGGAATAGTTTATTTTGTTCTATATTTTAATATAAATGGATATATTATATTTAAAAAAATATATATATGTCTTGATGATTATCCAAGCGCCGTATTTACTTAATGATGCGCCGTGCAATTTTTTTTCTATTCTTAAATTACATATTTAAGGTCATTGATTTGAGTTCATATGAATCAAAATTTGCCATGTGTGAAGGTTATATTAGAAATCGAAAAGGAGCATTGTTAAAAATTAACGAATAAATCAGTTAAACGTAATTAATTTAGGGAATTCCGATCCTTTCTAAAGTAGATTAAAAAAATCGTTCTTTAGTTAATGAATTAATTTAAATATTATATTTTACATATATTATTAAATTTGAGTTAATAAAGTAATAATATCAATTTTAGTGCTAGAACATAATATAAAAAAATAGATATTAGTGAATTAAATTAGTGCATATTGATGTTTATTTGTAATAATTATTAATTTTGACATATTTAAATTTGAATACGTTGAAATTTACATTTTGACATATTCATCGTTTATAACATAAAAAATATATATTACAAATATGTATAAAAATATATGTAAAAAATTGGAAATCGGTCGTTTTAATTTTCAATTTCCCCGAGGAAAGTTTTATAGAATGAAAAGAGAAAATATTTTTTGATTAAATCGTTCTTTTTTCATATTACATAATTAAAATGAATCCCTAAATATTTTTTTATAATACCTATACAAAAATATAATAAAATAATATACACACACACATACACACACACACACACACACACATATATATATATATATATATATCTATTGAGTTCAAAATTAAGTTAAACCGATTTATCTTAAAAAGATAATTAAATATTTTTTCTCTGGTAATCTATAAAAATATGCGAAATTTAATATATTGATACACTTTTATCAAAAAAAAAAAATACAAACAATAAACATATTTGTTTTATTTTAAGTATGATTCAGCATATTAAGATTTTAAAGCTGATACAAATCGATTATTATGTCAATACATGGCAAGATAAATATCTTTAAATACATTTTTTTCATACTTTAAATATAAATTATATATATGTATATGTATATATATATATATATATATATATATATATATATATATATATATATATATATATATATTAATATTTTCAGTTATATGATTATTATAATTTATAAGAGTGATCTCGTTTTATATAAGTGAAATTATAAAGTATATTTTATTTTTTTAATGTTAATATAACAATTAAAAATTGACTAACACGAAATATGTTATTTTAAGTGACCGATAGTTTATTTTTGTAAAATCGAATTGTAAATAAATAAACATTGCTAATTATATTCATGAATATGAATTATGAAACGACACCAAAATATTATATATTCATAATTTTGTCGTCGATTTACATTAAAATAGTTTTAAATCAATACATATATGTAATATAATAGATATAATATACTCCATACAATAGTTATTACAAATTTATATTGTTTTACATTTAAATTATAAAATTTATAATAAAAAAAAAATAAATTCAATATTATAGAATGATTTATAAAAATTCACTATTTTTATATGGGATATTTTTAATGGACAAATTTCACACGACGATAGACGACCACTTTTACGACGAAACATTTTCGCACGTATCGATCGCCGACGGGTGAAAAAGAAAAAAAAAAAAATCGCGACGTATTTATATTATAAATCGAAACCGAATCGCCGTGTATATACCGTTTCGTCCGTCCGGAAAAGCGACGCGTATCGGAAAAATCGAATCGGCGCCGGTTTTTCTTGTACGATGGCACGGCCGTGCGCGCGCGTTACCACCGTGCGACTAATGACTGATTGTTTTGTACACAACTGTGTACGGGAGAGACGATCCGGTGGCTCCTATCGTCATTATCATCATCATCATCATCATCATCATCGTAATCATCATCGTGGACGTGTGTCGTTGCCGATATCATAGACGACGTCGCCGTTGTCGCGAATCGAACATCCGACACTTTTTAATTCGAACGTTGACGTTTCGTTCGTTATATAGCATTGATATTCATACGTTTAAAATTATTATACGAAATAATTTTTATTTAACACATATTATAAGTATTGATTTTTAATGAAAATTATTAAAAAAAAAAAAAAAACTAAAATTTAGTACGAAATGATGACATAAAATAACACCATATAAATTATTCATACTACATAAAATAAAATATTACTAGTTTGTATTCAAAATAATATATTAAAAGTGTTTGTATCATATTTTAAAATTATTGATATATTAATATTTGTAATATTAAATAGTTAATATCAATAATTTTTATTTTTAGTAAAATAAGAATTTTTTAATCTAATTAATATATAATATATGAATGATATCATATATTTTAATAGATATTAAAATAATAAATCTAGTATGATTTTCGAGAGTTAAATTATTGAAAAGCTGTATTCTTTTGTTATTTAAATTAAATTTTTGTTAAAATTATCAAAAATATTTATTTATTATATATATGAATTTAAAAATATTACATTTTTCTGATATCATATGAAAAAATCAAAATATTTTTATGATTATGAACTACAATATTCTATTTTAAAAATAGTTTTATAAAAGTTCTAAGTTCAAATTTTAGATTGAAATATTATAGAAAATCATAACGTGTTGAAATTAAAAAAAAAAAATAGAGTTATGGAACTCAGCGTTATAATGTAGATTCCGGACGGGCTGCGGTGTTATTGGTTTTGGTTTAAATTGTGAGACGTGCAAATTCCTTAAATTCCCATGAAACCAACCTTCATTACTGACAAAGTTATGTCGCGAGCTTCATCAGACGACTAATTATTAATTCGTTAAAATTTTGAAAGTATTTCAATCAAATTATTGCAAAAAAAAAAAAAACGATTTTACAAAATATTTCATGTCATAAGACGTTTACAGATGAAATTATCATTTGATAACGTCTCTCTCAATACAAAAATAACATAAATAATTGAAATATATTGTCGTAAATGAAAGATTGTAATCTAATCGTTATTATTTCGTATTTAGAAATAACTAACGTCAATTAAAAATACAATGAAATTATAATTTTTAAAAAATTAGTATTTTTCAATATTGAATTATGAATTTGATAGTGTTTTGTTTAAAAGGTTTGACAATTTGTACGGATAAAAAGGACAAATTTCCTATAAAACATGAGAACTATTAAAGAAATGATTATTTTAATAGTTTTACGATATTTTATAAACACATTTATACGGTTTATTGGTGTAATAATAATAGTTATTCAACAATATTATAGTTTGTAATGTTATAAATTCTTTTGTAAAGTGATATTTATTATATTAATAATTGAGGAAAATCGATATTATTTATTATAAATTATTAATACTTTATTGCTGATAAATATCAGTAGGAAATTTTACGATTTAAATATTTTTTATTTAAAGATTATATGCAAAAATTTGTATTAAAATAATTGTAAATATAAATGTTTGTGTTCGTAATGAATCATAGTGCTGTTAATTATTATATTTAATTTTAAAATTATAGAACCGTTAAATTTATACATATTTTAAATATATTTATTATTGCAAATATAATTTACGAAAATCGTTATACAAAACAAAAAAAAAATAATAATTTATTGCTCGATATTTTTAACACGTTACGCGCTATGAACGCGCATAATTACGATTATGACATAGAGAACGATAATTTTTCACCGAGCCGGGAAAAACTGATTAAACACAAACCTGGACGGATTTTCCGAGTGGTTTTATCGCGTTTATCCGTAACCGGAACACATAGAGTTTGTGAATAGTTTTACAGAATGTTAACGTCGTGGGATTTGAACTATGTAACGATACCAATGTTAAGATACCGAACTTAACTGAAATGCGAACGTAACGCGCGCACAAACAAACAAACGCATATATAAATCGGACATGTTAGCTTATCTGAATGTACGATATTATATAATAATAAATTTTCGTAAACAAATTATATATTGTAACTGTAAATATGCGTTATGTATGCGTGACACGATCGAATAAAATACGTTACGGTTAAAGTGTACTTTAAAATGAAAACGGTATGGTGTTAGAAATGATGTAATTATTTAAATATTGTGATCGATTGAAGAAATAAATAGATATTTTAAATTCATCATAAAAATAGAATGATGTTTAATCGTAGATCTGGCGACTCGCACTTATTATTAAGCAATCGCACTGTTGATATTTTAATTATATATAGAAGTATAAAAATTTTAGAATAGAATTATGTGTAAAATTATTATATATAGAATTTCATCGTTTTATATAAATCATAATATTATAGAAATTATTCAATAAAATGTAGAATTTTATTGATTGATACAGTTAAATATAGTCTGAAAGAGATGAAATTGTAAATTCGAGTTGATATTTTTTTCCGATTTAATTTCATTGATTAAATATAAAATGATTTATTATAATAAAATTTCTCAGTTAATTAATGAGACTTCTTTGAAAATAATTGAAACAACTTCAACCATAAGTTATTTTATAATAAATTCATTAAATTGAATAAATTAATATCGAATTAAGGAAAAATTCAAAGGCGCTTAAATCATATTTTATATTTAGTCACGGGACTATTTAACCTTGTTTATATGAACAATGTCATATTTAATAGAATTGTCAATTTTATTATTTTTAACGTCGTAGAATATTAAATTAAAAAAAAAAAGTATTTTATTACTCATTTTAAATATCCTTTAACAGTGTTATTTAAATGGGGAGATACAATTTTACAATCTGAACTTCAGTAATAAAGTATATTTATTTATTTTATAGTGTTATATACAATAATTTGAAGCAAATTTAATGCAATTTTAGATTTATTAAAAATATTATATATATATTTTTTTAATTATAATTGAAATAAATGTTTTGATAATGAGGCGTATATTCATTTATTAGATTCTATATAAAAATTGAAAGGAAAATAAATAAAAACAAAGAATTATGATTTATTTTTTTAATTGTATTAAAAAATTATAAAAAATGTGTATTTCAGGAAAAATAGTATTAGAATTATATTTTGCGATTTTAATCAAAAAAAATTAGGCGAAGGTTGAGTGGAATTCATATATATTTTTCTATTCATATGAGTCGCAGTGTCAAATCGAGGACAAAAATGATAAAATGCAAAGAATGAAAAGCGGTTAAAATGTTAAATAATGTCATATTCAATGATATTATTATCTATAATTGTGTGAAAACAAGATCAAGACGTATCAGATTCGATATCGATTGAAATTCCATATTTTTTCTCTAGAATCAATATGTAGTATAGGGAGCGATAAGAAAAGATTATATATATATATATATATATATATATATATATATATATATATATATATATATATATATATATATATATATATAATATATTGTGTTTTCTTGATTTGTTGTATTTTCTGAATAACACGTGCTAATTTTTCTATGTTTTCCGCTTAATTATATTGTAATAAAGAAAATATATTAGTAATAAAGATTATTTAACGGCGTTGATTTGAAACGATTTTTTCGTGTAGCTGTAAAAAAATGGCGTTTCAAATGAGAGAATAAAATACAATGTTTCAATTAGTGCATCGGAAAAATTAATTATTTATGAATGTATTATGTTGTTTATTATTTGTTTGTTGTGTTTTGTATAATTAAGGTCGACTTATAATACTTTTTTGATATATAAAAAATATGTTTTAATTAATTTAGTATTAAATTTAATCTACTTATACTTACTTTCATACAGCTTTAACCGTATGAAATATTAATTTTAAAATATTTTTTTTTATAATATATATTTTGATATAATTTAATGTAAATAAATAATGGTACGATTATATTCATAAATTTTAAGTTAAATTAAAAATTTGGTAAAAGTATTAATATTCGAAAGTACATTGAATTAATGATAGGATAATTAAAAAGTTTTAAATAGATAACTAATTAAAATAAATTATTAATGAAAACATAATTTTAATATATATCAGCAAAATTGTATAATAAGTTTTTATTTTATACTATTAGGAATAATAAAAAAAATAATTATTATTTTTAATATAATTCAAGTTGTACTATATTTTTAATTAATTAACGGATGGTTTTTGTCGGTTTTAATATTTAATAATCAAATAAAGAGAATTTCGTATTATTCATTTTGTTGCTGAATATATAATAATTTAAATTATTTCTTTAAAATGGAAATATTTAGAACGAAATTGTGATTAATTATTTTTTGACTATTTTTTCTTCATAGTAAAAGTTAACTATAATGAATCTGAGATATCGTTTACTTGTTGCTGCGATTTTTACATTTTTTACATTATCATTATTATATCGAATAATATTCGATAAAATATTAAAATAGTTCATGGCAATAAAAATAGTTTAATCCATTTATTGATATTAGTACCAAATCAATTAATGAATACTTTATACAATATATCAATCATTTGATGAATCGAAAATTCCGTTAAAAACACCGATTAATATATATAAATTAAAAAAAAAACAATGCATTACTCTTATTTAAGGTCGATTCAATTACGATACGATACTTTTCAATCATATCGAGGGATTATAATTATTTATTATTTTTCGGTGGATTAAATTAAACAATAATTACGTCAATGTTTTCGACGTCTTTCAAAAGTATTTAATCGCATATAATTCCATTATGACTCTAATCATAATCCTATTGTGCTATATTATATTAATTTGATAAATGTATGTCTACGATTTTATATTTAAGTACAATATTATTGTAATGTAGAACAATATTAATATTGCTTTTTTTTTTCGTAATAAATAATATCATTTATAAGTGTTAATGATTGTTTTTATATATTGATTGTTAATTAAAAATTTGATTATATTATATAATATAAAAAATAATTAATATATACATAAAAAAATAATATTAATTACAATCGAAGGGGTTGATATTGAATTTAAAAATTGTAATTAGTACATCGTCGAATGAGGCTTTAAAGGTTTTAGTTGCGTATGCGTTGTTGCCTTTGTTATCTGTTTTGCGATTACGCGGTCAGCCTCAAAGTGAACACCGTTCAGAATAACGATGAATTAATAATTAGGTTTCGGAGCGAGTGGTTCTCAAACTGTCGGAGAAATTCCGCTCGCTAAAGCGTCGTCTAGACGAATGGAAAGTGCGAGTACCGAAAACGATAATAACTATTATAACGGTTCAATTACGATAACGTTAACGTAAAATTAACCATTATATACGAAATTTAGATAGATTTGGGTTTAAAACAAAAAAGTGCGCATTGTAATTGTGATCGTTTTAAAATAATTTAAATTAAAACTTTTATTAATTAATTAAGATCATCAGTCATAGTTAAAAAAATATCAACGTATTATGAAAATTTACAAAATTACTCATTCTCATTGATTCAGAAAAATATATATATATATAAATAAATTTAGAGATTTAATATTATATTATACGATTTTTTTTGTAATTTCAACTATGAATTTATTAATCTAATATTTTTTCAATTTTCACGAGTATTTCTAATTATGAATCTTTCTTTGTTTGTAATTAAAATTTCTTATTATTTGTTAAATTTATATGTCATTATGATGAAAAGTTAAATTATTGTATGAATATTATTTTCATATATGATACAAAATTTTATTAAATTTCTTAAATTAGCCTTAATAGGATCAATAATTTCTCAGAATATTTATTAATAGGAACGGAGAAGCTTCTAAACGCAAAAAATAATATCACATTTCAAAGACATGTAAATACATAAATATATATTCTTTAATATATGAATAAATGTAAATATAATTAATTACATAAAAGAGTTAATAAAAAAATACAAATAATATTTATATATATATATATATATATATATATATATAAACAAAATACCTAATTGAAATTCTATGTTGAAACTTATCTAAATACATGGAAAAAAATCATGGAAAATTCCTGTATTGCAGATCCTTATAAAATCACGTTTTCGGTTGATATTCATATCCTATTTACTACTTAGAAATTTGACGTAACAAAATAACCACACTTATATACTATAAGGATCTACGAATTATATACACACACAAAATACATAAAATAATAATGAAGAACGACAATAACGATCGTTTATAAGGACAACGCATAAACGAATTTAAAGGTCCATTGTTTCTAAATAAAGGTACACGAAATCAAATCGAATCACGTTGCGGTTAACGAAGGCTCCTCAAACTGTTGTTTTCGTCTGTGACGTCAAAGCCGTTGACTCGTATAACGTTTTCGTTTCGTAGATAAATAGTGTGTTTGTTATATATTGTTCTTGTGTTCGACGACGTTAATTTCGGTTTATTAATGTTACGCCGTACAAATATACTGTGTACAATTTTTAACCCTTTCGCGGCGGAGCGCGTGTTTGCGCGCTGTTCTGTTTGTTTTTCATTAAGCCAAATGTAGACGGAGAAGTTACAAGTATTTTTTCATTTCAGATTAGTGTTACTAACATAGTCGTGATTATTTGATGTTTGTTGTTAGATATTATAAAAAATATTTCTATAAAAATAAATATTTTGTCCACTGGTAATAAACGGTATTTGTACATCTATAGCTATCATTTAATTAAAATACTTAAAAATTATAATGTCATAAATATAATTTGAATATTTGAAATTATATTTTTGAATAAAAAAGTACGATTTTCATCATTTTAACTGAAATAATGTCGATGATATTAATTTTAATGAAGTATCATTGTGAACAATTTAGAAATTACGGTATCTGTAAGTCATGCATGAAAATGCAATTGCATTTTCAAAACAATTTTATTCTGTTCAACATAAATTTTAATATTGTTTAGAATTGGTCGGTGTAAAATTGGTCAATTATGCGCACACGATTTTGTGCACTATTTACCGGTCTCATTCTTTCTACTTATTCTAAATCATAATTCGTCATATCAGTCAGTAGCGATAGAAAAAAATGTCGAATGAATTGTTACGAATGATTTTAAACTATAATATATAAGTATATAATGGATAAATATCAAAAGCTGTACCGTAACGCCATCTGTTTTCAGAAATTATATGGATTACGTTAATAAAAATTATTGTACGAGAATATTATAAAAAAATATTGCTACATAATGATACAATATATTATAATTGATAACGACAAATTTATGCATTATTTGCGTCGTCTACATACATAATTTCGCGTGCGTGGGAACGGGTAATTAAATTAGATCGCAAATTACGTTAATAAGCATAATCGGACGCTAAATATAAACGTATAAATTACGAAGAGGGGTTATTTTAACTGATATCACTGCGAAGTGCATATTAATTTAATCCGCACAATGGCGTAATTAAAATTTTCATATAATTTCATCTCTCTCTCTCGCTCACACACACACACACACACACACACTTTAATTATTATAAGAGTAATAATATCGAGAAAAGCTTAAAATGTAACGCTAGCTGACTCGTTAATTTTACGCAATGCGAACTTAATTAACCTTTTAAACGGTCGACCCGTTGTTTTTTTTTCTATAACCGGTCGTCGGTCGGTTTGAATATTCTTTTCGCGGCGCTCCGAGTGCAACGGGTTAATTTCTAAGGGTGACGTTTCGTAATCGCAATTGAATCACTAGAACACAATTGCATAATTTGTGTTGATAATTAAACGGTGAAGTGATCGGTGATGTGTAATTGAAATCGTTTCTGTCACAATTATTCAATACATATCACGTAAAGAAAAATTATATATCGTAATTGATATTTAATGTCGTGATTATCGCACGTCGTTTTAGTGCAATTATAATTAATAAACGATGTTTTTTCCCTATATAAATATGTGTGATTGTTGATTTCTATTATGCTTATTTTATTTATGTTAAAATTTTAACATTATTAGCGATGATATTTTAAATATGTAGTAAGATATTTATCAGATAATTATATTTGAGGATCAATTTTTTTTTGTTCAGAATTTATTATAGTTTGGTAAGAAAAATATAATATATATATATATATATATATATATATATATATATATATATATAATTAATATAAATTAGTACATGTTTTCAATTATGAATTATTCAATAAAATATGATTCTAAAATATTTAAAATCATATTTCACGGTTTCTATTAATATTCAAGTTTTTTAATACTGATTTAAGATTATATAGTAAAAAAATATTTTATTACGTTGAAAATATATTATTATTTTTGACAGTTATTTGACTGACAAAAACGATAATTTTTCTTTTCGAACGCGTAAAAAAAAATTTACATTACATTATCTAAATTACTGTAATTTATATATTAATATTAAAAAAAAGAATTCGATAAAATAAATCGACGTGAAAATTTTTTGACGTTAATGTCATTGTTTTCAATAGACGATAAATAATATAATTAATCAATCATTAGCGATATTTCGCTAATAGACTATTGAACTATGATTCCAAAGTGAAAATTCTATATTTAATTATTTAAATTTATATACATTACATAATTTATACTATAATTTTTAAATTAATTGTTAATAATTATTTTTCTTTTTGAAGTAATTTTATAAGATAATAAGCGAATTATTTATATATAAATATTTATATAGTCGATTTTTTTTATTATACAATATATTTGATATATGGATAAAAATAGTGTTAATACGATTTACGATAGTCGTTTTCAACGAATAAAATTCATAGAACAAAAAGAGAAAAATCAACAATATTCATTCGTATATCAGCACTATGCAGATTTTTCGTATTAAAAATAACATTAAAATACGGCAATCGTTAATCCGCATGAACACATTACTGTTATATCTTCATTATATTAGGGGGACGCTGGCAGTATTTTGCGGATAGAAACGTCCCCCGAAATATTCATGAATGTGCGGTACGAAATTATGACCAGGTTAATCGGACGAAAACCATCGGGAAAAACGGATTTAACATCCTCATTCTCATCCCCTAATCGTCGTCGACCACCCTCTAGTATCGTTCTTTTCTATCGTGCACGATGAGGTGATGTTTTTAAGGGTGAATTTGTGTTTAAAAAAAAAGATGTACTCTCTATAATACGACGTTCTCTATTGTGAAATATTGTAATAGTTTCATAATATGTTTGTAATTGTTGAAGTGTAAAAGTTTTGTAATATATAATATAAATTGTATTTAAATTAGCAGGTTGAAAAATAAGGATAAAAACAATTGACTTTTTTAAATATTAGAAAACTTTGATTTATAAATTTTAGATTTATGTAGATGCTTAAAAAACTTTCTTAATTTTCCTCACTGATTTCTATATATTTATTTTTTTTTATTATAGAACTTCTCTTTTTTATGCAATAATTGATCTATAATGTTAAGTAAAGTAAGAATATCATAAAAATTTCTAAAGAAATAAAAAAAACGTATAATTTATTTTAAGATAAATATAATAAAAATAGAAAATCAATAAAAATGAGTATTTATTTATTCAGTTCAGTCAATGAATTTAACCATAAAGTTAACTTAAACATGAATGATCATTATTATTTATCACTACTCTTTAAAAAAAATTGAATAATTCAACTTTATATATTGAAATAAAGATATATTTATATGTACAAATTATAATAAGGACTTTCAAATTATTTATAACTAGATAATTAATATAATGTTAAATGAAAAAAAAATGTCAAAAAATCATAAATAATCTAATCATTTACGACGTTAAATAACATTTAAATCCCCCCTTTTAGCACAATGAGATAAGTCTTTTGCGGTCGTCTTCTGTCGATTGGATCTTTCTAGGAAGTAATAAGATATATATATATTTTATCGATATACTTTTTTTTTTCTTAAGGACGAATCGCTTGATTTAAAATAAACTCCAGAGACGTGTCTTCGAGCGAAACGAGGGGACAAAAATGGAAATTCTCCCGGGATATTTGAGAATTTCGAGTTTTTTTTATCGCTCACATTGAAAATGTCACCTGTTACCCGCCAGTTGGATTTCATTCCGAATTTTCACAGAATATTTTCTATGCGAAAATTTTCATCCAATTCGAATTCGAAAAATATATATTTTTTTCAATATTACCAAGTCGAAATATCTTTTTTTTTCATCATATAAAGCCTATATATATATATATGTATATATATTGTAATAAAATTTCCCATAAGAAGACATATTTGTATAAACAATAAGCGTCAATACGCAATTTTAAAGTATTTTAGTAATTTGGTATAAATTACGTTAATTGAAACTCGTGTTTACGCAATGGCGTATTGAAAATTTTCTTAAGATTGTTTTTCGTTTTTAATTCATGTAAGAAAAAAAAATTACACGTTCGTTAATTTGTTGTGTAAATTGTGTATATAAAATAGTTTATGTGTTGTTTAAATTGACTACGTCATAAACGGGTAAAATATATACGATTCTGCTCAAGTCCGATAATCAAAATTTAATTATTAATAACTCAATAATATTTTAAGTGGTAAAATTGTGAAGATGTGTGAAAAATAATTGTAGAAAATTTATTATCATTACTTTTTTTTTTAAATAACTATGTAAGATAATTTTATTATATTAACGTTTATTAAGTTTTTAATAATTTTAAAAGATTATAAATTTTGATATATTGTTAATGTCTTAATAAAAGATATATCTATAGTACATTACAAAATAATATATTCAACACTTCCTTGTTCTATCAGCAGTAGGTCACGGTTTAGATTTTCGTGCTATTATTTACATATTATTGTTTTCATTTTGAACTATTGAAGAGAATATCAATTAGAAATATAGTAATACACAAAAATATATAATCAAAAAATATTTATATATATGATGACAGAATAAATAATAATAATAAGTAAAAAAATACAGATTTATAAAGATTATTATGTTAATTGATTTAATGATCGTGAATATTACATTAGTTCGAAAACTGAGTGAAAAAAATTTTTATAGCAAATTTAAATATTTTAGATCAAAGATTATATTTAGTAATCGAAATTCAACTTTGGACGTAAACACAATAATTGATGAAGGCAATAACTTTCTATTTCAAAATATTAATTTTGATATCGAATTGGTAAAGGAATTTATTTATTTGAAGTCCTATATATCTAGTTTAAAATTATTCCAGACTAAAATGAAAAGTGAACTCCGAAAAGTTATAAAAGTGCGACTGATGAATTTTTTTGATTTTCATTGTTTTTATACGTTGCAGAAACGTGGATGTTACGTTAAAAAAAAATAGAATGGTATTAGAATAGAATATTGAGAAATCCTTGAATAACTAAAAAAACACTAGTACATTGATATTCAAAGCAATAAAGAATAAAAATCAATTTGTAACAATTATATATTTTTTTAAATGTAAATGATTGAAAAAACAATTTGGAAAATCTGATAATAACAGATGCGATTAATGATTAAAGGGAAATTCCTAACAAAATATACAGACAGATTTTTAACAGTTGAATGTGTCCGATTAATAGAAATTAGAAAGTAATCATAAGTTATACGACAAAAAAAAATCGTCAATAATTAAAATTTATTAATATATATACATATATATATATATATATATATATATATATATATATATATATATATATATATATATATATGAGAAAAATAACTTTTATTAAATAAAAACTTAGTCGTATTACTCTTAGCAACACACGTTTCACTGTCGAGATTATTAGTATGTAAATAATAAGTAATATATATATATATATATATATATATATATATATATATGATTTATTTGCGTTTATTCTATCTAACACGAATTAATAAAATGGCGATCACGACATGCAAATAGAGCCTTCATATCGAATTATTAACGAGTCGGTCTGTGTAAATGTGTCTTGTTTTTTCTGGATTTTTTACTAGAAATATTGTATTATCGCACATCGGTTATAATAACGAGTGAACTACGTGCGTCCACAATAAGGCGTTAATAACAATATATATAAATTGCAATATTCGATATGTAAATATATGACTTTATATATATATATATATATATATATATATATATATATATATATATATATATATATATATTTATTTATATATAAAATACATTGTTGTATCCAACCAAATCTTCATACATCTATATAATATTATTTTATTTATTGTTACATATTAATTTCTAAGGATAAAATTAGATCTATAGATATCTAAGCTTTTTTTTAATGGCCTACTTTTTTTTCATGTTCTCAGATATCATAAAATCGTAATATACATATATATATATATATATATATATATATATATATATATATATATATATATATATATATATATATTATGTATACTAATAAATATACGATTATAAATAGATTAATTTTCGTCTGAGTTTGATGGATTGTTATTTGATTAAACTAAGTATTATATATAATCTTAATTGTTAATTAAGATATACTAAAGTGCAAAAATTGGTCGATTAAAAACAATAACAATTTAGCTATGTATGTTTTTCATTATATTACTCTGATTATTAAATATCGATCATAATACTTAGATTGCGAAGATAAATTTTATTTTAATCAAACATGTGTTCGGTCGTCAGCCGACGATATTATATTAGATTTTAATTAGAAATTTCATTATAAATTTATAGAAATTCCATTAATCAATCAATGCGATGACATTTGCTGATATTGTTATTATATATATATATATATATATATATATATATATATATATATATATATATATATATATATATATATATATATATATATATATATATATATATATAATGCGATTATTTTACATAAGTAATTTTACTTTAAGGAATTTATTTTTATAATAAATCTTTCAGGAGTCAATTGTAAAAATAGTTTTTAAATCCACATTATTTTATATATAAAAAAAAATAGATAATAATAGTTTCAATATTAGATATCCGATTAAGTTCTATCATTTATATATATATATATATATATATATATATATATATATATATATATATATATAATTGTTATAAATAATATTGATTTTTATTACACAATTGAATTATATGATATTGTTAAATTTAAAATCAATTTACAAAAAAAAAGTTGAATTAATATCAGTTTAACTGAATTATTATTTTTTAATTTTTGCATATCGATGCAGAAAAAAGGCTAGAAATCATTTTATTTTACATAAATATTTTTTTATCGAAATTTATTTTAAATATATAGTATAATAATATAATCTGACTAAATTTTATCTGTAGAAATGGTGAAATTGACTTGATGTTGATGAACGAACAAATTAATTATCGAGCATTAGCCATGTACATATATTATATATATATATATATATATATATATATATATATATATATATATATATATATATATAATATACACGGCGTACAAATAATTAATGTACTATGAATAAAATTTATACGTATTTCCAGTATTATATTATAACTAAACTGGGTTCAAATAAAATAAGATGTCGTTCGCGATACATTGGATTTATCTACATTATGATAACAATCCGTGACAAATGTGACCGCGCGATAATAATAGGTGCCGTAGAACTTTAATGATATAATGTTATAGTGTATTATTCTATATATATATATATATATATATATATATATATATATATTTGTAAACTTGCACATGTTTACGATTATAGCGTTAAATAGAGGTTAACTGCATTTCACAGATGCGCATAATTCAAATATGTACCGGTTTCGACATAGCAATTAAATTCTCTGTTCATCGTTTCATTCGAAATGTATATTCAACTGGACGCGAATATTTGTTTAATTAGCAGTTTCGCCTTTATAGAATCGTCTTTTATTTTTGTGCATTAGAAATCGCCGTTATTGTTTATATAATTTCCGCATAGTATATATGAAAGTCGAATTTTTCAATTGCGATTTTAATTAGGATTGATTTACGCTTTTCATCGTATATCTTAATAAACGAATAACCTTTCGTTTATTTTTTTTTTTATATCGTATTTATTATTAAATAAATATTATATTATCATATAAAATAGATATTAAAATCTAAATTTTCTTTTGTGTGATATCATGACGCGAACGCTTTGTCATCGCAACGTTGATAGCCTTTTCAGGGGTAGCTTTGAAATAAAATTAACATTCAGAACGAGTGTCTTTAGCAAATTACACTTATAGCTTTCAAGAAAGAGCCGATTTATCGTTAAGGTCATCCTGAAGGTGATCATTGGTCATTAACATCGTCTATTTACCGTGTGTGATGTAACGAAGGAGACATTGTCCTCGATTCGATGTCGTCTCCCAAGTTATTATTGGTCATTTAAAAAAAAATATTCGCTAATACTATTCGACGACTGTTTATTTTTATACGTCGTTTTGAAGGTTTAAATCGCTTATTTTTTTGGTATATATATATATATATATATATATATATATATATATATATATATATATATATATATATATATATATATAAATCGATCGAATGACATTCGCTTTTCAGCGATTATCGTGTTCAAAAATGGCGAAAACCGCAATCACCTTACGGAAGGAATACGTAATGAGATTATATTTTGTCATTCGTGTCGTATAATCAAAGCTAGAATGTGTATGTAAAATTTTTATTTTCTATAAATACATCGTACAATTTAAAATAAATATTTTAACGATTTCAAAAAATCGAGGCGAATTCCTTTTAAATTATGAAAAAAAAAATGATTTAATTTTATTGTTGAAAATTATCAAAAATAAATATTGTTATTTTTGTATATTATTATATCTGTGTTTATCTTGAAATCTAAACATAGATATATTGCATTTATCAATTACGTATCTAAATAAATACATAATGAATTATGTCATCACATTAAAATGACATCAATAACGCATATATTTCAATTGTTATAATAAACACTGATTTTAATTCCAGTCAATTACTCTTAAAATAAATAATATTAATATTTTTCATAATAAAAATTAAGCAAAATGGTTAAAATAATTTTAAATCTATTATGAATTTAATGTAATGATGTAATGAAATTTAATGTAAAATTGAAACTTAAAAATGTTAAATATAGTAACAATTTAATATTAATTAAATTGTTTTATAATGACATAAAATATTAAAGGAACAATTGATAAGAAAAATCAAAGCAATTATTAAGTAATTTAATATCGCCTTGAAGTTGAGCTTTTATTCAAAGTAGTCTTTTTGTGATTGATTTCAATATCGAATTTAATGGTTGAACGTGTTTGAAATAACAAACCTTTAAAATTCATTGTCAACATCGTTAAAGAATACTTTTATATGATCATTTTTATTTCAAAAATCGATCTTGTTAAATGGAATCAAATTAATTTTATGAGAAATAGTTCTGACGTGGATTAATTAAATGTTTCGATTTTATTTTGATGTTGAGAATTATATTTAGAATTTTTATTAAATAAATTTTCTAAAATTTTTAGAATAAATTATATAAATTTTTATCATATGTAATTTTAATTACAAAAATGTGATTTTTTTCTTGTTTCATTTTATTTTACACGTTTAAAGTTCAAAATAAAATGAATTATAAATGATAAAAGTATATACCTTATGGAAACATTATAATGTATTTGCTGTGGAAAGTGTACTATAATATTTTAACACATATTTTTGCGAAATGTTCATCATTGAAAATTGTTATATTTTACATATATTTATTTATTTTTTTGGGTCATTATGTATATTTAAATATAATATATTACAATATATACTATATGTTGTTCAAGATGAAGTCGTTGATTTTTCGAAACTTGTCGCTCGCGCGATTTACCGATACAATTAGATAGAAAATAATAAAGACGCAAATACACGTCGAAGACGTATAAAAGAAACGATAGAAAGAGAAGAGAAGAGAAAAGATTTAAAAAAAAAAAGTGGAAGAAAAAGATGTTCAAGCGATCGAACAATTCTAGTATAGTCGTCAATTACAACGACAAACGTCGAAATGTATGAAAACATGTGATTTTCTATTCGAACTCGTGCGGCATAACAAGTTGTTTATCGGCGAAACAGGTGAAAATTGAAAATAATCTATATATATATGTGTGTGTGTGTGTTTGTGCATCGTAATCGGGATGATTATGTAAAATTATGAACTCTATTTTAACGTTTTTGTTTCAATTTTCAGACTAGATCGAGTCGATCTAGTTAGTATATAATATATTCGATTATAATCAATGTTATAGATTCTCAAATTTTTTTTTTTTTAAATATCATATCCATTTTTTATATAAATGATTATTTGTGATAATATACAGAAAAGTATCCTTGTATTTATTCAACTAAAAATAGCGACACTCTAAACGAGTCTAACATTTTATATTGCAAGAATACATCAAAGAATTTTAAAATTATAAATAAAGAATTTTAAGAATGGGCAAAAATAAAAGTCCTGCAAAAGCTTTTATCATCATTTTTAAGGAGATGACAATATCTATTTTGAGATACAATGTTTTATAATTCTTATATAACAAAGAAATAAATTAAAAATATATAAATATAAATAGATAATAAAATATACTCAAAAGTTGTCGGTTGTTTTAAATATATAAAAAAAGATTTAATATTAAAAAACATTTTTTTTAAATATAGGAAATAAGTTTCTTTCATTTATTTTCTGATTTATGAATTGTATATTAATGATAAAATTAAATATTATATTTTCACGTTAGCTGAAGACGATATGTTTATATAATATATATTGAGTTGATAATAATATATGTAGATTTCAGCAGCTAGTTCTGAATTTTTTAAATCATTTTGTTATTAATTTAATTAAAAATATAATATAGGCGAATTGTTAAATAAATTAACATTAATATAATTATTAAATTTATGAAAAATTTTCATTATAATTATTAACATTATTTAACATAGCGTTGTTTTAAAGGGCGGATAAAGCGTCTTCATCGCGGTTAATCTTTGTGCAGATGTACCCTTTGTGTTGTCACAATATTTCATATAATTCTTAGCGAGTTTATAACACGTTTTATATGAAAATATATACTGTCTATATTCATACGAGATAAATTACGCGACGTGAAAAAGGAAGAAGTTATAATGAACGCTCGCTAAAGACGCCTACTTGAAATTTTAATGTATATAAAAATGAATATTTTATAACTTTATATATATATATAATTTATTTATTATATTTTATAATATAAATAAATATTCAATAAATGCATTTAAATTGAGGATTTTATATGATATTTATAAGTATATAAATGAAATGGGGATGATATGATTTTATAATTAATTTTGATTTAATACTGAAATTATTATTTAAATAAAAAATGATTAATTTTAACTATTTTTAGTATATCATAGCATCGTTATATGATATTAGAAAAAAAAACAATATATTATTTTATTTCATAAAAGAATTGCTCTACCAATGTAAAAAAAAATAAAATACAAAAAATATACTCATATGAAATAATTATTTATTTATGTTCTTTCGAATATAAAGTACTGATTTTATCATTTTCAATGCGTTTCTATATTAAATATGTTTTTTAAAATAATATTTCAATTTATTTTTTATTCATAATTTAAAAAATGTGCGCGAAATAAAAATAGACTGTATAATACATAACTATTTATGCGAACAGCTATGTTACTAAAATCGTAATAAATTTAATAAATTTTTCATGTAAGATAAAACTTGTAAAAAATGACATATTTTAAAATCATTCAATATAATATATTTTTTTTAATATTAACCACACTTTCACATCACGGACATTGAACGGATATAATATATACGCAATTAAATTAATCATGAAAAAAAATATATATATGTATATAGAAATAACACTTACCGAAATAAATTAATCAAGTCCACGACTGGATAAGTAATAAAATCGTATTATAAAAATAAAAAAAAAACAACGAAAGGGATGAATATGATAATGATAGGAAAATGTGGGGTTTTTTTTCAGACCGATGTACGACCGGAACTTATTTGAATCGAGGAATAAATGAAACTGTTACTTTTGCGTGACGGCATCGTTGCGGTAAACTCCAAGTTCATTCCGGTCCGAATAGTTAAACGTTAAACGTGAAATTAAAAGGGAAATAGTACTCTAGTTTTTATTTTTCCCTTCGCACTTTTGTCCCGTATAATCGCTGCGAATAGTCGGTTACTAGTTAATAGTAAATAGTGGTTGTTGTAGTCGTCGTCGTTTTAATGTCGCAACCGCAACACTGAATAATCGTATAACACGAAACCCCCCCGTTTGAAGAAATAAAATGAAGAAGAAGAAGATGATGATGATGATGAAAAAGAAAAAAATGGAAGGAAGAAAAAATAAAAAAAATGGACACCGGAGTGAAACACCCACAAGAACACGAAGCCACGGTCGAAGCAATTACGAAGTAAAGTAGTTCATATATTCGCTGGACGCGAGGACATTTAAATAGGATTCTTGGATGTGAAGAAGTATGATTTGACGAAAATTAATGAGTTTCGATGAAATTATATATTATACGATATTTTTTTCGTATTCAAGTTCGTTCGATTTAAATTAAAAAAAAAAAATATATATATATATATATATATATATATATATATATATATATATAATATATCGTATAAATATTTAATAATTTTAAATTGAATCTTTTCTTTAGAAATATTATATTTTTATTAATTTTTTTCATGATTTATCTACAAAATATAATATTTTTTTTTCAGCCAAAATATTATATATCTTCTTTGATCGTATTCCATGACAAATTAATAAATATATTATATGTCATATGACGCTTTTTAATATTATAACACTGTGATCAGAAAGTAAGGTGAATTTGTATATAAAATATAAATTCTCTATTTATTCTTACAAATCAATTTCATTCCCTTAAAAGTAATCCCCGTGCGATAAATCGCACTTTTTCCTGTCCTCGAAATAGTCGGAATAGTCTTTTTCCGTTATATACATTCAATTTTTATTTCCTCATTTCTAAAAGTCGCACGGAGACAAATCAGGCGAATACGGTGAGTTTTTGGCAAAAAAGTCGCGAAGAACCAATGTAGTATTACATGGTGCATTATCGTGATGAAGGAACCAAGAGTTGATAATTAAACTCGAAGATAATTAAACCTTTTGATAAACAAACGCTTAGCAAATGTTATAGATAGTCCTACCAATCTAAGAAAAAAAAAATAATTTACCTACCTTCCAAATGCCAGGGAGTTTTAAATGACAATTTCACCTTACTTTTTGATCGTAGTAGTATATCAAAAAGTAAGGTGAATTTGTTTTATAAAATTGTTACATTTTAATTGGCCACCTCGGTTTCTATATATATAAATATTATAAAATTGATATAAATAAATTTCATTTTCTAATTTAACTTAAAAAATAATTTATTATGAAAATATAAAGTATAGCGTTTATATATATATATATATATATATATATATATATATATATATATATATATATATATATATATATATATATATATATATATATATATAATTGTATAGTTTCGCTCAATGAAAATCACAATCAAAATTTAAATTAAATGGAATAATATATGTATATATTTCTTTCGATCGTGCAAAAGCTTTTCATTATTATCCGATCAAACAATGCATTTATTTATTTTCACTGACGAAAGCAAATGTTGAAAAATTATTAATAATGGCGAAAATTTATCTCCGTTAAATTTTCGATGACCGTTAAATTTTATCGGCAACATTTGAACGAGTCTCGTTTTTGTGAAAATATCGGATTTACGGTTTTCCACCACAAATATGTGTAGCGTTAATTTGTCATGTTTACGAGAAAAACTAAATCATTTTTTTATAAATTAATAATTATATATATATAATCAAATCATTATTTTTAAAAATATCCGTGTAAAGTTGAAATTTAATAACATAATTTTATTTAATTTGTATATTAGATAGTCGTGGGTTCAACGCATATATTTATTATGTAACGTTTCTCAAATTTAAATATTATATAATATTTAAAATTTATATTATAAAAAATGTTTATAATACAATTTTATTATGTAATTGATAATTTAAACTCTTTGAAATATTATATAGTTCAATAACATACTACGAATAATTAAAGATAAATTATCAAAGACACACACTCTAATAGTTAAAGAAGACATAGATCTTTTAAACTATACGTTATTATTAAAGATATATGAAGAACAACAATATTAAATTGTATACGAGTCACTTAGAAATTTTCACGAAAAATTTATATATGGATGAAATTAAACGTGAAACCGTTTAACGGCTTAATGAAATTACACGTTGAAAATTCAACGTGCTCCATATCAACAGCCAGTTGAAACGGAGTGTATGATTTCGAAAGGTTCATGTATAATTGCGAAATATTAATTTCTAAGTACTAAAACATTAGATGATATTATTAACATCGTAATGTATACTAATTTGAAGTGCATGAACACTCGTTACCCGGTGGCAATGTAACAATGCACAAACACCATTTAACCATAATGGCGCGATATTCATTTAAGATAACTACTACAAATTATATATATATATATATATATATATATATATATATATATATATATATATATATATATTGATAACAGTGAACGTATAATTACAATAATTATCTAATAAAAAAAAATATATGACATTAATCTATTGCGCGTACGATTAGTCGAATTCTTCGGCAATTTTTAATTTGTATATACGACGTTTTAAATCGTATAATTGGACGTTATATTGCGATGAAATTTAAAAATTATACGTTTTTTTTTTTGATAATAATATTTTTGATATCGTAGTAAATAATAAAAAAAATATATTTATTTTCTATTGAATCATTATATAAATTATACTTTATTTTTTTTATAATATATTTTTATTTGCCTTTTTCTATTTTAAGAAAAAATTTAAATTCTATATTCATATTTAAAAATATTGCACATTCTTGATTTTGAACGTACAAAATATGACACTAAAAAATATTGAAATAAAACTGATAATTCGTAGAATAAATACGATATATATAATAATAATAATAATAATAATTATTATTTCAGCAATTTTTTAAATTAATATTATCATACGTAATGTTGAATCGTGAGTAAAAGTTATCTTTTATAACGTCCGGTTTAACCGTCAAGTTTGATAATATATATTGACAAAAATTGATAAATCTATTAACGCGATGTTTTCAGTTAATATAATTTTACGATATTATTCACGTAAGCGGGACACTCGTTAAAAATAAAATATAAATATTATTGGATATTTTGAGAAGCACTAATCTATTGTGATTGCGTGTGTATGTACCCTTTAGTGATAACCGGAGACGAGAACCCACTCGTAATTAAGTCAACTGCCCGTTTAACATTCATTACAACAGTCAGATTTAATTTGTGGATCGCTGTTAAAAGGATTTGAACATATTTTTAGATGAGCCTATCTATGATTGTCGTGATTATTATACTCTATTATTAGTATTAAACGAGTTCAATATGAATATATTATAATAGATATAAATAGATTGTACTTTAATAATCAACAAACGGTGTTCTGATATATTTAACGAAATTAAATAATATTGATCAATATACAAATATATTTTGAATGATTCGATGATTATATTCTTTGAAAATAAATGAAAAATATTGATTATATATAGAAAGGAATTTCACTTTTAATATTTTAAAACTCATTTTTAGGTCAAAGTTTGATGAAATTAAAAAAAATAGTGCATCGTTTTATTAAAGAAAATTATAGATATTGTTTTTTAATATATTGAAAATTATTAAAAAAAATATTAAAGTGATAATTATTTAAAAATAATTATTATAGATTTATTTCATCACATCATATATTATTATGGATATTTAGAACATATTAAGTGTGAGTTGATTAATATAGATGGCGCAGTTACAGTGGCGTTTATATAGCATTAATTAATATGATGAACGTCAACTTTTTAAAGATATTTAAAGATAGGAATAGTTTGAAAACCTTTGTTAAGTATAATATTACTTAATATACGCTTTTATTAAAATTGCCTTTCGTATAATGCATAAATTAGCTAAACACCACGGTGAATAACTTGTAATATATTATGCAAACGATGCATTTGATATATAAGACGTCGTGAGAGCAATAAGAGTTTAGTCAAATTATAAGAAAGGGCGACGTCGCCGTTGTTGCGTGCAACAACGGCGAAGCGGTTCATTTAACATGCATTGAAAAGCGCTCCGTCGAAATAATCCAATTTTCGTTATGACTCCGGATCTAAAAATCGCTTCGTTCGCCGAAATCGGTTCAAATTCACCGGGGAACTTATTTTTATGCAACGGCGATATTCTTACGGCGTATTTTTTTTTATTTTTATTTTTAAATCGACAACGAATTTTCCATGAAAATTCGTTATATTTTCCGCAAATACACAATCGAATTTGGAATATTTTTTATAATAATTAATATAATTTTACACACTTTTATATTAGTTTCACTTGTCTGTTTGTCTGGATGGAATTTTTTAATCGATTTTTCGAACACTTTTCGATGTTCGATTGAGTTAAAATTTTGCATATTTGTTCAATATCGATGACAATAGAAGAATCAATTAACATATTTACAAAATAATTGTATTATTATATTATTAATAATACAATAATACGATATAAAAGTGTGTTTTATAAATATATTTTTTCAGTTAATTTTTTTTTTAATATTAACTATTAATTGAATTAGTTTTATATTTATATTAATCGTATATTATAATGATTTATATTAAATATTTATCAAAAAGTATTATAAATTCATACAAGAATTTACAATTTTTAATAATATAATATATAAATACAAACCTTTAAATATATCTTAAAAAATATATTTAATATCATCTATTCAGTTATGAAAATTTCCGAAAAAAATATTACTTTTTTATATTTAAAATATTGTGAATTTACTCATTTTCACTAATCTTTTAAATATAGTCATATTTATAAATCTTATAATTAATTAAAAAAAATATCATTAATGTATTTTTTAATAAAAAAATACAGCGACTTCTAGAGTTGAGCGTGAAAATTAATTTATATTATTTGCAAAAAAAAAATTTTTTTTTCCATAAACGTTATTAATACGATTTACTTCCATTTTTAAGTTATAATATAATCAAACTGTTTGTGTAACATATATTATTATTTATAATTATTAAAACATATCTTAATATATTTCTGTCGATTTCCTTTTTATCTATTAATACTTATTAATATTTTGTTTTAAGAACATTCTTATTAATAATTAAAAATTACTCATTTAGTTTAAATTATTTAATTTTTATCATATTTTATAAAAAATGTTGAATATTTTATTACAATATATTATAAATATAATACTTAGAAATTTATAAATATTAGCTCAATAAATGTCTTAATTAAGGTATTTTTTTTATTATTTTAATAATATATATTCAATCATCCTTCGCAATCTATTATTTTATATTATAGAATGTGAAATAAAAAAACATATTCAATTTACGTTACAACAGTAACGATTTATTTTTATTAAATCATCATAATATATATGTCATAATTAAAGATTAATACTCTTCTTATGTTTAATGGTTAATTTGTTTCTTTTTTTTTCATTAGAAAAAAAAGATAAAATAAATATAGGACATTAATTGAACGCATTTTTTTTTAAGATATAACGATCACATTTAACATTTTATTATTCTTTGGTTAAAATTTGGCACACGTATATTTTGGCATTTAATATTGTATATTAAATAAAATAAAATTGAAAAAAGTAAAAAATAAATAAATTCACGTATAATTTACATGTTTGCTTTAAAACATTTTTAATGTCAACATTCAATAGATATCTAAAATAAACAATCATATGAAGAGTCGTCAAAAAAGAAAATGAAAACATCTTTCAATTCGTTGAATAAATATATATATATAATATATTACAAACATTAATGTGATGAACGATAAATAAATAGTAATTATTTACAATGTTTTTCCGTTAGTTTTATATGTATTTTTTTTTCCAATTTATTATCGTCATTTGACAATTCCGTGCAATCAATCGCCGATCTCAATAATTAGGCATTTAATCAAAATGTATATTAATTCCAAGAATTAATCATCCGTTTAATTAACGACGATGAAAATTTCACGAATCACTTTTTAACCCTTTTAATATGATATAGAAAGAAAGTGAAGAATGAAAAATCGATCGTTTTTCAATTTGTTCGTTTTGGACGAAAAATTCTTGAAATCAACTTCAATATTTTCAAATAGAATATAAATAAGTAAAAAACAAACCAAATTTTCTATATAAAATTTCTAAAAATTATCGATAATAGTTTTTTTTTGAAGTTTAAAATTATTTATTTCAATTCCTGTTTGAGATAATACATTCGTTTTTTTTTAATTTTTAATATAAATTTTTATTTATTTATTTATTTTTTTTAATTCATTAATACTAACATATGATTACACTCATGTAATAAAATGTTATTTATCATTTAATATTTGCAACTGTACAAATTTCAATTACCTTGTCGACGATGAATTAAATGTTTCAATACATTTATAATAAAATGAGTGATTCGGTCGTTTAAAGAATTACCAAAAATAAACACACAACATAAATATAAAAAAGCTTCAATAAAAGCTCTCCGGTAAAAAATATAACAATAATCTTAAAATTTTATAAATAGACTTTCTTTCAATTAAAATATATTCATAAAAATGCAATATATTCAATACAATTCCTGTTAAAAATCAAATTTCGATCGACTCAACTGTATTTATTCATTTCTATTATTGTGTATAAATAAATAAATATATGTGATTTTTTTAATTTCATAATATTTTGTACAAATTTATTATATAGAAAGTACAAAATCCTCAGATTACGACTTAAATGTACTTAAATATGAGTTAACATTTTAAATGCTAAGATTCTGACATCTTAAAATCTTGATAATATATAATATAGTACTTTAAAAATAATTAAAAAATTAATGAAATATAAAAAAATACAATATATTTTTTTATATTTTTTCAAAGGTTGATTTTTATCAAAATTTTTAATAGTATAAATTTTGTATATGCAAATGATATTTCTGAAATCGAAATTGTAAGTCATTTTATACTAAATAAAAATATTTTGCTTAAATATTTGTAGTTTAAATATGTCTCAAATATAATAAATGAAATTAGAAGATGTCGAAATTTAATTATAAATTTAAGAAGCTCTGATATTAAAAATTTTATAACTCAAATATTTTTTCGATGTGGTACGAATTATTTTTGAGTCGATCGAATACAAGTAAAAAAATCAATGTTCAATTCCTTAATAATAAATCAAATAATATTGATGATTTTTATTTTGATTTTGCTCGATTTCAAAGGAATCATAGATATACACACGTCGATTATAGCACTCAATACGCGCACACACACACACATTCGCACACATAAAACTTTCGCGCTCTTTTTCAAATTTCATTTATTATAAGTGTGTACAAGAAGGATACCTTTTTTGTTTACATAGCCGATACTTCCACACAACGGTAGAGTAACACGACATGGTTTCAATTTTTTTTAAAACAGTCATAGTCGATATTAAATCTAAAATAAATATCAAAGTGTTATCAGACAACATTTCAATAGTATATATATATATATATATATATATATATATATATATATATATATATATATATATATTATGTCGTATAAATTTACGCTTATATTTTCCATTTTTTTTTTGTTTAAATGTTAAAATTTATTTATATATGTATATATGTATATATTCACAGTTCAACACGAAATAATCTAATATCGGAACGGGATCGTTAAACGGATGAGCACCTCATCGTAATTTTAAATATAAATACAATTTTACGTTTAAAACAGAGTATGTTATAAACGTCCGTGTACACTTTTTCTCATACGGATATCTCTTGTATTTGTACGCGCTTTTTCATAATGCCAGTTGTGTTCGTCGATGCGCTCGGATTGTTCTGTCTAAGGATACCTGGTGCCGGAGGCGCATTCTTCGGCGGAGGAGGTGCCTCCGGTATCGATGGACTTCTATCAATTCCTGTGCCTACGTCGCATGTTGTGGGTTCAGATTGAGCTCCAACGCTGACCGATTCTTTATTTTTGAAGCCATTTTCGTCCGAACCGGAACTGCATGCCAGATCTTCCTCGCATGGACCATCCGGACCGAAGGTTGTCTGCTTCTGTTCACCGGAACCGCTCGGCGTTGGGAATTTAACTTGTGTTGAACTATCAGTTAATTTAACCGGTTCGCCGAACGTGCTCGTTCTAGATTGATTGTTTATATTCATTCTGTTGCCGTTTTCGTGGAAGCTACTCGTTTGATTTTCGAGACTTCTGATGCTCTGATTGTTGATTCTCTGTATATCCGGTTTCTGTGTGTCTATTTTTACTATGCTACTTCCGTTTTCACATCGTGTGGACTTTGGCGATTTTCTGAAATCGTCCGCGTTATCCGGCACTGAACATAAGGTTATATCGGCCAGACTTCGCTTTTCGTATTGAGCAGCTAAATTCTTTTCATCATAACAGCTGTATTCGCCGAATCCAGTCTTTCCGCTGCAATCCGAAGGAAAAGTTCTCAGATCGTATTTAGATCCAGATTTCATCTGATATGCTGAAGATTTACATTCGTAACTGAAACCACTTTTATTACCTTCGTTATAACTTTGACCTTGCGTTTCAAAATTCAGAGTTTTCGCGTCATAATTTTCACCACCGGACGATGTGCTGCAACTCCCTGCTTCGGCCAGTTCTTCTTTTTTCTTATCGCCGAAACTTCCATTGTTTCTATCGCGTTGATGATAAATACCGGCAAATATTAATATGTTGAGCAATAATAAGAAGCATCCAACGGCAATTGTCACAGTCAGTGCCGTTGTATAGCTTTGATAATGACTGGAAGCTAGTTTTCTGAGCAAATTGTTGTTGTCTTTATGAATGTTTCTGTTAACTATTGTCGTATTTGGCGGACATTCTGTAGTCGGAGCCAAAACAGGCTGAAGAGGTGGCACCGCACCCGGTGCTGCAGGAACCGCAGGTTTCACAGATGGTGCCGGTGGTTTTATAGGCGGCGATGATGGTACGAAAAGATGGGGCAAACTTGGACGCTGCAGTGATTGAGGGCGAACGGAACCTATTAAAAATTAATTTAATTTATTTTAAAATCTTCTCCTATTTTCAGCTAAAGAATGACATCTTAGTTAATTTTTAATTTAACAAGAAAGCATTAAATTAAATAAAATTTATTAATTTACCTTCGTAAAAATGAGCTTCTTCTTCCAAAAAATGATGACGCATCGACATATCTGCCAATCCTGCTTCACCAGGTCTGTGCAATTGCGGTATCAAAGAAAGCCACAAGGACATTTTGTGTCCTCGATAATGGTTTCGCATTTCCGGTTTAGCACCTAATGCAATAAAAAAAAACCAATACGATAATAAAAGTGGAATAATTGAAAAAGTAGATGTATATAGAGAAAACGACGTTACTTATTTCTAAATAAAGTTGGTTGATGGTGTCATAAGTGTCCCAGAATGGTAAAGATATTACAGGTGCGGCCACCTCTTGTTCCTGCATTGTAGAAGGTGGTTGTTGTGGGGTTTGTTGTGGTGGTTGAGCCGCGGATGTCGTTGCAGGCACTCCATTCGGATCTCTGGAAAATGAAAAGCACAACATATAAATTCCTACGGGCACATCGTAAAAATAATAACGAAGATGGGCTTGCTAAAACAAAAACAAAAAAAAAATATATAGAAAGATAAAGAAAAGCAAAAAAGAAAAAAAATGGTGGAAAAATTAACGTCGCTTGACTTTTACGTGATATTTTAAGTTTTAAAACTGCGAATAATTAATTCATGATAACGAAGGAGCGACGAAATTAATGAATTTACAATTATGTAAATTTCCACCTTCTTTTACCTTCGCCTCCCCTTTAATTCCGTCAGTTTCGTTCCAATTTTATCTTTTTTTTTGTTATTAAAAATTTATTGCTCAATTTTCTTACGTATCGATTCGAAAGATGATTTATTAATATTTTACGATAGGGTTTCTCAAACCTTTCATTTTTTGGAAATTATAATTGTAAATAAATTTTGATTTATATAAAATTAATTAAAATTTGTGTTAAAATTTTTTTAACATACATTAAGAGGCAGCTTCGAAATACTATTCTTTCATCCGATTTCATTTTTTAAATATAAAAGTATATTTCCGATATAATTTATTCATTCCTTTAATTTTCTCTTTTTTTTAGTAGGCTTTATAATAAACACTTGTTTTAAACGACCAACATTAAATATATGTTTATTATATTCTATTACAAAATAGATTTTGCGAATAGCATTTTTATGTAATAAAGTTTATTAGTTTTTTCTTTAAGATTTTATTTGAAAAGGAACAATAAATGCAATATATATATATATATATATATATATATATATATATATATATATATATATATACAACTAAAAACCTACACTAATTCTTTCAGGAAAGACAATGAAAAATTATCATAAAATACAATCTACACAATCAAATAATTCTTAGAGTAAATTAGAACACTCAGATATAAATTTTATCTACTTTATCTACAACACATCCATCGTATTTAATATATAATAATAGTCTAACTATAAACAACGTGAATCGATACGATAGTTTTCGCATGAAAAAGGAAAATCGCTTCGAGAATAATTAAAATAATTATCTATAAACCACTGAAAGGGTCCATAATAATCCCTTAACCGTGTTTCGGTAACATATTATAAATTCGTAACATCTTAAAGACTATTATAGTGTAGGAGTTTCGAATTCAACGACGTAATACGAAACCGTTGCAATAAATCTTCGTACGGTTTATTGCGCGTCCGCACGTTAAAGTAACAACAATACGACCTCAACGATCGTAAATCAACAATTAAACGGTTAAATTAAGACACACTATCACTATAAATATTCTGAATGCATATATAAAATTAACGGTTTTAGATTATCACGTTCAATTATGTTTTGTCTTTGATGAAAAGAATTGGTCGCACTTATATACTAGTGTGTTGAGAAAAGGCGATAATTGAATAAAAACTAAAATTTTTATAAAGTTATAAAAATATTTTAATTATTGTGATATTTTTAAGTACCATATAAATATATTGAACGTCTCTAAAATATTTTAACGCAGATAGCAATCAAAATTATATTATATATGATCACAAACTTTGCTGATCTCTGTTTTATGATATATAGTAATAAATATATAATAATAATTATATTATTATATATTAGAAATTTTGAGTTATATTTGAATATTAAAAGCAAATAAAAGTTGCATATGATAATTAATTATATACGGATTTAAATAAAAAGCTGAAAAAAGAAATCCATTGAGATTGGTTTAAATGGAAATTTTACAAAAAAATATTTATGTTCATGAAAAGAAAATACATTTATTAAGTATATAAAAAACAATAAATAAATAAATAAAATCAATTAGAATATAAAATAATTTTGAAAAAAAAGGATAAATTTTGATATAAAAGAAAAAAAATCATTTTGTAAAAATATAATAGGAATGTTAAAAATAATGCTTCGAATGAAACCGAATATTTTCAATTTAATATTGAAGAAATCTGTCATAAGGGGTAATCAAAATATGATACTTTCTCGATATATATTGGAAAAATTGATACGACCATATTTTTTTTTATTAAAGTAAAATAAAATTAGAGAGATATTCGAAATTTTATGATGTAAAAAGGTGAAAATTCGAAAAAGTCATCCGATAGAAATTATTATAATAAATTATTAAAATTAACACACTACACACAATTTTGTGATTAAGTGTCCGAACGTCGTCCTACGCGGGCAATCAAGCAATCGTCGTAAATTACGACATATCTAGTGTAATATTTTATCATAAAATTAAACCTCTATCATTAATTTGTCGAGGTCGTTATAAATAGTGGACATGTTGTCGAAGACTATTTTTAATTTACATTTTAATTTTTGAGCAATATAATGATAATTTGTCACGAAATTGTGCGCAAATTGTTAATATATATAATCAATATGAAAATATGAATTTGATAAAATGTAACATGAAAAATTCATTATCTTAATTCTGAGTTTTTTAGATATGAGATAATTCAATGGTGATTTTTTTAAATTTATATATCATTATATTAATATTATTTTATATTTATTATAAAAATAATTTTAACATACTTTAACATTCATGTTCAGAATTTAACTATTAAATAAAAAGAGAAAAATATATACGTACCCAGTTTTGGCGAAGTTGGCAATGTATTGTATGAGTAATTTTGAAATTGCTTGGTCCTGATTTGTGTAATTGTGAGGGAAAAAAGGTTGACCGCCGACCAGAGGTAGACCAAAACAGTATGGGAGGTCTTCACCGTGAACAGATCCAGTACGCTAATAAAATAATAACAATAACAAAATGTAATTAAATATATAGAGTATTAGTACGACTATTTCTACATTAAAATATACAGTAAATTATATGAAATAAAAATCTATTTGTTTACATAATATTCAGCGAACGGAACGCGTAACGTATATTTTTTTTGTTTATTTCAGCTTAAAAAAATACAAAATAAAATAATATAGAAAAAAGTGTGACACTGCAGAGCGTTTCGTCGCTCTTTGAATTCCTACGGGCGAGTATCCACTTTAACCGGGAATGGGCCAATAAATTAGGGTAGGATAAGTCGCCGAGGCCATTACAATAATGGCATTCCGAGGGTGTCGACCCTGGACTTCACTCAATTACGGTCATTTTGTTTGAAAAGTCACTTCACGAAAACTGTTTCGACGATAAAACCGACTGTACACTCCGTCGTCGACCTTTTCCTTATCTATCTAGTCGTCGTCGTTGTTTTTTTTTTTATATATACCATATATATATGTATACATATCTATATAAATCAATTCGCCGATTTTCGATCGTATTATTACGATGTGACGGGAGGACGAATGAAAAATGTGAAAAATAAAATAAATACGAAGCGAATTTCCGGAAAATGTTTAACGTTTGTTCGCATGTCAAATGCAAGAATAAAGTATGACAGTAATGAAAAGTTTTCATTTAAAAAGTTCTGTTATTGTTCGTCTTGATAAACAGTATATATTTTAAAATACAAATATATGAAAAATATTCAGATGTCAACTTAAAAAGTGAATAAATTCGAAAAATGTAGACGATTTGACAACCATTTAAAAATTAAATTATATTATAACTGTATAAAACAAAAGAAAAATATCGATTTGAATATAGAAAATATTTAATTTATATAATGCTGTTTAGTATTTTTGAACGTTTTTTAATTGGGTTTCAATTGTAATTTTAATATTAATTAAAAAAAAATACATCAATATTACTCTGAAAAATGAATAAAAATAAAACAAATGAAAAATAATAAACTTTGATTAATTTAAAAATCACGTATAAAAAATATATATATATTTATGGCGACGAAAAGTGTTGTTATGCTGCATAAAAACAGTACTTAAGACCAGCTGTCAAAATCAAAGGAAATCGAAGCAAAATTGAATCGTCAATACTGAAATATTTTACATGAATTAAACGCGAACATGGTAAGAATATATATTTCGAGTTGTAAAGAATATTAAATTACAAAAATAAGATGGCATTTGAGTGTGACACCGTCGTCGGTGAGCGTCGGCGAAGCTAACATTTTGTATATATATATATATATATATATATATATATATATATATATATATATATATATATATATATATATAATCATAAAGATTTTATATATTGATATATTATATTAAAATTGAATATAATAAAAATGTCGTTTTTATATGTAATTATATTGTATAAGGGAAACGATTGCGATTACTTAACGCTTAGTAACACAATAGTTGAAAAGTTTCAAATTCAAATTTTCGCAGACCGATCTCGTGGTGTTCATTCGCACGCAATATAACAAACAAACAAACAAACAAACATACGTGGCCCTTTATTGTTTAAGGTGCCCGGTTTAAAATACGTAACCGACAGACCGCGACCGACTTTATATTTATTCACTTCCACTGTCATCCCTTAAAAACCGAAGTACAAACCGTGGAAGCCTTTGCCGGACCACTCACATCACATTATCCCTCGAAACTTGCCGCAGCACCTTTATGGAAATTAAACCCCGTCGCTGCTTTTCCCACGTTGCTTTTACGCTTATTTTTCAAGTTGTTCCCCTTTTTTTCCAACTTCTGCTGCTCCACCGCCCACTTTTCAAACCCCTTCGATTTTTTTTTTGCTCGTTTTAATTTTCCGACCGAGTTTCGCGTAAGCGAAAAGCCACCGTATTCATCTCCGTTGGAAAAATATATGCGCGTTAGCTTTTCTTTTTCACTCTTATCGTAGGTGAAAATTTTACATATGAGCCTAGAATTTTGCATAATAGACTCGAATATGTTAATCTTATAGTGGAAATTATTTTTCTTTTTATATTCTAAAAAAATGAGCTCAGATGGGACACCTGAAAGCGCTTATGAATTCATTGGTAAGCATATTTGATAGTTTTTTTTTCTTTTTTGAATACATTATATGATTATTTTAATATTCAAAATTTTTACACATGAAAATATTTAAAACTACTCAAGTGACAAGACATTAATAAATTGATTATATCGTTTATATTATAACATAAAAAATGTAAAAAAAAATTATGCGATTCAATAATGTAAATTAGAAAATATAAATTTTACATAATCAGAGATTTACGCTTTGTATATTTGAATATGGTAATAACTCGGTGATGTTATATTTGTAGTTGGGACGTTATTCTTATTGAAGTGAACGATATGCAAATAATTTAATGAATAAATGAACGAATGGTGATTAGTGGTATTGTTCGGAATCAGCAATAAGAACGAACATAATTATTTTAAAATAAACGTTAATTTACATTGTATTAAATTTAACTAAAAAGGCAATTGTTTATTTTTTATACTTTTAACGATTTAAATCAGGTGTTTGAATTTTTTTTTTGTTCGTAAAGACATTGATATATCACGGAGATAAATTTAAAGATATTTAATATAACAAATATAACATAAGAAGTTTTATCGTGAAAGCGACTGCGACGTTTCGAGACTCGATCTCGGAATATTACGTACATCAACCAAAAACACTATCGTTTAAGCTGCGGCGCACATCACATCACATCGTAACAATTAATTAAAAATAATAATAATAATAAAATATTTATAAATATATAGATTTAATATACTTGTGTGTAATCCCTGTCGCTGGATAAATGTTGAAAATGTGCGAAGAACGTTTTGCCACCTCGCATAGCGTGTAAGTATCCTAATCGGATTAGAGGTGCCGCCGTGTGACCATCGCTTAAAACCTGCAAATTAAAACGGTCAATAATAAACTAAGACCACTTAAAACTGAGTACATGTTAAAAAAGGTTAAAACATGACACGTTACATTTTAACGAAAATGAATTCGAACTATAACGATCGCACTGTTATATGTTCGAAATGTTCGTTTACAACTATATATGGTATATATAGTTGTAAACGTTATAGAGTTTGTTATTTAGCTTAATAAATGATATATTTTTATATATATGTATATAAAAATAATAAAAAATTAAAAAAAAAAGAGTACGGCTGTTAAATGTATGAAAATGTTTACTTTTCGCTAGATGTTCTCTATGGGTGCGATAACTTTGAAAGTTTTGACTGAGTTTTCCACTTCTTCTGTCTGCGAATCGTTTAAGTTTAATTGCGCATAAATTAGATCGTATTTTAAACGGTAGCGAAAGCTTAATTATTAACGTTAAAATGTCTAATTTTCGTTTATTGCGAACGATAACCGAGCGAGTGGAAAAATTAAAATTTATCAAGTGGATAAAATGAAAATATTCGATTTATATATATTATTTATATATATATATAACAACTTGAGACTATTTTTTAAAAAAAATTAAATATCTTACCTCTAAAGTGGCGTCTCTGACATTTAACGGGTTCTGTACGGGTCTGTCCCAATCGGTGTATTCGTTTTTGAGCGTTGAAAAAATTTCATTTAAATGAAAATAATAGGCGTTTCTCACGTAAGTTCTGAGAATTCGATCTCTTCGCGTTTCGTTAAAACCAAACTCCAAGTCCTGTGCATTCAAGTCCAAGTAAGATTCTGTGAAACAATCGATAATTGACACCGTTAGATTGATTCGAATAATATTTAATTAGTCTAGGTACAACAAACAATTAACAAAAACGTCTGACCTTTCCTTGAATGTATATTTTCGTGGACAATTTGAACAATTAGTAAAAATTCCACATTAATTAATCTTTATTTGGTTTGAGAATAAATATATTCAAGGTTCGTAATACGCCTAATTGCGAAACAAGACCTTAATTTTTCTTTATTGTAATGATCAACAATCAATTTTTGATCGGCCTTCGAGACGATTCGTTTTGTTAATTGACATAAATTAAATAGTTCAATATTTTTTTCTATTAAAATTTACTAATAAGTATTTAACTGTCGAATTAAATTTCTTAAAAAAAAAATAAAAATAAACATTACTACAATTAGACAGATTTAAAGGAAAATGGGTCTTTTTTTATATATTGTATTACTAATTTATTTCTTATAAAATTTAGTAGTCAGTTTATAGACGTTTTTCTCTTTGATTTTTCAGCATATTTAGTATATTTCAATTCAATACATCTTTCTTTAATTAACAACTATTTGCATTTAATATGATAGTTAAATAATAATATTTATTGATTATTTTAAATAATAAAATGACATATCAAGTCTGAATAATATGACACAGCTATCATTCTTCAATTTTTAAACTACGTTCTGCTCGGTCTGATTAATATGACATAACACTTGAATCTCATTGATTCTATTATATTTGTATATAGTAAAGAAATTGATGTATATATATATATATATATATATATATATATATATATATATATATAGTAAGGTGACACATTGAAATATTATTATAAAATTGTTTTATTCATTTGAACAATAGTACGGTTTAATATAAAGCGACTACATTTTGATAACGGCATTCTAAAAATAACTCTAATTTTTAATATTATAATTACACCCACTCGAAATTAAAATTCAAAAAGGAGGACATTTAGGAGGATACGGCATACAAAAGGAAGACTGTTGGTTTACCTTAATATATATATATATATATATATATATATATATATATATATATATATATTTATATATATATATATATATATATATATATATATATATATATACATATATATATATATATATATACATATATATATATATATATATATATACATATATATATATATATATATATATATATATATATATATATATATATATATAATTTTCAAAATATAATAATTCATTAATGTAGAGATGATTATAATTAAAAAAAAAATGTAAAACCGAGTTTTAATAAAATGAATATAATTTTAGAGCATTTAAATTTAGTTGGTGTCGCGTGATAATGTGACGCTTCGGGTGCGATACCGCGTGTCTAGCGGCGAACACCCAACACACGGGACACAACTAACGGGTACAATGCGACCCTTTGTCGCCCGTTTTGACAATGATAAATTCACGTAAAGGGTTCATAAGAATCCGTGTTACGGGTCACGGGACGGTGTCTCGACCCGCGCCGTCACTTAAAACGGGGTCAAGTGGCAAACGGAAAACTCTTACGTGTACATAGGTCGAAGATGAACTTTGAGGAAATTTTTGGAAGCGGTTCGTTTCCACGTCATTTGTATCGTGATAAATAACGTTCATATATATAAAAAAAAACGATGTATATGTATTGGTAAATAGTTGCTTTTATTTTAAGTTATATTTTTGCACGCTTTTATATAAAGTTTTAAATGTATGTTTGTCCGGGTGGTATTTTGTCATCGATTTTTCGAACATTTTACGATGTCTGATTGAGCTGAAATTTTGTATACATTCTCACTATCTATGACAATGCAAGAATCAATTAACATATTTACAAAATAATTAATAAATTAGTGACAATTAATTATATTGCTTTTATGATATAATTGTCACTTAATTATTTTGTTGTGATTTTAATATATCAAACAAAATTTAATCATATATATAAATATAAATTGTTAATTAACCTTTGTATATCGTATTATCAGTAAAGATTTGTGAAAATTCAATAAAATGTCGTATTTGTTTCGCTCAAACACGACATTGTTATTAGAACGGGTTAAATAATCCGCCAAAAATATAACAATTAAATCCGCGTAAACGCATAAAGGATTTCGCGAATAAACGCACGATATTCCAACAAATATATATATATATATATATATATATATATATATATATATATATATATATATATATATATATATACATATATACATATATAAGTACAAGAATCCGAGAATTCCGCGAGAATTTCACACGTCCCGCCCGTATTATATTATATCATATTATATTTATATTGTACAACAACAGTATTATAATTGAGGCGGTTCGCTAAAAGTGCCAGACGCTAATTTGATACAACGCAAATGTTTGATTAAAACGCCGAGGTTTAAACGGGAAAACCGAAACTGACGACGGACGTAAATAGCGTCGAGAATTTCTGGTTTCTCGGTTTTTGAAAATCCGTTTAAAGGGGGGAGGGGCGGGGGCCTCGAACCTGGGTCGTCGGAAGGAAACGCGTAATGTTCCAGTCCGGCTCTGTACCGCAAGTATCGTATGGTTAAAACCACGGTTTTATAATGCATATATATATATATATATATATATATATATATATGTATATATTGTGTATTTGCATGTGAATTACACACACACACACACACACACACACACACACACACACACACACACACACACACATATATATATATATATATATATATATATATATATATATATATATATAATACATATATATGGCATATGGACAAATTCGTTAGTTAGACAATTAACGGAATCCCGTCGTTTAACGGTAATTTAATTAGCGACATTTGGGTGCAACGATCTTTTGTTCGTTTTAATATATATATGTTTACATAAAAAGATATTTTAATATGCTGTTGTTATTAATTTTCTTTATAATTATCTTTTAGATAATATGCAGTTAAAAATAAGTAGAGAAAATTGAGATTGTTTGTATTATAATATTTTTTTTTTAATTTAATAAGACATATTTTGACTTTCAAGTTATTTCAATAAATCTTGCAGCAATGTTGATCTTATACAAAAATAAAAATAGAAATTAGAGATATCATGATTTTAATAATATTTGTTATAATTTTAAATATAAACTATTATTAAATTGTGTTCAAATTAATTAAAATTAAAATATGTATAATGATGACTAATATACGTGATGGATTTCTAAAAGAGATTTTGTGTTTAAATATCAAAATTTATATTTGAAAAATAATTTTCAATAAATTTTTAGGTCATATTATAATATAACTTTCTGAAAGAATTTTTCTTTGAATATAGGAATTAAAATACAAATGTACTGAAAAAAATATATAATATTGTGTGTTGCAAATGCAATAATGCAAAATGATTAATTGCATTGTATACATTTAACTTGAATATATACCATATTGTATATTACATTTAAACGGATATTATAATTGTTATATAAGATATAACAATTCTAATAACAGTTACAATTGTCATATAATATATTGAACGAGGACAAAGATTATATAAAATAATTTAATTTTTACACTTGAAATTAACAGCATTAAGAAGGAACAATTATTATATTGTTATAATGGTTAAATATTATAAATATAAAAATAAAATTACCAGTGGAAGTAAGGCCAAATAGTAGTTCTCTATCTGGGAAATCAGCTAATTCATACCCTGCTGCTGTGGCCACGGCGTTGGCGCTGGACGGATTTTGACCCACGTTGAAACTAGGTGGTTGCACCTAAAATATATTAAAAAATTAATAAAAATAATTTAATATATATTATAGATAGATTCATTAATGTGGGATAAAAAAATATCGTTGTCATGTGTAGTAAAATAAAATTATATTTCATCCAATTTTCTGAATATTTTAATATATATATATATATATATATATATATATATATATATATATATATATATATATATATATATGTATATATTATTTTCTTTCTAAACGGCTTCATTTAATTCCGCGTAAAGTACGTGAAATATTTGCTGCGTCGTAACGAAGCGAGATGTATATTGAAAAATATGAACCATATTTTGTGAGATTTTCGAGCAAATTTAAATTTTTTTTGTGCACGACGAAATTTAATTTAAGGTACAATTTCTTTGATGTCCAAAATGTGAGTGAAACGTTTTTTTTTCTCTCGCTCTCTCTCACTTCGTGCTCAGATAAAAAGCATCACTAAAAATATATCGCACGAGGTTGTATTTGCGAATGAAAAATAATGATTTTCAATTTTGACGAACGTTCCCGCCTTTATTTTTTAACTTTTTTTTTTTCGAAATTGAAATTTTATCGATATTTTGTGATACGTTTAATTATTTTCGGTTAAATTTGATATTAAAAATGAAATAAATTTATGACGCATATCTGTCATAGAGTTGATTTATTTTTATCAAATAATAATTTTAATTTTATTAAAAGCTATATTATAAAAATAATTAAAATCCATTTTATTTCTTCGAATATAAATAACTATATTTAGATTTTTTTGTGTGATTTATTAATTAGAAAAAAAGTAAATTTATTATTTATACTCGTTTATATGTTTGGTCTTTTTGTCAATTTATATTTTTATCCGTCAATCTTATTGCGGGATACAAAAATTCTTTTTTTATTTTATAAATTAATTTATCCATAAAATACATATTTCTTTATTTTTCAAATCAAATCTTCATAGTATAAAAAAATATATATTAAAAATGAATCTGATGAATATATAATTCAAAGAATAAAAAAATGTATCTATACATACAAAAGAGTGAAATTAATGAATAAAAAATGAATTGAATTAAATCATTAATTAACACCTATAAATATTTAGACATTATTTAAAAATATAAAATTGTTTACATTACAAATCGGATAAAGTTGTCGCGAGGTAGCGGTTTCAGATCGCGGATCACGAGTTGCGCAGAATCGTCTAATGCAGGGGTTGCCAACATACGACACATTATACGCCATAGATAATAGTGATATTCTCATTTTTTTTCCTTGATAAGATTATCAAAACATACATTCAATATGAATCAGAATACAGTTGAAAAAAAATTGTCGTATTATATGCGTATAGGAAACAAAAGGTTGATCGTCAATGGTTCTAACGGTTCAGATGTTATATATAATATATGCGACGCGGTATCAGAATGAAACATTATTCAAGTTCACGTTTCGTGGATGAGCTCACCTGCGACGGATTTAATAGCACTGTTCCGTCAACGAAGGGTGCGAATCCGGGCAAGAAGCGCGGCGGGTCGATCTTGACGTTGAGCAGTTCGCTTAAGGACTTGGTCCTCAAACATGGAGCTATGTCATCCTCCAGCAGATCACCGTGACAGTTTGTCTGCCTGGCCACCTGAAACCGAAGTCATTAAAAGCTCTGAACAATCAACGTGTTTCATACTATATAACACACACACACACACACACACACATATATATATATATATATATATATATATATATATATATATATATATATATATATATATACGTTTATAGTATGAGAACACGCTTAATGAATGTTTAATATAATAAAAGTGAAATGTTTGCCTTGTTAGTTAGTGTCGATCGTCGTTATATTATAATGATGAAAAAAAAATTTGATGATAAAATTAAACGTGTGTTATTAGTTAATTTACTGTAAAGATTCATATTAAAAATTATATTAGTGGAATTTTTATACTAAATTATTTGTGAAATAGTGAGCAACGATCGTAGTTTTATTATATATATATATATATATATATATATATATATATTAAAATTTAATTTATTACGTAGTTAAATATTAAAAAAATATATTTCGATTATAAATATAAATTTAATTCAACCTTTATATTTTTAATAATAGAACGAAAAAGATTAAGAATGTCTATGTATGTATTTTAAAGGATAGATTTCAATGCTATTTGTATATAAAAATATATTGTATTTCGACTAAAGTAATCATTTAAAATTTAAGAAATGAAAAATTTTAAAAAAATATACATAAATTAAATAGTCAGTTCTCAAGTTACTATCACCTCGATTTACGACCATTTTCACTTACGACGAAAAAATTATATATATGACATTTATATTGTATTATTTATTTTTGTATGAAATTCGACTTATATCCAAAATTACGAAACATAAAAACATTATATGTCGTAAACTGACTGTATAAGGGGAAAAAAAAATACTTTTTTAAATTATTTTTCATGATAAAAAATTCCGAAACGTACAAACCGTTAAGCGTTCGCAAGAAAGACGAGGGAAAATCGATAGAGCGGTAGTGATATAGGAAAGAAAAAAAAAGAAAGAAGAAAGTTTTAGACGTGCGTAGGAATAAATGTTGACTTTTTCGATTCGTGAATGAGTTCTTTCCGGAAACGACATTTTTTTTTTATCACGGAAGCCGATTTTGGAAACGACACGAAAGTTTTTCTATTTGATGTCGAGAGTCGGGAAAAAAAAGCCGCGAGAAAAAATGATTCGCTCGTGATTTTGTGATCGACTCCGAAATACATGTTGTGAAGTAAACCTTTTAAGCATCTAAAACTATTTATATATGTATATATATATATATATATATATATATATATATTTATATATATTTATATATATATATATATATATATATATAATTTTAGGAAATGTTTTTATAATTATATTATATATATATATATATATATATATATATATATATATATATATATATATATATATATATATATATATATATATATATATATATATATATATTTAAAATAGATTTTTACCTTTTGTTTAATATTGAGCGGTTCTCTTTGCAGAGCCCACGGACTTAAACCTGAACCGCTGAATAAAATAACTCGTTGAAGTAATTCTGAAACAATATTAAATAATAGTAAATTTTTAACACATTTTCAGATATATAAAAATATAATAGTATTTAAAAATAACGTATATGTATGTCAGAAATATATGATTTAATATGTTTAAATATACAATCAGTTTTAATATACTATTTTTAGTACGAAATGAAAGTACTTTTTAAATTATTTATATTGTTTATAATTTTCATACAAAATTTAAAATGAAACAAAAAAGTTGTTTTTTTTTTAATATATAAAACAATTAAAATATTAAATTTAATTGATGACACGTTAATTAGAATATAACGTTAACAATACAAAATTGAAAATTAAATATAAATAAAATCGGAAAATCCGAAAATCCGACCCGCCCTTCGTTGATACATTTTTTTTTCATCCAATCCGGCGACACTTCCGTTTCGCGCGCGGCATTTCCGCCATTTTCCAAATGTACGGTTGCACGGCGTAATTATATTAAGTGGTTTCAGTGTTAATTTTACGATAAGCGCAACGGTAACAAAGGCCTCCCCCGGCGTTACGGTGTAACGTTTTAATTAAAAACCGCTCGACTCTTCCCCGCCGGCAAACGGTTAAAGCCGACGGGTTAAAATAACCGTCATAACAGTAGTTTCGGGATCGGACCCTCGTCATATTCGGTTCCAAACTTTTTTTTTTACAACCTCTGACACACGCATGACCACCCTTACATAAGCACACATACGCACACACAAATACACAGAGTTATATATATATATATATATATATATATATAATTTTTTATAAAAATGGCTATAGCTTTATATATATATATATATATATATATATATATATATATATATATATATATAAGACATATTGTGTGTGTGCCATGAATGTGTCACTGTCACGTTACGGACGATGGATTTTCACATTTTCCTTTGAGCCTGAAAAGAACTACCACTTATCGTGCATGAATAAATTATACTAGAATTTTTTCCAAAATAAGTTATCATGTATATATTGTTCAAAGATAATAATCTGTTTTTTTTATGTTTGAATATTTTTTTTTGCACAATGATTATTTTTGATTAATGATGCAGTTGAATCGGAATAGATTTTTCTCGAATCAATGTATAATATTTTTTTTTACATAAAAATGAAATATATAATTATATATAATTTTTAATACCATATAAAGCTCAACATATATTAGAATAGATACTTAATTATATATTTTTTTAACTTCATTACCAATTATTATTCAATTGTAATGTGTAAAAAATATTTTAAATGCAGTAAATTAAAATATAATAATCGTATAATTATTATGAACGATTTCATCAAAAATTATGAGGTACTTATATTTGAAATTTTAATGAAACGACTTTATAAATACATATTAGTTATAAAGTCGAATGATTTATCCGAATTAATTAACGAGTAAACAACGATCAAAATTAAATTTATTGGAGTCATAGCCGAAATACTTTATTAAAGACGGCTTATATCGAAGATATTTAAACAATAAACGAGATTTAACCGGGAACAACTTTCGTATATTCCCGTAATTTCATTTGTTGACGTCGAACTTGTATTTGAAAACTTTCTCAAATTTACCAATAACGACTGGGAAAACGCTCTTCAGAACTTCAAGTACGGCTTTTGTTGAAAGTCTATCGTCGTTATGTGAAATTTTACAATTTTCAAAGCTCGCGTTCAAAGTTCACATACAAACGTTTCTATTTAAACGCATGTATATAATTTATAATATAAACAATTGTCAATTACGAAAATGGCGTTTTCGAAAATTGAATCGATAAATATATTTATATAAATATAAATATTAAAATATATATAAATATATTTTAAAATTGTCTTACTATTATATTATTATTATTATATATTAAAGAAAAATACAATTTTTGTTTCAATTTACGTCACACGTTGAGTAGTAAACATTATTTTTTTATCATATTCAAATATTTAAGACGATAAAATAAAATTTTGTGAGTTATATTATATTATTTTTGTCTTTTACGATTTTATGATCATGATTTTTTACATACATATATTATTTAAAATATTTTTTTTCCAATTTTAGATATTTATAAATATTATATTTGACTTATAAAATAAATTTAAATTTCGAGAAAAGCATATATATATATTTTTTTCTATTATTTATTGATTAAGCATGATACTATTTAAGATAAAAAAGGATCAGATATGTATATATTATATATTTTTTAAGTATTGATAATATATTAGTATTTCTTTAAAATTTAATATATTATTTATTTACCTTTTGCGACGGGTGAAACTGCAATAAAATTAGCAAGAGCAGCTCCAGTTCCATGACCCATAAGAGTCACCCTTTCAGGATCACCACCAAATGCTGGAAGGTTTTCTCTGAGCCAATGGAGTCCTGCGACGAGATCCATCAGCCCGAAGTTACCTTGGGCCGAACCCTTAGCACCAGTCTTCAAAAAACCTGTAAAATTTCATAAATAATTTTAACGATATTTCACACGTATATAATAATAATAATAATAATAATAATAAAATATTACGTTATTATATAGATTTGCGAAAGCATTTCTCGGTATACTGTTAAAAGGTTGTCACAATGATTCATGATACTGCATGACAAAGCACACAGTCTTGTCAGAATAAATATAAAGGAAGAAGGCGGTGAAAGTAGAAGTAGAATATGAAAGTGAAAAAAAAGCTCTCTTTCAAATAATATCAAACGAGAAATTAAACGCGAAGTGTATTTGTTTTATTATAATCCGAAAAAAATTGTATATTTTTTCTCATTGTCTATTTATGAAATTTATTTAATAATGCGAAGAGAAATATTGTAATTAGAGATTATGCTGTATATTTATGTTGATATCTTTTATTATTATATTTTAATTAAAATGTATATATCCGTAATATAATATATATATATATATATATATATATATATATATATATATATATATATATATATATATATATATATATATATATATATATATATATATATATATCTATTATAATATATATTTAATTAAAATAAATATTTATAATGATATGAAAATAAATAATAAAATGACTGCTTTAATACGGCATTTGAATCATATTACATATTATAAATATATTCATAAAAATTAAGTAGAATACAATATTTTTAAAATGTGTTAATATTGTAATAAAATTTTTCAATCTTAATATGTAAATGAAATATTTAAAATAAAATACGTTAAATTATAATAATAAATGAATTAAATATGACTTATATATACAAAAAAAGAACTACAAAAATAAATATTATTAAATATATTACGTCGTTATATACATTTTAAATATTAAGATGAATATAAAATATTACTTTATTTATATATTTTCTTTGAAAAACATTTTATTTTTTTTTCATTAAAAATGGATTTTTTTTTATTCTCAATAGCATTTTTTTCAAGAAAATAAATATTGTGTTCAATATATTTATTTATTTTATTTTACTATTACACATGAACCGTACTCGAAAAATTTCCACTTTTTTTTATATTCGCGATTGTTATCCGATTTCGATGTATATATTATATATATATATATATATATATATATATATATATATATATATATATATATATATATATATATATATATATATATATGTATATTTATTTTTTTTGCAACGAAGAAAACACTTCAAGAAATTCATGCATGAGCGGATCGGGAGAATATTCAAATAAATTAGCAAAAAAAAAAAGGAAATATTATGGGGATAGAAAAGGGATTCGACCATTGAATATATGCGTTCAAGCGTATACTTATTTTATATTTTTATCATAATTTTTTTATACGACATTTCCAATGCAATGTTGACAAAATTACGATTCATATATAGCGACTATAACAATACAATGTGATATATCAGATGGAATATCTAACATTTATTCAGAATTATATTTTTATAATAGTCGAAAATGTAGTTCTTCAATGTTTATTATTGGTATTTCTAATTTTAAATGAAAAATATATTGATGTACAATTTTTTTTTTATAGAAATTAATTCGTAGTTTTGTGTTGGTTTAATGATTCGTTTCAATATATAATATAAAAAAAAATATTTTCAGATTTGGATTAATAAAATATTTTTTTATTCATCTCAATAATCAAATATTAAAATTAATTACGTGTCGTTCGAAATATATTTCCACGGAATGCAAAGTAATAAATTACATGTTTTAAGTTATGCAGAATGTAATCCGAGGCATGTCTCGTTTCGGTAATTTCTTCGTACGCTGAAAAGTTTCAGCAAATAAATACTATAAACAAACTTTGTATAATTGGGTTCATATTCTTGTTTTATTCCCTTAAGACGTAATGTTTTAACATTTACGAGTCGCGGCTTTTGCGACTTTCGCCCGCCGTTATTTCGAAACAAAGTCACTTACTTCCCTTATCCGATCTTTTCAGACGTATTTACATAGTTTCTTTCATAGGAATGAAAAGCGAGGTTTAAACTTTACAAATATATATATATATATATATATTATATGTCAAATCTTCAGAGTGGAATAATATCAGAAGATTGATAATTGAAAAAATATATAGACAAATTTAAAATTATGTCTTGATATTGAAAAGCATGATTTATTTATGGTAGATTATTTTAATATTTAGTATTGCATCAAAAAATATCATGTAAAATATATGATAGTAATTAAATTATTTAGTAATAAAATTTTGTTTAAAAATAACTCTAGATATTTTTAAATAAAATTATATTAAATATAAACGGTGTGTTGAAAAAAATCGATTAGATTATTTATGTTTTTCATCGTTATTTTAGGCCACTTTTTATCGCTGTTTTAAAGTATATTTTTTCGTAAGAGGAAAATGTTCGCGCACCTTCAAACCTCCCACCTATTTCGGAATTCCCGTGGGAAAACCGAAAACTGAATTTGCATTATAAATAGACGTTGCCTAGAGCCAATCTCGAAATGACTATTTACGGGACAATTTTCATTTTTCATCGTTTAACGTGAAAAAGGGAAAAGCGATGAAAAAGTATGGCGCGCGAAAGTATCGTACGTTTTTTTTCCGCCCTTCCTTCATTAAAAATAGAACGGATTCATTCCCTTTCGCTGTAAGATAAATAAAAAAATAAGAGGAAGGAAAAACTGAAGGAGAGACGCGATGGTCGACGGAGGAAAATTGAAAAAGTAAACACACTTTTCCGGTTCGAACGGAAACCATAGAGAAAAAAGTTTCGGTCGTCTTTAAAATATAACAATCGAAATGCTATTCACATCACGGAAGATAAATAGCAGGAAATTAATTGGAAAAATGTTTTTTATATTGTTTTTTTTTTCTTTCAATCGCTAAACATTATTGAATTTAATATTTTTAATCTAAAATAAACAAGATCATTATAGCTATAAATTTTGATTATAATCTTGTTATATTAATACGAGTGGAACTGTGTACAAATTTGAGAAAAGTTATGAACTTGATTGAGTTAAAGAAATACACGGACCGAGTGGAACAAATGAAATCACACACACACACACGTGTACACACATACACAAAGCGTCTACAAATTTAATGCGGAATAAAAACTCGAATTTTTAAATTAGTGAAACGGAAAGAAAATAAATGTACGGCAATGGCGAAGTTCTTGTTAAATTGAAAAGTTCCACACCGAATGGAAACACTACGGTCAACAAGGAACCCCCAGGATTTTTTCAGACAGGTATGAAATTACAACACCATTCCAATTTCAAATTACACTCATTCATTCCGGTGGATACGTTCTTTAGAAACGAGCGAATTTTCCGCAACCAACACCCGTAGCTTTTTACTATCGCCAACGTCTACATTGATATCGTTCTTAATTAGGGTTGCCACAACTGTATACGAATAATTCGACTTCAATTTTTATAGAAATCTTTCTGTTATTAGATCGTATTAAAAGTTAAATTGAATAAAATTTATATCCTTTATTTATATATTAAGTATTAGAATTTTTAATCTGTATATCACCATATCAACATGTCAAATTGTACGCTAGAAACTTGTCAGATTGAACGCTTTCAATGAATAAAATGTGTATTAAATAAATATTTTTTTTTTAAAAGTGGCTCTATCTTAAATTAAAAAAAAAATTATATATTTACTTGTTAAATTGAACACTTTAGTTTATTACTTATGGGTAAATTATATTTTTATTAAATCGTTATTCGTAAATAATTTTTATTTTATTTTTAATATTTAATATTACCTATATTATTTCTTGTTTATTTACATTTTATTTATTAATGTATATAATTTATAAAACATTTTTCTATGTAGTCAATATTACAGAACGTTTTTTTTTTACAACAATTGATACATATTTTCAACGAAAACGACGAGCGGGATGAATGAAATTATAAATAATAAATATGATATTTTACACTAAAATATATAATATTTAATCTAAGTGATTTAGAACAATTATTTAAAAATTTCAAATTGTTCTAAGATTTTGCTTGATATTACAGTCACAAGTCAAAACTAATTTTGAAATTATATTATAATAATCCTCATATATTGTACATCCATTTGTATAAAATATTTTTTTTCAGAATATACAGGTGTTCAATATAACAAGTTAATTATAAATTTGAATGAATGCATTAATTTTTTTTTTGAAAGATTATATAGAACGTATTTTAATTAGTCAAAATTTCGACTCGAATTAATTATATTTAAATTCGACTACACTACGACAGCCCTGATCTAAGTGTAGACTATCGTCGCTACATATCGTGGTGTTGTTTTCACGTTTTCGACTCGTCGTACGTCGAGAACAATTTATTAAACGGCTTCCATCGACAAACCGACATAGTTTCCGTCGTGAAATAAGTCGGAGCCGACATATGAACTCTCCGCAACGACATCGTCAAACATGCGTCGTTTTTTTTTATGCGAGAAAATATATTTTTTTTTCACGGCGCCGTTCTCCATGAATAATTCAAAACGACGGCGAAAACTTACGACGCGAAAAGCTCGCGCCGGCTCGCAATATCAAAGGTTAATTGAATATTTTTTTTTCGTGTTATCGAAACGAATTTTCACATTGTCGTACTAAATTGCGATTTATTAGTATATTAATATATAATAAAATATTATATTTTTATATTTTTCGATATCCATATATTTATTATTATACTGTTTATCTAAATAGATTAAGAACTTAATAAATATTTTTGTCATATATATTAAATACATTTTATCAAGTTTCATAATCATAAATAAAACTAAGATGATAACATTTTTTTTTCAATAAAAAGGAGGACACGATGTAATCAGTTAAACAATTTTTAAAGTCGATTTGTTTTTTTTAGAAAAGACTGTCAAAACTCAGAGTCTAAAAATCGATTAAATATTTAAAAATTTGTGAAAAGGAGGACATTTTTCAAATAAGGACAACTGTTGATTACCTTAATAAAATAAAACTTGATTTTATTTATTATATAGAATATATTGAAATATATTTGAAACTTTTTAATATTGTCTATGAGAAAATATTTTTGATTTTAAATAAATATTAAGCGATGTAGTTAGTAAGTTATTTGTTTGATTTAAAAAATATGAATATATAATATCACAAATTAGAGAGGTAATGTTTAAGATTTATTTAAAAAAAATATACATATATTTATATATATATATATATATATATATATATATATATATATATATATATATATATATATAGTTAAATAATGCAAGCTAGAAGATTAACTTTACGGCAATTTTTGTATGTGAAATAAAAATAAATGTGCATTTTCGCACACATAAATATGCTTTTAAAGTGACCGTATAAGCTTTGTAAGGAAAACTTGTTCGTTTCACAGTATGCAAACGCTCTGTCACGGGCTTTGAACATGGAGAAAGCTTCGAAAGTTTTTCCACACACTTGCGATAAAAACTTTTCCCCCGTCGACTTTTCTCGTTCGACGATTGCGCGTTTTATTTTTCGCATCGGATTTTTCCGCGAATTCTATCATATATATATATATATATATATATATATATATAAATATATATTATTTTAAAAATATTATACGCTCTCTAAATAATAATAATAATAAATAATGTGGAAAAAAAAGCAAAAATAATGTATGAATCGCACGAGAAAAAGTGTTAATTTATCGTTTTAACACCGTGCATTTAACGACTCAAAAGCGATTTATTTCGACACTTTTTTTTTCTATTATTTGTGAATTTTTTTCTGTTTCAAGTGTAAAAAAAAATAGAAACGTAAATTTTTGGCGCGCGTTTTTATTGTTTTATTGAAATATTACGTATAGTGCTATATAATGAATAAATAATGAAATTCTAAATTGCCAGTTCGCCCTTTCAATTTATTATATGGCGATAGTTTTTTTTTTCGCTTATTTTGAAAATTGTACGAAATTTATACGACGTCTTTATCTTATATTTATTTTTATATTTTAAAAATATTACATTGTAAATATTATGAAAAAATGTATATATTTTTATTGTTTACATTTATTTTGTTTTATATTGTAAAAATTTTACAAAGTTAAAATAAAAATTTAGTATTACTTTTAACATTTGTATTCCACTATAGAACGAATGGTTTGATTATAAATTGTTTTCTAAAATTTATAGTGTATTTTTTTTTTTAGATTAGATATTTTCACTTATATTAACTTTTATATTATATTAATGGTTTTTTAATAAGATATATGTGTTTTTGAAACTTACCTAATATACCTAGTCGGAAATTTATCGTGACAACTATGAGATGCCCTTGTGATGCCAACACAGTACCATCATATGGATTTCCAGAATTCCATTCGTAAGATTCCCCATGAACGTATACTAGACACGGCAACGACATATTTTCACCTGAAAAATAAGATAATAATCATTCATTAACACGTGAAATTAATAAATATTATAGTATAAAAATAAAAGCACAATTTACAATTTATTTTTATATAATATTATAAATTCGTCACGTATTTATATTATCACCATATATGTAACCATTGTAAAACACGTACAAGTGTCCGGTTTATTTTGAAAAAACAAAAAAAAAACGATATATTAATTAATCAGGCGTAAAAATAAGTGAAACGGGGGACACGGGGTACGTCTTTTCGGTCGTTAATTGAACCGTAAATTAAACATCAAAAGGGTGATAGAGGTGTCAGCAACGGCTGCGAAGACCTAGGCGGCCACGATAATGGCGGCCACTGATTAGCCGCTGATGATGATGATGATGATATTAACGGGAACGTTTCTGAGCCGTTAATCGCGTCTAAAGTAAGGCCAGTACTGCGTGCCTCATTAATAACGGACGAATTGACGAGATTTGATCCCGACGCAAAGCTCAAAGCAATTTCGCAATATATGAAATTATATATATATATATATATATAAATGTATGTGTGTGTGTGTGTATTCGATGCCAATCACAAAAGCTTTCGATAATTCACAATCTAATATGTTGCATAATGACAGAGAAAAACGTTGGAAAATCGATCCGTTAGAATTGAACGAGCGATTTTTCCCACCGCACTTTTTTTGCGCCTAATTTCATTTTTATTATTTATTACTATTTAATTTAATTTCTATTATATGTTAAATAAATAATATTCTTATATTTAAAATAAAATTGAAATATAATTTATTTAAAAAATGCTATATACTGTCTTTATTATATTTAATGAAAAAAAAATAATTACTCATTTTACACACATTTATTTAATTTGTAATGCTAATTTGTTTATTTATTTGCCGTAGTAGATTTTTGTAATTGATTTTTTGACTATTTCCCAATAATATCCAATTGAATTGAAATTTTTTATACATGAATACAATACATTAATCAACAGATTTATCAATCAATGGCAATTAATTAAAATTTTAATGTTTACCTTATGTTTTTAATTTATAGTTTTTTATCAATATAAAAAAAATTACGATATAATATTGAAATAAACTGACTATTTTTTCTATAGAAAATTATATTAAATAAATTTCAAAGCATTATATATGTATATATAGTAATATTTAATGATATAAAAACGCAATAAAAATACATTATTAGCGTAAAATTCGCATAATTCGAGAACGACGTAAGCATATTGCGCGAAAAGATTTCAATTTACGCCGACCGAATTTAATATAATAATAATAATAATAATAATATTTCGCGGCGAATTTAAGAGATCATGGCCGCAATGAGTGCTCGGTTCAAAATGGCGCGGTTTTAACTTTTTAATTTATTCGTCGGTGCGCCTTATAACCGTAAAAGTCGTTATAAACACCTTAATATTACCCCCCTTATATATATATATATATATATATATATATATATATATATTTACACCCCCTTGGAATCAGTAATGCCAGCATTAAGGGTGTTTTAACTGGGGGGGGGGGTGCTAAATTAAGTGGTTTTCGCTTCTTTACGGTACCTAGAAAATACTTCAATCGCTTCTTTGTTAAAAATCTAATTTGTAATTGTTATTAAATCCACAAGTATGTGCAAAATTGTAAATATTATCCATAATCAATAATTAAAATATATATATATATATATATATATATATATATTATATGCGAATAATATTTGAATTGAAAATTTCTCACGGTAATTAATTATATGAGTAATTTTGTCGTATACAAAATTTTTGAATAAGGTATTCAATTACGATTATTCTAATTGCGAATAGTTGGATGAAAGTTTCGGGCGAAGCGTCGCTTTTAATATTCATTGGAGAATTTTGTTGGGCGCTTTCAGAAATTTCGCTGAAATTCTTCCTATTTTTGCATATCAATACATATAAAAACTATAATATTAACATTTAATATATATACAATTATTATTTATCAGAGTTAAATTCTCAATTCTCTTTCGAATAAATATATCATTGCAATGATAATTTATTTATTAGTCAGTCAAGTTATATTTAATAATTGTGTTTTTTTATTGTAAAATTCATATATTGTTAGAATTAAAAAAATTGTTAGATATTTTACGATTTATATATTTTTACAAAGTTGAAGTGGCTTTTTTTATATATATTTTCAAAGCACTATTTTTAAATATAAAAATATATTACGTTCATAAATATGATTTATAATAAATAAAAGTCGTCGGATATAATGAAAAAAATGTTCATAATAAAATATATAACGCAATAAATGAAAGCTACCGCTACAAGAAAACGTAAATAAATAACAATTACTTGCAATTTTGTTCTTTAAACAAGACTCAACAAAATAATAATAAAACATAAAAAAAAATATATAACAAGAAACACAATTCTTAGAGATACTTCTCCATTTGTACGTTTGAGTCTGAGAAAGCGAAAAGAAAAAAAAAATAACGTATATAACTTACTTTGTACATTTTTACACGTTTATAACTTAAAAATTATGAGACACGAATTATAATTCTCGTCGTAAAGATGTCGCGGACCGAGTTCCGTAGCTCGTTTGTTTCAGTTTCTTTTCAGTTTTTCAGACTCGCGTTTTCGTCTTTTTATTATTTTTGCACGTTTTTCCTTCTCTCTCTCTCTCACACCTTCTTTCTCGCTTCCACTTTATTTTTGTTAATTGCACGTAATATTTTCCGGCGTTACGTAGACTAACCGTTACTCTCCGTAACTGTATCACGTAAATTCTTACGTTTTTTTTTTATATAAGTACGGTTTTCCACGGTTTGAAATTAATCGCGAATTATTGCGGCAGTCTCGAAGTATACTTTTTACACTGTTTTTTTTTTATATTTCATCGTCTTTTTTCGCTGCAAAATTTTAATTTTATTTCTACCGAAAAGAAAATATGATACGGAAAAAAAGTTGGGGGTGAAAGTGGAGAGAAAAAAAAAGACGAGGACTCGATTTATGCGCGAAAGGAAAAATTTTCGGCGAGTCGCGGCGAAAATTTACGCGCCGCATATAAAAGACGTGAGCGTGAGCTAACGTCTGGGAAATTTGAGGAATTTTCACCGTTTTTCCGCAATTTCCCCTACGCAAATCTATTTTTGTAGAATGCGATAAAACCGGAAACACCTCTGTCTTCTTTTCTGGCAACGTGAAAGAAGGTAAAAAAAAATTTTTCGTATAGAATGCACGTATTTTCTTTCGTTTGTTATTCCGAATGTGACTGTGTGTGCATTTTATGCATTCTTTGAATAACTATTTTTTAAGCAGTGTTACATTTATCATTTTCTGAACATTATTTTTATTTCAATTATAAATATTGTCTTAATATATTTTAAAAATATTTTATCGTGAACGTATAATATTAATTATAAATTATTTAAAGTTTTTTTATGTATATAATTATAGTGTCAATAATTTGTAATAACAAAAAAAAAAATTAAATACTTTAAAAAAAATGTTTCATTATCTCAAACAGTATATAACAAAAACGTGTAAGAAATTTTTAAAGCGAATTCATTCATTATAATATCATATTTTATTTGAAATTTATAGAAATTGAGATAGCTCATTTGAAAACTTTGATAAAATTTTCATTAGTCTCTCTTCGATTTAACGACCATTAAAACTTTTATTATTTCGCGAATTTTCCGTTAAAATATTAGAAACTTGAGAATATTTCATTTCAGCGATATATAAACTTTGTTCTATATTATATTTGTATAAACGTTTTCTGTATTTTTGACGGAATACTTATCGAAAAAGTTTAATTATTATTTTTAAGAGAAATTATGCGTCTAATAAAAAGATATATATATATATATATATATATATATATATATATATATATATATATATAATCATAACGAATATATTTTTTTAACTTTATAATACATGAATATAGAAAGCTGAAAATGCATTTTTGTGATAAATCGACGATTTTTGCAAGATATGGAATTTTTCTAGAGAAAAGAAATCGTGCATTTTTATTTTACACGATTTGTCTCCGTTATTTTTTTTTATATATTTTTAAGTTCAAACACGAACTTTACGCGTCCATAGCAGACAGCGAAAAACTTTGTCAATATCGAAAGAATCTGCATAATTTTTCGCGTACGATACTAAAAATTTTCAGAATATTTTTCAGTTCTGAAGAACACACGCAAAACATTACATGGAAAATTCTTTGAAACACATTTAACATTTTTTTTATAACATAAGTTTTTTATATTTTTATAAAATTAAATTATTTTTTGTCAATATTCGACTTAAGAAAGGTCATGAAAGTATAACCTACAGTTTTGAAAGTTAAATATATAATATTATATTGTAAGTGTAGAAACCTAATCATTAAATTAAAATAGATTATCATAAATTGATACTAAATATTTTATTTAATATTTACACTGACGTATAATAAATAAACGATCAAATATTACATCTTTCATTTTAAGTAAAATTACGTTCAACACTTTACGATTTAGAAAATAAATGAAAAAAAGATATATTCAGAAGAAAAATAGAAAACACCCTGAATAATAGTGAATTTCATTCAACGTGAAAGCAAGATGAGTGTAGCGTTTCGAACGAACGATTCAATCAATCAACGAATCTTTTCAGATTGATGTAGCCATTTTGAAAAATTAACGAAGCGTTTCAGGCACTTTCCACGAGACGAACGAATGAAATTCGATTTTCTTGCGACAGGGAAGAATTTTAAACTATACAATCATTCAGCTGCCAACGTCGATTTAGTTCGGTCAAAAATATTTTTTTTTGTACTCTATATGAAAATACTATATATTGTAGAAATCTATTTATTTTTCAGCTGAAAATAAACGAAAGCGTATCAAGTACACCGCCATAGTAAATTTTGATATATATATATATATATATATATATATATATATATATATATATATATATATATATATATATATATATTGTAAAGTGTAAAATATGAATTGAACGGTTCGTGTAAAAATTGAGTTCTCACAATTCCGTACAGCTGTTTTCAATCGAATTTCGAGTGTTTGAAAATGTTGTGTACGCTTACTTTCGAATGTACAAATTCGATATACGCGCGCAGCATAGTTTGAGAATCTCACGTATATTTGTGTAAGTTTACGTTGAAAAAAAATGAAGAAAAAAAAACCGAGCCACTCGTAGACGCGATTCTGTGTTAAGACGGGTGAGTGTTTTTCACCGGAAAAACTTATATATATATATATATATATATATATAAGTGAAATAGAAATGAGCACGTACGTATATATGTGAGTATGTTTGTGTGTGACGCGAGGTTGATTTTTTTTAACATTTCGTCCTTTCTCTTTCGCTTTTCCTCTTGTATGTGTGTGTATGTGTGTCGGAAAATTGTTGGATCGTATGAGATGAAAACTTCAAGTATGCAGGCAGTGCCTCTTCAGACATAATCTGGTTCAAACCGTGACTTGGCAACGATACCTTCCACTTTACACACCTGAGCACAGCCTGTCCTCTTTTGATACTTTGATCTCGAATTAACTGCTATTTCTTATCTAATATATATATATATATATATATATATATATATATATATATATATATACATAAAATTAATTTAAAATTTTCAACATATTATCCCAAATACGCAATCGACATTAAAAGAAAACGACTTCAAGCTTCGTAGTACTGATTATTCAATTTGATTTTGATATATAAATTAAACTGTAATACAATTGTGTACCTAAAATTATTATTATAACATGATTCGATTAATTAAATAATATATAAGCAATATCGTGAATTGAACGCTCTCACAAACAGTTATGCAAATTAAATTAACAATTGTGATTGTTGTGTTACTGTTACTAGATAATATATATTAAATAATTATTATCAAATTTCGTATATGGTATATAAATGATTATTTCTATACAATTTCATTTATTTGAGTTGTTTTATACACTTTAGAACTCTTTTTCGATTTAAACTATAACTTATTTTATTTGATTTTAAAATTTTATTGTGAATTATTGAATTTATACAATATTTAAAATAATTTTTTGCCATATTATATTTATATTTGAATATAAAAAATAAATCACAATACAATAGAATTTTAATACTAGCAAAAAGAAATCTTATTCGGCCGAAATATCAATTATAGTCTATAATCAATTTGGGATGCGGAAAAAAAAATCAGGTAAAAGACGACGTCCGTGAATCGAAGTAGAAGAAAAAAAAAAGCGGATTGACCAATCTTCATCAAGTCGAGACCCGGAGTAATCCCCGAAGAATGGAATATTAGGAAAGAGAGAAGTTCTGGACGACGGAATCGAAAGAAAACCTCGTAGGAGGAAAAACTGCCGTGGATAGAGAGACGGGAAGCGGGCGGGGCGGCGGTCGGGAATGGGAAAAAAATAAGTTAGAAGAAATCCCGAACTCGGGAAATGTCCCGGGATCGCTACAGATGTCCTGAGGGAGGCGCGATCGCCTCACTAATGGCCGGGCTTACGGCGAATCAACTTCTGGGATAGAATTTGCCGCGCCGGTGATTTATTTCAATGCGGTCGGCTTTGCTGCCATTTTCAATTTTCACTTTTTTATATTGCTTTTTATCCATCCTTCTGTTTTTCCACCCTACCTCCCCTCGTCTACCCTCCCGTTTCGTCCGCCCTCTCTAACCCCCGAGAATACCTCTTTCGGTTTTTTCCCTTTTCAACGGGAATCTGGGGTTCAAAAATTTTTTTTCTTTCCAATTCGCGGTAATCTTTTCTGTCGGTCATCGGTTCGACTCCACAAACAATTTGTCGTCAAAGTTTTTCATTACATATAAAAAAAAATATTTTTTTTAACACATTGACCTAACAATACAACAATACATAATTTTAGTAAATATCGATACTGATAAATTTCAAAATAATACACTTGTTTTTATAGTGGTTTGAAGAAATTAATGCCATATGTAACAAAAATAATATTATACATATTTTATTTGTTTATAATGTGATAAATACGCAATTTCCTGATTAAATGGAATGCTTATCATCTAAATATTTCACTAAAAATAGTGGTAACTTTATGTTAAAATTGGATTTTTTTATTATTATTTATTTGTATAAATACTATTGAATTCACAATATAAGTATTGAGAAAAAGCCTTGATGACAATTTTTGTACGCTTTAAAGTTTATCGTAATGGCGAAAAAGCAATGATTTGATCAAACAAATCAATTGAAGATAACCAAATAACTGATTACAATACAAAAATTCCAAATAAAAAAAATTCATCATAATATGCATTATTACATAACAAAAAAAAATGTTGGCGTCATTGGCAAGTTTTGTAAAATGTATTTGGCAGTCAATGTGTTAAATTCGAATATACATTATGCTGTATTATATATCAAATACAACAATATTTTTTTTTATAAAAATTTTCACCTATAAAATACGTAAAACATTTTACATTTACCACTTTAATATAAATTACATTTTTTTTAATATGCGAACATATCAACGTAAATTACCCAAAAGTAGAAAAAAAAATACAGTCGCAAAAGTAAACCGTGACCGATATGAACGACGAAAAAGTCGAGATTAGCCGCAGAGACGTCGGTATCATCGAGCTCATTAATGGGACCGCTTCAGGATCCAGGATATGGAGTCATACTCTCGTATTTATCTCGGTTTCGAGAAGGGGACGAAAAGATAAACTCTGGCAAACGTGAGCTTAGTCTCTGCGAAAAGACGAATAAGCTCATTACCGCGTCAAGCTTCAACTGCTTTATCTTCAATTTTCATAGTTTCGTATAAGCGACGTATACATTTATAAAGCAAACAGAAGTTGAACGATATAAGAGAATATTATCGGATTAAAAAAATAATATTATATCGTTATAAATTTTTGTATTAATATTTTATGTGATTTTTAATGAAAAAATAATTTATGAGATGAAAATCAAAAACAAATTATATAATTAAAACGTATGAAAATGATTAATAGTGTGCTTTATTGGGGTTAGCTTTCGAATTATTCGGCTAATTTGTACAGATTTCATAACATGATGCGTCCAAATAAAAAGAATCAAATGCTGAAAGCGATTTTGAAAATATCGTTTTTTCACAAAAGCAAAAAATGTTGCTGAAATGTGACTGTTGTGAATGACTAGTTGAAATAAATGCATATACAAGTAAATTTTGTATTGAAAAGATACAACGTAAACATAATAATAAATGAGAAAAAAAAAACTTGATCGTTAAATATGTATCGATTGAAAAATTTATGATACGAATTTGTAGAGGAAAATAAAAAATAATAGAAAAGATAGGACGGTTTTCGATCGATTTCGCAAATGAACTGCGTTTTATTCAATTGAAACATGCCGAATCTAATTTGGGGCCGTTTCGTTCGGTTGACCGGAAAAGGTTGATCCTTTCACAAACAACGAAGCGGAGGCTCTATTTCGAAATCAAGTTTCATATTTATATTTCCACCGCAGTATGGCCGAATTACGTCGAAACCTTACTCATACGTTTAATATGTCCAAAACAAACGGAAAACTTTTTATTTATCGCGCGCGCGTTCGAAAAAGTTCCCGTTTCGATGAAGGGAGAAAAACGTTTTTTTTTACATTTTTGCTTTGGATTTTTGGGTTTGTGTAGAATTGATTTTTTTTTCTGAAAAAAAAACAACAACAAAAACAATCAGTTAACCCCGAAATGTTTATGAATAATGAGAATAATGCGATATATCTTGGTCACTGTTGAAATACTAAGCGAAGGTCACTAGTGAGAATTATATTTTTTATTTTATTTAAGGATGGCAAAATATTTTTTTACCTAGTTGCGTTGTTTGTCATAAATCAGATTTGTATTTCTTGTGGTTTTAGACAATACAAGTTTTTTTTTATATTTTAAATACTCTACCTTTATTAATTTTTATTTTTAATTTTAATAAATTGATATTTTATATTTAACATATATATCCGTTTGCACTTGAAACAATTCGCAGCGTTGTTGGCAATTTTTTTTCAAACTTAAAATTATTATACAAAAAAATAATGTATGCTGCTATAAATTAAATTTTATATTTTAACATTGATAACTAATTTTAATTTACAAGAAAATATAAAAATGTAACGTGTCTTAGAATTTTTTAAATATATTTAAATATAAATAAAATAAAAAAAATGAAATATCGTTCATATATTAAAAATATTAATAAATTATATATATTTAAACGAATAAATATATAAATATTTTATTGAGATTTTTAATATGATTTTACATGTGTGTGCGTATATGTGTGTATTTTTTGTATGTGTATGCGATTTTTCCGGAAACCGATTAAAATTGTCGGATCGTTAAGCGTGTGCAGCTGCAATCGTCTAACACAAAGGAATCACTTAAATCAGACCGAATCGTGTCCGGATGTCCGGAAAACGGAATCCGGGTTCGGCTCCGACGAGGTGTGAACATTGAATACTATACTGCCTGCGAGAGACGGAAAAGCTATCCGTGTTTCGGACCGTTTTCCGATTTATGGCTTATGGAAATTTGGAACGAAAGCATCGTCGTCGTCATAAATTGAACGACGTCGATATCATTTTTCCGTCGTAATGTTAAATATATATATATATATATATATATATATATATATATATATATATATATATATATATAATGCGTAATAATAAAGTAAATGTACGCACTAAACGTTTATCGTAAATTTTGATAGTATTTTAGAGAATTTATATTGTAAATAATTTCGATATACTGCTAAGAATTGGGAAATGAAAATGAGCGAAATTCAGGATGTACGGCGAAATATCGATGAATAAAGTGGAAATTTGATTTTAATCGACATATTTACGATTGTATCAGTACGAATATTAATTCTATAATTGATTTTTCATATTTAAATTCTTATATATATATTTCATGTTATGAAATGAAATATATATATATAAATTCTTATATATATATTATATTTCATTTCGTATATGTCTAAGAAATAAAATTAATGTATTACAAATATAAAAATTGATTCAAATTATAATAAATGAATTTTTATATTTCAATTTGAAGAAAAAACCTGTATAATAAATTTAATTTTAAAAATAGAATACTGTAATGTATTGAAAATTGATGAAAAAACTTTGATTTATTTGAATAAATAAAAAATAATTTATATTTTTATATCAATTTTTAAAAAATATTCGACATTTCTTACAATATTAATGTAGTTTAAAATTAGAATATACAAACGAGATATCATTTATTTTTTTTTAAATATTTTTTACTAATTGAGATTAAATATAGAATATTTTGAAATGATCTGGAAATTAAAAAAAAAGATATATTCATGTGAAAAACTGATAAAAATATCCATTATACTAGAAATTCATTATTTTTGTACATATATAAAATGTTGTATCTGAAATATCTGAATCGTATAATGAAAATAAATGATGTAACTTTATATTGCATTCGGTTCGTAAAAAAAAAGGTAAAAAAGTCAGACGAAAATTTTAAACGTACGAAAACGTTTAAACGAGAAGAATAATTCGTTTACCAAAAAAAAATGAAATAAAATAAATAAATAAACGAATGGAAAAGTGGAAAATGATGAAAAATTTTCACATGACGAGCGCATCGGCTTTGATTAATGAACAACGTGTTTTATTTACGAGCGAACAGATCCATTGCAAAAGAAAACATGGCGATTATTTTTCACCGTTCGATAGACCATTCATCAAAAAGGGAAGAAAAGCGAGAAAAAAAACATGAAATAGAAAAAAAAAACGGAAAAACTAACCAGAAGAAAAATCACCGATGTCTGAAAGAGCTTAAATCTCGCAAATGGCCGATAGACGAAGAAAGCACACACGTCACGTGGCAACAAATATCCATCAGCAAAGACGTGTTAATTGCAACTTTATCTACAGGGTGTTACGAAAGTTTTTTAATTATTAGTTCTACATCTAGGATTAATTTATTAATCTTAGATCTTTTTTACCTTTAAATAATATTTTTTTATATTTATTACATATTTCAGTATTTTATAAAAGTCAAACAATATTCATAAATTTTCAATTCAAAATTATATATGTAGAATATATTATTATATATAATAATAATTAGAGTTTTATTGAAGATATTCTTGTTTAGCGAGTTTGAACTTTTAAAAACTTTCAATACTAGTATTTTTTAATAGAAATATCTACGTTTCAATTAAACATATATTAAGTGTATAAATACTAAATTATTCTATATATATATATATATATATATATATATATATATATATATATATATATATATATATATATATATATATATATATATATATATATATATATATATATATATATATATATATACTGAAAGAATTTTATGAAAATTTTTTATTAATATATATAGTAATGATTTCAAGTCAAATTTTAACGTACACAAAAAACAAATGCACCATTTTGATTGTCATATAATAAGATTTCACTTTTATTTATCATCATCGATTATAAATTCGAATATAAAAAATAAAAAAAAAAATGTTTCAAAATAGGACGAGAGCGTTATAAATAATTTATAGTTTCACTTTCGTGACGTATTTATAAAGCCGGATCCACACGCCATTTATATACGTATAAGTTTTATGTGGGACCGTTTTCGAGTCCGGCTCTGTTTTGCGTGACCGGACTGAGAACGCTTAAATTAATTTCAACGAAAATACCTTTATCGCGTTTCGGCTCCCTTTTGCAGTCACGTACGACCGTTCGTCCGCGTTTATATACGCGTAGGCGCTGGTTTTTTTTTCGTTTTTCTTTCTTTTTTTTTTGCCGCCGACGCTGTTGTACCGTTATCCGAAAAGACCGCGATCCGTTATAAACAATGCGTAATAATAATGTCGGAAGGAAAATCCGGAAAAATTTCATCCCCACTTCGCGCCGTTTAATTTCGCGCAGATGTTGCGTTTTCTTTCGTCGTTAGCGTCGAATTAGCCGTTCGTTTCTTATCATATATATATATATATTTTTTTTTCATTTTCTCTCTTTTTTTCATTCGCGTTAATAATAATAAGTTATTTTAGCCGTTCGAATCGTTCGCCGTTTCTACACTTTCCTCTCCGATTTCATTCGACCGTAGGTTTTTTAATAAATAAAATAAAAAATATATTCGAAACGAACTGACAAAACGCAAAACAAAGAAACGAGAAGAATATATATCGTATATATATATATATATATATATATATATATATATATATATATATATATATATATATATAATATAACGAAAGGAAAAGCGCGTAATTGGATAGGCGGCTAAAATAACGAAACATTTCCGAAAGTGATCACTTTGACAGACGAAAAATAAACGATATAAGAATAAGCGTCGCAAAAAAATAAATAAAATAAAATAGAAAAAAAGAAATGAAATTCGTTACGCATTTTTTTTTTCATTATTATATATAAGATTTTATATTTTAATCAAAATGATCAAACATTGTAAATTTATATTTTAGTATTATAAGATGTGATTAAAATATATATTTCGAATAATGTATTATAAAATAAATAATGACAACCTTTTGAATTATTAATTATTTTATTAAATTTATCAATCAGTCTAGTGATTTGTCTTTTAGTTTGTAGTGTCTTTGTTTGATTTACACGAAAATTTAACGAGGACTCGTGAATAATTCGAATACTAAACATGCGCTAATAATATTAATATCGAACGCGCCAACGTTTTCAAAGGGATAACATTTAGCAAATTACCTAAAATATTATATTATATTACATTATAAGGGGCAAGAAGTGGTAGGCGGTTATGAGGAATCAATACAAATATATATATATATATATATATATATATATATATATATATATACGAACTGGTGTGTTTTTGACATTCGCCTCTCTTGCCTTTATATTATATAAATTAACGAGATTTCCATTAAACACCTTCTTTACCTAGTAGGGCCGAATGTCTTTACCGTTGAATTGATTGATTGAAATTTCGATTAAGAACGATCGAACAAATGCCTCAAGTGACAAGTGCATAATTAATTTATTTCTCAATTTAAACAATTTTATAATCGTGACGATCCTTTTGAACAAAATCGGAAATTATTTAATCGAAATACCTTTAACGTTTCAAATATTATAAGTATAAACAAAATATAACAATGATATGCTGTAGAACAAAGAAATCGCACGGGATATATATTTTAGCGTTATATTCATTCGTAATATACATATATGATATTTTGAAATGTCGATTCTGTTATAAAAGTTGTCATGGGACTGTCGTAATGGCCGCTCATAGCGTGTCGGCCATTTTATGTCGTTACACCGCCATTTTGGCCGTTAGCCTTGATGCAAAATGTTTACTATCGTTGCAATGCACTCACATTTACAAATCAAATATCTACATTTTCAACATACACTTATATAAATCAATATATAAACATATCTAAAAGATTTTTCCATAATACATTATATTATAAATATCGTATATATGAATATATTTATTTTTCTAAATATATACACGTAAACTTGTACTATAGTTATGGGTGATTTCCGGCTGAAAATGTGATTTGCACCGTCGTCAAAATGACGTTTTCAGCTATCTCACTTTCCACACTTTCTAAGGGTTGATTATCCACTAACATCACCAAAACCACTGATATTACTACATCATCATCAGATATAACAAAATTGACTAAAACTCTACGATTATACTAATCTTTCTCATCGAATTTCGTCATATATTTCAGTATATAAAATACATTATCTAGATATGAATAAATCAAATAATGAAACACTTTCTATTATATATAATGAATATATTAACACTTTAATATAATAATCGATTTCAGATATTTAAATTTATAATATTGTATAATATAAAGATACATAGTATTTAAAAAAAATCCTACATTCAACTTTATAAACCGCGTTAAACAAGCACAACGAAAGTTTTCCGAATGGAGTAACCATACAAGCGATCCGTTGTAAAAAGCTCCACTTGTTTTATTAAAAACAAAACAAAAGGAAACCTGCAAAAATAAAACAAAACGCGCCCCAACAGAAAAAAAAGGGAACGGTAATAATTCTTCGCTAAACAAGTGGGTTTTCTTTCGGTTTTTCCGCGAACATATTTTACGGTGCGCGTTTTTCTTCACTCCACTTTCCGCGAGATTTTCTTTTCAACGCGTAAAACAATAATGCAGCTTCGCGGCTTTGTGATCGAATTAAAAATGCATAAATAAAAAAGACGATCTCGTATAAACGCGAATAAAAATGGAAATTTCATAATAATAATAATAATAATAATAATAAACGACCGAGTGCAATAAGTAAAAGCTTTCGCGAAATGGTCGAGAATTTTATTACAATTTAACATCGAATTCGACGCCGGAAGAATTTGTTACTCAGTCGAAAGTTACACACTAACTTTCCGCTTGATTTAAACTTGGATCTCAAGTTTCACGTTGAATATCTAAATATTACGTGGTAGAGTAGATTTCACCAATTTTATTAAAGCACTGAAAATAAGAGCAAAAATACTATTATAAAATATAGTTTTATTGATTTAAATTAATTTTGTATCACGTATATATATATATATATATATATATATATATATATATATATATATATATATTATATTTTTTGTTTTAAATATTACTAATGCAATTCTAAATATAAAAGTATTTATAGATAAACACAATCAAAACAACAACAAAATGATTCAACGAGGAAATCGTTAACGCGATTTTCCCCGAGCATGTTAAGGTTTCTCGGGAGGGTTTCTTAACCGTGATGAGATCGAGATAAATCTGCGGTAAAAACGGATACAGGCCGTGTATATATATATATATATATATATATATATAAATTCGAGACCGTGTGGAAAAACTACCCCCGCGCGCCAAAACGAGAATCGTCAGTACAAGGTTTTTCCGGCGTTTATTTTCCTCTATGCGATTTTTTTTCGCGTCCGTGTCGTGATACGATTTCGTATGTGTCTACGTGAGTCGGTAGTTGCCTTTTTTCGCGCTTTTCCCGAGCGCATGGAAAAAAATTTCCATTATTTTGCGAGGCGACTGAAAGCTCTTTTTCGGTACACGTACGCGGTGCGTTCTCCTTCAGAGATATATGGGTGCCGATACTGAAAAAAAAAGTTGTATTAGCTGTCAGCGGCGGAGTTTCAGAATGAAAAAATAAAGCTCACAAATAAAATATATTGCCGTTCGTGTCTTTGCCCACATTTTTTTAATCTTTAAATCTCAGTATATATATATATACAACACCAACGAAATATTTTAAACACATGTGTGCTAATGTAAAAATATTACCATTTTTTTTCTAATCAGTATATAATATATTAAAATGTATTTTATATTTTATCAATATTGGATATCGATATATACACTCTTTTATTAATTTTAGAATTCCAATGAAATGATTTTATTTAGCGAAATATTATACTTTTTGATTAAATTTACCGAACTCTGATAAATTTAATATAAAACTTTTGTTTTATTTTTATATAAACCACAATGAAATTTATCATAAAAAAATAAAATAAATATACAGCGTTTTAAATTTATATATATTTATTTTGATTATTTTTATAAAAATTCAATTTTTTACATATATATATATATATAAAATTTACATATAGTATGATTAAAATATATATATAAATAAAAATATTCGATTTAAAAATGTAAAATTTATTAATGGAATAATCGAGATTTTCAAGTCGTTTTCGAAACGATTTTTCCATACACAAGGAAAACCACATTCATGTATATATATATATATATATATATATATATATATATATATATATATATATATATATATATATATATATATATATATATAGGCGCGTTTTCAATGACAAGAAAAAAAATTGTAAAAGTGCTCGGAAAATGGGGAGTTGGAGGTAGCGGGGGAGGGGGTGGGTGGAAAAAAAGCGAAACAATGACAGACTGGGAAATGGGAAAAAAGTCAGTTTCAATCGAGTCATCAATCTTGGGTGTGACTCGGCAAGGTTCGTCTGCGATGGACGCAAATGGACACTTCACACCGCTCGCCTTAAAAGATTACAAAACTTTTAACGGAAAATTTCGCTTTCCGTTTTTCCCCGATGAAAATTTATGCAGGTGTTTAAAATATTTGTATTTTTTTAATATATATTATATGAGAAAATATTTTTGATTTTGAATAGTTATTAATTTGGGTGGTTACGTTTAGTGTTGAATATTATATGAAATTCAATTCTTGCATTTAATATGTCAATAAATTATATCAGATACTGTTTTAATTAAAAATATACAATAAATGTGTGAATAAGTATAAATATTTAATATTATATATATGGTAATAATTATATAAAATAACTTTATTCAGTACAAATATAAAAATTTAAATTAATTAACTATACTTTATTTTTAATGGTATTTGTAGTAAAATATTCAGAATATATAATGTAAATAATAATTGAAAAATATATATTTTATGAAACATTAAAAACTTGCATTCAAAGTTCTGAAATTTTAATTAAAATCACTACACAAATGTAAATTTAAAACAATGAAGCAATAGCAGTGAACTTTTTGCAGTTGAAAGTATTTTTCTAAATAAAATGTATTTTATCTATGTGCGGTCTGTGTTTTAATTATTTTCATCAATATAAAACCCCTTAAATTTTATAAAAATATTTTATATGAATTGGATTTTCTATACTAAATATCTATAATATATTATATATAAATTTAATAAACTATTTTTGACGACGTATGGTATTTTTAATATAGCAATATGTATAAAAAAATCAAGATATCAAAATATAGAAAAACATCAAGAAAAAAAAAATGAATAAATAAAAATAAATACAGTCGAATCTAATATTAAAGACGCATTCGTTCGACATTATGCGAGTTTATCTCGAGTATAATTTTCTTAGAAGTTGTTTGGATACATAATGACGATTTTATTTTTCCGAAAAATAACAAAAAAAAAAAACATAGATATATATGCATAATATTATCACAAAGACGAACATATATAATGTATATTTTATGTACAACTCTTACACTCGTGAAGCGTTATCGCTGAAAAACTTTCCTTTTCCGAAAAATTTTTTTTCTTCATTATTTCCCCGGAAAATTCGCATTCTTTCACTTAAGCGGAATATTCGTATATATACCTATATTTTTCTATATATATATATATATATATATATATATATATATATATATATATATAAATATGTATATACACATGCATTCAAAGAGATGAAAATAATAATAAAAAAAACAAGGGTGAATCGACGAAGAAAACTTCCCTTCGCGTCCGCATCCTCCGACTTTTGCGCCTTCGTTTCTTTTGAATCTTCGTTTTGAAAAGATATAGAACAGAAAAACAGAAAAAATAAAGTACGATGTCGAAAAAAAAAATGACAATAATAAACTGTCTTTCTCTTAAAGGCATTCGTATAAAGGCTCATAAAAGATGAACGTCTACTTTTTCACGAAAAGAAAAAAAATGAAGTATAAAATTGCAAATTATTAAAACCGATAGAGGATATTATTTTTTATATTTTTAATTTTATGTATATATATATATATATATATATATATATATATAAATATATATATATATATATATATATATATATATATAAATATATATATATATATATATATATATAAATATATATATATATATATATATATATATATATATATATATATATATATATATATATAATAATTATATTAATCAAGTAATTTGACTCGTATATAAAATAAACGAACTTAACCGCATATCTAAGAAGTATACGACTTCATTATTCATATTAGCGAAAATTTCAGGTAATATTATTTCTTAGTCGTTCGCATATTACACCTACATAAATACGAAAATTTCACAGTATAACTATTATGGTGTACTCATTTTGTATATTATTATTAATATACATATATATATATATATACTGATAGTTCAATGCAAATATAATTTCACATCAGTAGAAGTGAGTTATCTAGATTACGGATACGAAACAGATGCATATATATAGCACACGATGGATATTTACGCGAATAAACCGACACAACTAACGGTGCTGAAAGGAGCTGAAATCCATTGAGACATTAACGTGTTTCAGATATCATTCACGTTGCCTAGTAATAATATGCTTATGAAACGCGCTACATATGTAATGGACCACGTACACGCTCGATACCGTCGCCGTATTCGGATAATAGTGCGACCGTATACAGTTGTGTGAAATTCAATTTATATGAAAAACAATTAGTGTTGCGTATAGTGGAGATATGGTCGTTGTTTGGGACGATGTTAGATATTTGAACGTCTAGGATTCGGTTCTCTATTTTTAATTACAATTTATATAATATATATGAATAATATTGTTGTAATCGTTAAATGTTGAGATTATTAAATTGAATTGTATTATTAAATTATTATTATTAAAATCTTAAAATATTTATTTAATATTTTTAAAATAAAATTTTTCACATTATTTCACAAGATATCTTCTTATAAAGCGTATTTTGTGACAAATTTCGGTTGATTTTCTATCATTTCAAATGTTTTTCAGGAAATCGACTGCTATTTGTTCGACTATAAAATACAAGAAAATGATTTCCGAAGGCATCTATTTTTATCTATGCGATATTTTCGTTGAATTTTTCTGCATACAATGATATCGTCTATCTCACATTCCATTATATTTTTTTTTTATTTTATCTATCAACATTTTTCCGGTACAAATTAAAAAAAAAATATTTTCTTTGAATATATTAGGTTTTTTTTAGTATATTTATCACTATTAAATATTAAATATTAGCAAGTAATCCTTGTAACGGGTCTTTTAACCGCTTCAGTAAAACGTAAATATGTCGTTAAACAATTTTAGTTATATTATACGTATATATTAAATTATATCGTATATAAATAATTATAGATGGATGTTTAGTACATTGAAATCGTCACGTAGGGGAATTTGCACGAATACGCGAAAGCTGAATGTAAATTTTGTTTCAATGCGGTGCAACTTGTGTATACGGGAACAAAGTGGGTTAAAATAACCCCAACTCGTTTCGACCGCTTTTCTAGTGTTGTACCATGTCTAGGAAATGATTTGAGTACCTAATGGAAATATACTGAATGACATATATATATATATATATATATATATATATATATATATATATATATATATATATATATATATATATATATATATATATATATATATGGTATTCGTATATGAAAATAATTTTAAAATATATAATTTTATTCAGTAAAGTGAATATTTTTAGTGCTGAAGCGTATATTAGTTTAGCAAATGGTTCGGATTAAAAAATGAAATAAAATTTTGAGCACACTTACTTACTTTCAATGTATTCTGTCTACGTGCTTTCGGTGTCAACTAGAGAATAAATATATATATATATATATATATATATATATATATATATATATATATATATATATATATATATATAGATAGATAGATATATGTATAATATGATTCTTTCATACAAACACAGATGGTTTAGTGGTGAATTGAATCGTTCGTGCAGTTTAAATTGAAGATGTGAAAGGAAACTTTGTACGTATACACATATATGTGTATATATATATATATATATATATATATAACATGAAAATGCATTTGCTAAAATAAATACTTTTCGAATGACATCAGAGTTTTCAGTTAACATTTATTCAATAAATATAATAGTAAAATTTAAATTTTATATATCAATATATATTAGGATGATTGTTGATCGTTCGCCTTCACTTCCGCATTGCTTGCAGTCGTTATTTTTTCACACTGCAATGCACTACGGAATTGAAGGTTTAGACCATTTCTATCACCTATTTTTGTCTTCTTTTATTAAAATATATTTTATCCTCTAATGAATTATTGTATTTAATATATTAAATATTAAAATATTTTTAAGGTAAATCGACGGTTGAGTTCGATAAACCTATTTGTTTTATATGCAACAGGCGGTAAACGTTCAATCTGTGCTATCGTTTATATATTATCAGATTGTTTCATTAATTTAAGAAATGTTTATTTTTGAAATATATTATAATATAAGTAATTAATTAAATTATTTTTTTAATTTAAAACAAAAGAAAATAGTCGTAAAAATATTTCTATTTTTATAAAAAATATACTATATAATTAATATAATGTATTTTATATAAATAAAATTATACACGATAAAATGACAAAAAATTCATAAAAAGTATAAAAAAAATTATATAGATTTATATACGAAAAGAAAAATCATGGTGTTGAAATAAATTACGAAACCATTAAGCGGAAAAACAAGACAATATCGTCGCTGAAAGAAAAACGAGTACGTAAAAAACAAAAGATGAAAGTAGACGATATCGAATTACGAAATCAATATAAAAAAAAAAGAAAGAAAGATGAAGATTTAACCTATAAATAAAAAAGGAAGAAAAAGAAAAAGAAAACGGAACGGAATAAAATAAATAAATAAAAAAAAGAAAGAAGGAGAGAGTACGCGGCATAAATTCGAGCAATCTCATCGAGTGTACGGCGATGCTTTGATCATTAAAAATCCGATTTGTGTTGTACAATTGTCCCGGGACCGCCATTTGTGCTCGGGGTGGTCCCTTTTCCCGCGTCTAATATATCGAATAATGGAAAAGTTTGACTCAGTGTGAGGATTTCCGGGAAAATTGGGGAGCGGGACGCGGTGGATACAAGGTGGTCGTGTCGAGATACAGAAACCGACTCAGAATCCTATCGGCCGTTATATTGTTACCTCATGGCCGAATTCGACTTGACCTGGTCAAAGGGGGAGGAGGAGGAGGAAAGGGAGAGGGGGATCGGAAAATTTCTGTGGACCGATTTTCTTTTTATATCGAGATTCGATTCGGTCGAATATTAACGCCGAATATATTAATAAATTAAGAATATCTTACATTTTTTTTCATAAAATTTCTCGATTACATATATACATATATATATATATATATATATATATATATATATATATTTATATCTTATAAAAATATTTTTAATCTAAAATGTAACGTTTCATACGTGAAAATTTATTTTATATATTCAGTAAATAAAAGTTAGATTAAAAGTAATATAAAATATTGAAATAATAATAATTTATAATCTGTCTACAACGAAAAATTATTAATACTGGTATAATAAAAGTTTATATATTTATAATAGAAATCTTTTTTTTTTTAATAAATATGTTTATATTTTGACGTATGTCACGATAAAAATGTTTGCGAAAGTAATTTGAAAATAAATATTAATTTAGAAATGTCGATGTCAACGCGTCAAATCAAAATCATTCCTTATCGAATGCATCGTTTTTTTTTAATAATATAAATGTGATGTTTTTTTCAAAATTATTTAAAATCTATTAAATTTGCATCAATATATAATTTTTAAATGAACCAAAATCTAATATATAATAGATGAAAAATATAGTATCAAGATTTCAATATGATTTTTAAACTATATATGTGATTTAATTAAATTTTCATCGTCGTTATACAATGTGTTAATTGATAATTTAGGAATATGTTCAAATAACCTTTATATATATATACACACACACATACATACACGTACACTATTAAGAGCAAGGGTAATAATAACAAAGCAGTTAAGGGCTAGAATTAAAAGTAAACAACTTGATAGCGTTAGAATCGTTTTTAAACAACTATATATACTAAAAATTCAATAGAGAACGACGTGTATAATCTAAAATGCGAGGATTTTCCACATTGGCCATTGTTATTTTTCGCCGGGGGCGTTCCTTTATGTGGCCCTCGAAGGGTTAACCATCGACTATTATTTCACAAAACCTAGAATCGATTGATGGAAAACAAACAAATCCTAGAGATTAGGTTGAAACGAAATCCAATAGAAAACTGTTCCATATTTTTTCTTATTTTTTTTTTAACTCGCACATTTATGCGAATAGTTTCACGTTTATATTATTATATGTCTTTTGTATTGACGTCGTACAATAGTCGGTTAACACGTCGTTAAGCCAAAACGTTTTTCCCAAATTCTTTTTTTTTTTTTTTTGGTTTCTCTTAAAAAGATGTTTTGTAAAATAAATATAAATATTTATAGATATATAAACAGCTCTAAACTTTAACGACGGTGTTTACTTTTTATTGAAAAAAATAATGAAAATTCGACGTGCTAAAAATGCTGTTTTGCCATAATCGTTATGATATAATTGAATAAAAGTATGGTAGGCTATTATTTTTTATTATTTTTATTAAAAAATATTATTCTGCTAATTTTACATAAATATCACTCAATTTATAATAAATTTTCATTCATTATTTATAAAAGAAAATCAAATTTTATATAATTCTAAATGTTTTGATAGAATTGTATATTTTAAGAGTATAATTTAATTTCAAACTAAAACATATGTCATTTATTAATAACAAATAATACATCAAAGAATAGAATATGACTTGTTTAAAAGCTAAAATCAGCAAATCTCTAAATAAAATATATATAAATTAACTCTCAATGACTCTAAAGACGTATTTATAATTTATATAAGTATTATTTATAGTTAATTTAGATCAAGTTTATATCGTTTTTGATTTATATAAAAGCTTAATTTTATATAACACAAATTATATACTTAATTTTAGTAATAGATGTGACAAATAATTAATAATAAAAAAAATGCAAAATTTTCAATTCGATTACGATAAAATAACACTTTAAACCGTCAATCGGTAATGCCAACAACTTCACAAGTAATTTCTAAACATTATTCAAACCGGTAAGTTTTGATGCAAGTCGTATTTTATAATATTTATTACAGCGTAAAAACGTGCACTAGAGAGTACGTTTACGATTCGCGGGGTGAGCGCGGAAAAACCGGAAATCTACCTGCGAAAAGCGAACGCCATTTCCCCTTTAGAAAGTAGAAAGTAAGTTACTACCACTCGGTCGTGTTCGTTTTCTGTTAAAGCCGGTCCAAAATGAAGATTAACAGCTCGACGCTGACTTTTGTTGCCTATACGTTCATATATACATACATATATATATATATATATATATATATATATATATATATATATATATATATGTATAAAGGGTATATTTATTTGTTTGCTTTGGCTTTTGCGCTTGTGCTACACCATCCACCCTATATATATATATATATATATATATATATATATATATATATATATATATATATATATATATATATATATATATGTATATATACCACCTTAAAGGCTTCGTTTAAATGCGTAGGTTTTCGTCTCTAGAAGACAACACAATAACTAACGGTTTACCTCTTGCTGCAGCGTTAACCGCGAATATGCGCTTAACGGTTCAACGCTTTTCATTCTACAGTTTCTCTGTAGTGTAATTAAGAAGCCTTTGATTCGTCTGTACGTAATATAATATATAATATACACTTTATAAATATCGATTTTGTATTTTAATTATTTTTTTCAATATATCTATTTGCATAAAAGATCATTAATTATATCTATATTGGGTAAACGATAACAATTTCAATATATGCATATTCATAGTTTAATAAATTAACCGTTTGCATTCGATAGTAAGTGAAATATACCACAGTCAAAATTGATATGGTTTTTTGGTGCACACGACTCTCATTTCAGAATTGAAAATGTTATGCTGATTTTACAGATTTATCTGTATAATTTTCTAATTATAGTGTAGCGATTTAAATAGTTAAGTTCTTTATTAAGATAAAATAAGATATTTTTTCAGACGATTAAAAAAATCACTAAGTTGTTAATAAGTACAAAGAGTTAAATTAGTATTTTTGATTTATTATTAATTTTCAAATAGTTGAAAATTTTGTAAATGTAAAATACATTAAAATTTTCTTGTAAAAATATAACAACTTTCTTATTTTTTTTAAATTACTATATAAATATGAAATAAAGTTGAAAAGACTATGAAAAACTATATATGAATTATATAAAATTAATTTATTTCAATAGTTGAAATCATATTATAAATTAAAAGTATGAACTAAAAATGAAAATAAAATTTTTTAAATCAGATTATAAAATTAAGTTATAGTTATTCAGAAATTTTATGATTCGAAATTTAAAAATAGATTCGTATCTAGAGGTCAAAACTGAGTTCGCATGTAAGACGGTTCGCAAGTCGAGCAAAATATAAAGTCGACAATCCAACTTTATAAAAAATTAATCTAAAGAGATGTTCGTATCCAGGAAAAAAGATATAACACTACCGATATAATTTAATATTAAATTTTCTATAATACTAACGTTTAACATGTATGTTTGTCAAATAATATATTTTATATCTATATAGCAATGCGACGTTATAGTGAACGATAGCGGTTTTCCGACTTTACGAAAATTGAAAATGTCATCTCGTAATTTTCAATCGTTTCGCCGATTTAGCCGACGCTATTTTCACGACGCCGTTAAATTAAACTATACGACGACTGCATTTTGAAACGTGATATTTAAAAAAAAAAACACAAATATTTCATGAGCTTTTTACTTTATATTGCTATGTATAGTCGTTTATAATAATACGACACTAAAATCAACGTCAAATAAGTTTCACATATAAATATACGTAATATATTGTACGTTTACGTCGTCGCAGTCGTATTGTTAAATTTATAAATAAATATATTTAACATTGGCGGGTGTTACTATTCAAAACAAAATTTAACACACCCCGAATTCCTAATGAGTCCTCGAGGAATAGTAAAAGCATTATTTCACGTATAAACTTCATAACACGAAGTCGTTTCGAATGCGCGTTAAATAATATATAACTCGCAGTGAAAATTTTTAACTGGCACATTTGTTGTTGTTGTTGTTGTTGTGTTTGTTTCCGGCGACATAAAAAAAAAATATGCAAATTTTTTCCAATATTTGATATTAAATTTTACGATACAATATTACGCGCATATTTATTGCCATCTTTTTAAATGCGAATTTCCATATTATGACGTCGTATATATGGCGCATAATATTTTGTGATTCTAGAATAAATCAATATTTATGTACTGTCGTCGTTTCTATTTTATTATCGAAACTCTGAGACGCTTTTCAACAATATTTTAAAACTTTTCGATATCTATTATGAATGCATTATTTATAATAGTATTTGGTAAACTTTATTTTTTAATAATAAATCAAAATAAATATTTAAAAAATTGTATATCATTGTTCTTTAATACTGAATTAAAAAAAATTTTTTTTTCAGTATTAATCGATTTAATTAAATGTTATATCGATGACATAATAAAATATATTACTCTTTTGTAGAATTATTTTATTTTAAAAACGTTACTCTTTTTAAGGTATTTTGATTTAAAAATCTTAATATTAAAATATTTCTATTATTATTAGGATTTATTAAAATAATTCCATTTTTTTAAGCCGGTTAATTTTTCATACGACAAGCAAAAGTTTTCACGTATATAAACCATCCGAAGATAAGTCTAGGCGTTATCCGTGGCGGCGCGTTATAAACGAGCGCGCCATTTTTCAAGATGGCGCCCGATCTCCCGCAAGCATGGCGGTTAATGACCGCCATGTTGGCGGTCTGAATTGAGAGAGTGAAAGCCGGTAAATAGCATGAAGCGGGTATGTATATATCTAAAGCCTTAACACCTAGGCGACGAAATTAATCGCCGTGCGCGTTAATTAAAACAATTAATCAACACCGAGCTACGTGTCGCGACATTTTACGTCGCACACACGGCGACGCACAATATTTGGTCTACGTTTAAAAATATCATTCAAAATTTATGAAGAGAACGTAATAAGGGACGCGTGTGAAATGTGCTAAAAACATACGGTATTATGTCTTTCAAAATGTATACATTCTTTAATATATTTTCTAAATAACTTAACATCGAATTTATTTTTAATCGTATATATATATATATATATATATATATATATATATAATTGAAAGACAATTTTTGGAAATAAAAATATACTTTATATTATATCAATATATATATTCTTAATATATACTTCTGTATATATTGAGACTCATCAGATGATAGTAATCAATATTGTTTATAAATTTATTTGTTTTGAATTATTATATTCATAATTTCAATTGAATATAAATAATATTTTACAATTGGAAAGGAATATTCCAAAATATTATAGAAAAAAAGATAAAAGATTATTAGAAATAAAGTAATTGATTATTTATTTTTATTGAATTCATAGTCAGGTGATGAGAAATATATTTCTCTACAATCTTAAATTAATAATTAATAATTTTTAAATCAAAATTTAAAATCTTAAAAGTATAATAATTAATGAAATAAAAATAGATTTTTGTGTATTTGAAAAAAAAATACACGATATTTTATAATAATTACGAGTTTAATATTAGAACAACTGTATATAATAAATATGTGTGAATATATAGTCTCATTTACGCGTTTTCGAAATGCATATATATTTCAACTGTGGCGCGCGACAACGTCTCAAATTACTTCTCGCAACGGACGCCATATTAAACTTTGAATTTTCCTCGTGAAAATTCCGTGTAAAAAGTTCTTCTAAATCCAGATACGTCGCTCGACAAACGCAAAGCGAACCGTTTCAGAGCTTTTGAATATATTAATCGACTAAAAAAGTGCCTCTAATTGAAAATGTATGTAAAATTATACGAAGATAAAGTTGCACAGATCGAGTTTTCTAAAGTGATACTTCTTTGAAAGTAGTTCAACAGAATTTATATGTGAGTAGAATTAGTTTTCTGGACTATAAAATTAGGTATACCAATAGAAAAACTTGTAGAATTTTATTTTTTATTTTTTGTAATTATATAAAATTTGATTTCATAAAATAACGTTACAAACAGATGTTTATAAATTACGAGCTAGAAATCGATCGAAACATACGAGAAAATTCCGACGTGTTACAAAGTTTCGGCACAATTTGCGCTTAATTCCGGATTTTCAGAATGAAAAACACTTTTCCGCGCGCGTTGACGCTCGTTATCGTGTCGCGGGAAATTATTCATGTATTCAGCCGAAAGAAAAAGTACCGTAAGGGCGAAAAAAAAAGTGAGAAAGATATAAAAAAAAAACGCCCAAGGAAAACATTAACAAAGTCGAAAGTGAGTCTGTAAAAAAAAAAAATGTCGCGAGCGAAATCAAAAAACCGATATAATAATAATAATAAGTCTACATCGCATAAATCAAGCGAAAAAGGCTTTCACGTTTATGTGACAAATGACGCGAACGAGCGTCTACTTTATTCTTCGAACGGAATATGGTCAGAAACAAGCTGACTGTGTGTACACGGTGTGATTAATAAGTGTCCGAACTCACTCTGTTCCATAATTAAAAATATAGATTTTTTTAAATACTATAATTTTTTTAAACACACATATTGAAGCTATATGAAAAATATATTTAAATATAAGAATTATTCTATATATCTTTAGAGAATTAACAAATAAAATTTGAAAAAAAAAATTACACAAAAAAAAAACACTGATTATTATAAGTTTTTTTCTTTAATTTTATTACATATAAAAACGATATAAATCATTGGACTATTAAAGTGAAAATTTAACAATAGTACTGCACGATTTCAATTTATTAATATTAAAATTATATATAATAAATAAAATATGCATCACACGGCACTATTATGAGAATATTTTTCACGATAATATAATAATAGTGAAATAAATTTTAATATTAAAAGACATATTGCATAATATTTCCCAACATTAATATCACACATCCCAGCATTTTTATTAATAATAATATTTTTTTCACACATATATACACACACACACATACCATTCTTATTAATATTAAACATCACAAAACGCAATATTATACATAATTCAGTCAGAACGAACCGTCTCAGAACTTATCAGACGTACCGCGTATATTATTCACGTATACATCCTCGCACGTGCGCTCGCGCTATTTTTCCTTATTTCGTACGTCGGTTTATTTTTCCTCTATTTTCCGCTCACTCTTCCGCCCCTCCGCTTCGTATTTTTTTTCCTGTGCGTTTTTCTTCTTTTTTTTTATTCTTTTACTTTTCTCGCATTCATTTCGTTCCCTTTTTTTTTATTATTTTCATCTTTACGGGCGACGCTTTATTCGAAACGGTTACGGCTTCATCGAGAAAAAGGAATCTTTTCATGCAAAAACGTCTGCGGACATCCAAGACGAGCCATCAAAGATGTTTATGTGCAAGACTATCCAGTTTTTCTATGATAAATCACTGCATGTAATACTAGATTTTCCATATTTATATATACATATTACATTTTATCATCGTCTTATCTTCTATTTTTTTTCCTCCCCCAGTTATAAACGCGTAAAGCAAGCGAACTTTATAAGTGTTTATACGTGTTTTTCTGTGTTTTTTTTTTCATCTTTATTTTGGTGCGTATATTAGGCTTTGTATGCAACGTATGCGGCTGAAAATATGGGCACTCAACATTGTAAGAAACGTAAACTAAATTCCCTAGGATATGAAATGAAAAAGTACGGCGAAGAAATGAGATTCTTAAGAAGGTGGCGTACCAGAAAAAAAAATCATTTATATATGTATACGAAATATATACGAATTCGAGTTTTCATACGTATATATATATATATATATATATATATATATATATATATATATGTAAGTTACGTGACCAACCCCACAGCGTGCGACGAGAACGTATTTATTATGTTAAAAATACAATTTTATTTTTTACGATATATACTGAGAAAAAAAATACGTATTTTTTTTTATTTTGCTTTAGAACATAAAAAAAATATTTCTTGATAATTTATTTAAGATATTTAATATATTGCGAGTGAAAAATATTTTATCATTTAAAAAAAATATATTAAAAATAAGATGGAGAATATTAAATTTTATTTTTATATAAAAAAATAATAATAATACACCGTCTAAGCTGAAGTTTTTCTAAGAAACAGAAAAACGTTTTCAGACATTTTTTTTTGCTATAAATTTTGACATATTTTATATATTAATAATTTGTAAATTTAAATAAAAAAATGTTATTGACAGTATAGAAACAATTTTCACAATTAATATTTCTGTATTACTTGAAAATTTTGAAATTAATAAAAATAGATATGAAATAATAAAATAAAGAAAACATTTAAAATTTTTATTTCATATTTTATTATAAGAATGATAATATTTGTGAAAATGAAATCAAAAAATATATTAAATCATTGTTTTTAATATATTCAAAACTCGTATATTTATTTCATTTTTAACATAAAAGTGTCAGAATTTTTATTATAATAATAAAAAAAAAGAATAAATATTGTTAATTATTTATAACGTTTAGATGTAAATTTTTAAATAAATAACCAAAGATATTTTCAAATAATAAATATTTGAACACGAATAAAAATATATAATAAAGGTTTCTTTAAATTTATTTTATTTTTAGAAAAGGGAAATTTTCTTTCGTTTCTACAAATAGAAGAAATTTTCTGTGAAATTTTCCAATAGTGGAAGTTGAGTAAATGGATTCATTTATTACGTTATTTGAAAGTTTGAAATTCATTTTTCTCGGTTCAGATTAATTGCTTGTCAAAGATTTTGTAAAAAGACGTAAAATTAAAAGACTGAAAAATAATTAGCGAGAATCAATAATGCGTATTTTTCTCAATACGAATATAAAAATGTACCGTACTATAATTTTATATTAAAATTATTAAGCTTTAATTAACATTTATATATTGAACAAATATAAAGGCTTAAAAAAATCAAAATTGATCATTTTTACGATAATTCAGAATAAGAGAAGGGAAATAAAACGAAACAAAAGGTAGACACAAACGGCATAGATGAAGGTTGTATGAAATATAAGGCAACTGTCAAAAAGTGACATCAGATGTCTAAAGTTTGTTAATTGTAGCTTCGGAAAGCTTTCTCTTCTCAACCTTCTCCATTTCTCTTTCTTGTCTTTAGAGAGTGACATACGAATTATTTCACGGACAGATACATAACGAGAACACGTTTCGACATAATATTTTCCGTTGAATTTTCCAGAATTTTCCTCATTATAAAAATCATACACTAAAATAATTCCTTTTAACACTCGATATTGTTAAAAACGTCTTATTTTATTTGTACAGCTGTCTTTTGCGATATGTAAACATAAAAAAAAAATCAAAATTAGTATTTTACAATAATATAACCACTAGAATAGTATCCGATTTAAATATTTTCATATTATTTTACTCATAATATAATTTTTGTAAAAATATTTTTCCGTATTACTATAAAAATTGATTAATAGAAAACTTCGTATCAATATTATGAAAAGATCGTTTATCATTTTGTCATCTAAGCGATTTAAAATTTATGTCAAGAAACGTGCACAAGAAGTCTTTGAATTATCACGCGAATTAATCAACATTGAAACTTGCGAAAGCCATAGAAAATAGCGTATATATTTTATAGAAAAATATTTAATAGACTGAAAATATTCAAAGTAACGAAGAATTTTCCATATAAAAATATCACATTATTATTAACGATTAATTGAATAATTTCCTTTATATATATATATGGATAAAATATTTATTATTAATTTATAAATTATTCATTATGAATGTCATAATTTATTTAGTATCTCAATATAGATATTTTTTAAGTTCACAATGGCAATATATTACATATATATTACAGTGTGCTATTGTTTATTTATCGATTAAATTTTTAATTATACATTAAAATATTTAAAAAATTCATTTGAATAAAATGTAAAACTATATATATCAACATATATGGAAAGAAAAAAAAAATTATTTATAATAATATATTCATAGTACATTTCATGCGTCATTAGCGTGAAAGATGTCGCATTATTGAGGCTTGAAATCATCACAGCAAAGACGAGACAAACGAAATTGGCTTATTTATATTAAAAATCGATACAACCATACATAATTCGACGTTCATACTCATGAATAATTTTCGAATAGACACACCGTTGACTTCGTCATTATTCTCACGTACGTTCCTATTATTATTATAATATTATTTTGACAATGTGACATGATTGATAGCGGCGTGCTTAGAGAGAGAACACTAATATAATATATAATAATGCTTTGCCCCCCCCCCATATATATATATATATATATATATATATATAAAACGCGCGAAATTTAATATGCGAATATTCGTATATGTTAATATTATATATTTCATATATATAAATATATATAAAGGTAAAAGGCGATGAAAATTTTCATATATAATCCGTTATATTATATTAAATATATACAGAAAATATAAAGAAGAACAAGCGAATATATTTGATCGTTTTTATTGATTAAAATAATATATAAAATTTTAGATTTAAAAATAAAATTAAATTAAAACTTACGTTTATACGAAAAATATTTTGAGATACAAAATAAATGTGCGACTCACCTGAAACAATAAAACAAAAATCAATTAGCATAAAAACATGTATTATAAAATATGTGTTTAGGTGTAAATTCTTTAGCGTACTATGGTTTATTTTACATTATACATCCGCCGTTAACTTAACTGGAATTTTAACATTTTCATAAAATTTATATTACGGCGAACAATCCCGATAATTATCTATTTATTTAGAGGAAAGTGCCTATTGAAATTTTGATTACCCCAGGAAACCCATTTATACGAGGTTCGTGATTGCGCGTGTATACTAGATCAATGGGTGTTGAAATAAATTTATAACGGCGTGAAAATGTACACAAACACACACACATATATGGTATATATATATATATATATATATATATATATATATATACACACACATGTTATTATATTTTATAACAATAGTATTATCATTATCATATATTTTATTATAGTACGCTTTGAGAATTTTCAATTAATTTAGTGTTATTGTTATGATTTCCGCGAACTTTAAAATGACTCGTATAATTGTTAACAGGATACTTGCGAGTGTAGTTTGCAAATATCTATATAAATTATTTATATTTAAAAGTTTTGAATGTCCTTTCGTGGATACTATGATAATATAATAATAGAATTTAAAAATATATATTATGCTAATATTTGGGAAATAAATTGATATTGCTACAAAATTCATTAATTATTTATATTAGTATATCATTTTAAAATTAATATTTTTGATTTATAATTTAATTAAAATGATGAATTTAAAAAAAATATTATATATATTTAATAAAATATACAACGATCGGAAAAATAAAAATGTAATATTGGACAAATAACGATTAGCGAATGGGACAAACCGGATCCGTCACTGATTATCGAGTCTGAACAAACTTTAGTTCTAACCCTCGCAATGACAGGGTCGTGATGCGGTTGACTAAAGTGACTGTGGGCCTCGGATAAAAATAGAAAATGTTAAAGCTTCGTCGGGGCCTAGGATGCGCTTAGGAAGATTATCTAATGAGAGGCGAGCTTTCGCCGAAGGCGTCCTCTTCAACGGCGGAAGACTCACAAAAAGCTTCGTTAAGCTCCAACAAAGGGTTTCACAAAGACGCACACGTATATGAATATATACGTACACATACATTTATATACATATAAATATATGTACAGTCGGACCCATAAATACTGACGTAGACCGTTTTATCGAGTCTTTTGCGCCGAGTCTAATCTGCATAACGAATCCGAAATCAATACTGAACGTCAAACGAAGACGCGACCTGACGGATAAGTAACGATCGTTTCCGATGGAAATCACATGCATGTATAATATAAAACGAAATGAGAAAAATAACACAAAAGATCTATATGTTTGTAAAACTTATATACATATCTTAAACTTATATTTTTTTGTACAATGTTCGAAATTTTCGAATCATATGGTAAAAATGATGATAAAAAAAAATATTTATCAATATAAAATGCGTTCCAAATATACTTATTTGGTAGTTGTTTATATCTGAATATTAGGAAATTAATGATTCTGTTCGAAGTTGAACATAAATTGATTCATTGTTCAATTATTTGCGCTGTAAACGAGCAACGATCTCTCGACAGTGTTTACTGTTGCAACCGAGGTTTCGTTTCTTGTTAAACTTTCAACTAATGAAAACAACGGCAATATATATATATATATATATATATATATATATATATATATATATATATATTGCCGTATAGATTGATAGCTGAAGATGGATGGCGAAGGAAGAAGTAAAATGTTCGTCTTGGACGACGCTTATAACGCTGGAAAACTTGACGAACAAAGAAAACAATAATTTGCAACTGGTTCCGTGCATTTTATCATATTTCTACAGTTCAGACGGTTTTATAAATTAAGTTAATAATAATATTTGTTGAAAACTTTATATTATATAATATTGATGTGATGTCGATCTATTTTCATAAATGTTATAAAAATAAACGTAAAACGATTTTATATAAAAGAAGATGACTAGAAATGTATATAATTGATATTATTTTAAATGAAAAACTAATGTTAAAATGTTGACAAAATATGAACTATATATATATATAAAAATCAATAATCTGTTACAGCAGTATATTTTATGCACTTTTCAATGTTTTTCTTCGTCGAATAAAAATATGAGCAACGCGAACGATAGAGATTAACAGTTGGCCGCAAAGAGAAGAAAAACATTTTCGACGTCAGTGGAAGAGTAAAAAGAAAAATATATATATATATATATATATAGAGAGACGAGCTTCAAAGAAAAGTGGAGAAAATCGCCGAAACTCGACCCGGTAATGAGAACAATTTACAGGCGTCGTACGACGTGAATAATGGCTTAGCAGTAACATTTAACTCGTCTTGATGTACCGCAAAAACATGCCTCGAATACCCCTTAAGAAAATATATTCGAAACGTATATAATTTATATACGCGAAAATACGCTAAGATTTTTTCTTCGATGCGAAGAAAAGTGTAAACGTTCGCTTTTCACATTCTCATAGATAAAAACGTCCAACAGTGATGACGTACAAATAGTAATGAGTTAAATTTATGCGTATATCTTTTTTTTATTATTATTTGTTACTAAAAGTTGTATTTTATGATATTTATATATACATATATATGTGGTGTTTCTACATGAATACGAATAGAAAATCCTCTTAAATATACGAAAATAGAACCACTTGAGAGTTGGCTTATTGTGCGACGTGTCGTAGGCGTTGTATTAGCGCAAACTATCGATCTATATATTTCACATATTTATAACATATATTCTAAATTATATGCTATATAAATTATTATTAGACTATAATTATATATAATATAATACTGAAGATGATGATATAATGCGTATTAATTATCCATAATTATAATGTAACTCAATTTTTTTTAAGACAATATAAAGAAATTTTCCTTATTTGATAAAAAAAATATATCGATAATAAAAATAAAAATTGAAAATTATTATTATAACAAAATATTGACTTGAAATTGATACAGATTTTATATAAATTATTTATGTAAAGATATTTCGTCCCGTGTTGATTATAGATAAATCGTAACGCTCGCCAGTGTATTCATGGCCGTTCACCTGCGGGAATCGAAATTTAAGAGCGACCCCCGAAAAACTGAACTTTTTCCGTTATAAATTCACAACGGAATTTATACTAATGTCTTGTAATTTTATTTTGAACCAGGTCTGAATTTAGTGGAATACCCGTGAGAGTGATAGTCGTGCGGTATTTGTCCGTACGAGGCTTTGTCCCTAACGATAATATCATTAGGATCGTCAGCGTTCTGGGAACATTTGGAATTTGTAGGAAAATCCATTTCCCATATCTCCATTATACGTATATGTGTGTAAATATATACATGTAAAATTATTTTTCGTTCATATGTATTCGTATTATTATTGTTAAAGTATGCATTTTGATAGTGTTGTATAACCGAAGCAAAAACGTTCGTCGGCGCTCGGAAAATTGCATTATACCATATTGAAAATAAAATTGGTGAATATTCTTTTTTTTTCATAGTCATTAAAGAAAACTCGAAAACCGCTCTTTAATCTCCAGAACGGTATTTCCCAAATGGTATTCTGCAAAATCCCACAGAACGCTGCGAAGTGTGAACGGGGGATTCTACAAGATTAAACAAAATGTTAATCGTGCGACCTTTTTTTTTGTTTTATTTTCACCTACACCTTCACACAATTTGGTTCTGAAAGAAGTGAAAAAATAAAAAGAAGTACGTTTTTAGCACCTGAAATTTCTTTTTCAAACCGAGAGTGTTTCGCCGCTCGATGTTTTCCAATTAATTCTGAATGCTACGTAACACGAAAAAGAAATTGCGAAACTCTAAACAGTATTATTTCGTTCACGTTTACATAGACAGTATTTGCAGATAAACATTATTACAAATTATTTAATATCTATTTATTTGTATTAATATGTATATAATTATTTGAATGTGAAAAAAGGTGTATATTGTAGAAAATGAATTGAGTATTATCTTGAAACTGAAAATCAGAATGAAATAATGAGTTGCGTTAACCGCAAAACCTCAACGGATATATCTCAACAATACCGATAACATCGGTAACCGTAGAAAATCAATACAAAATTAGCCAAACCGAAATATTGGAAAACCGAACAACAACAACAACAAAAAAATATAACAATATTAATATTAAACAATAAATATAGATGCGTAAAGGTCGAAGAAGGTAAACGCGCGTTTGATTGCATAGTAAGCATTGTATTGTATATAAATGTATGATTTTTAAAATCGCATCAAGCGCCGGCCGCCGAATAAGGTACGCAGGCGCTGGTCGGTTTTTCGGCATCGGTTAACGACAAGTCGGCAAATCAATCATGAGGGTTCGCCATTAGGGTTATCTCGCGCGTGCTATCCGAATATTTTCGGGCGACCGAATATATTCGGGGGGGGTGAGTGGGCGGTAACGAACCCTCCCACCCGACCGTCGAGGCCGTAAGTCAGAAGCGGTAACGCGACCCTCGTTAGCGCAGATAACACATGCACATATAGATACGAGAAAACGCGCACATTCGCAGAAAGAAAGAGCGAGACGGCTATATAATGTTATATACAGCATATGTCAAAAATATCTGTATACAAAAAAAAATTTTTTTTTTCAATTTTTTTTGAGTGATATTTTTTAATTTAATTTATATATATATATATTTTTTTTGATATAACAGAATATCTGAATCGGAAAAAATAAATCAATTAATTTTTATTATTAAAAATAAAAGTATATTTCAATTATGCCAATATCTAATATCAATTTTAAAATTATTTCTCACAAAAAAGAACATCAAATTAATAATAATAAAAAAATATAATACATTTAAAAATTTCCAAAAAATAATTATTGATACTATCGATAAGAATAGATATATATAAAATTTATTCAGTAGAAGTCGCTTAATTGGACCACCATAAAAAACAGCCCATATTGATCTAATTAAGCCTCGGATTCGATTAACCGAAAATAAAATAAAATTGAGTTATATTTTGGGAATTTCCAATTTGGTCCTAATAATCGGTTGTTAACTATTAAGCGAATCCTACCGTATTTATTTAACAATATTACTGACGCTTTTAGAATATATAGTTTCATAATATTTTATAATATGCTTCATTTATAAAGAGTTTAAAAAAAAATATTAAAAATTTCGTAATTTTTAGTAAGTTTAAATTTTTTTAGTATATATTATATTTGAACATTTAAGGAGATTTAATATAAACAAATAGGTTACGTGTATAAAAGTTATTATAGAAATTGAAATATAAGTATATAAAGATTGTATAACTACTAAAATAATGAATAAATATTAATATAAATATAACATTCCCACTTCGCGAATTTTTATATATTGCCGGTAATTTATTTCACATATTCCGCGATAAGTAAATTTTACTATATAAATATATATATATATATATATATATATATATATATATATATATATATATATATATATATATGGTATATATATATATATATATATAAAATATATATATATATATATATATATATATATATATATATATATATATGTACGTATGTTTCTCGAACATACTGTACTTGTTCACGAATATGAAGCTTTGTGGTCATCGTCGACATCGCCATCACTATCACCATTCATTGTCACCGTCGTCCCTTGGGGTCATAATTAAAACCGACATTCGGTTCCACTCTTGCCTTCGCACCACGTCACTGTTTAACTCTTGACAGGAACCACCGCCTCGTAGCACTTTCGAGTGTGCATTTTAACGTGCGACGAGCACGGTTGACAATCGCTGACCCTTCTCAATTGCATGCGAACAAATCGTTTATAAAATTGCCTTGTACTATCGATTAAACATTTAAAGCAGGGGTCGGTATATATATATATATATATATATATATATATATATATATATATATTTTTTTTTTTTTTTGGTCGCGGATCAAAATCAATCAAAATACAAGTATTGAATTTGCTTTGTTCGATGTATTTTAAGAGCAGAAATTTTGTTTCTTGTTTTGATTTTAATTTCCGTATTTTTATATTTTGTTTTGTCCAAAAATAAAAGGAATTCAAGTAAGTCGGTCACATGAAATCATCAAAAAGGTCATTCAGAGTTACGCGTATTTTAAGTTGCCGATCGCTGATTTGAGTTTTTATTTAAAGCACAATGATTATGATTTACATTAAAACATATGCGATATTTTAATTTTTCATAAATAAGTCTGCAAATTTTTATCATATGTTTAAAATTCTTATTTTTCTTTTTATATTAAAAAAAAATATTATATAATAGTAATGATGAAAATATAATTTTCAAATCATAAATATATTTAGAAATTTAAATAGAGTATGAAAGAATTTTTACTAAAAATAATTCATTAGACAAGATAATATTGTATTCATAATAAATTTAGATTTTATAGGTCAATTCTAATTTATTTTTTCTTTCAAAAGTTGGCAATCTCAACAAATGATGCATTTTTAAATATTGATATTTCATAAAAAACTAATCCTCAAAAGTGTAATTAAATCGTCTATTAATATCCTTCAGTCATAAATTTTGTAACTGTCCATAAATTTCTGCATTAAATTTTGTACATTACAATTAATTTTAAAACTTTGTATTCTTGTATTAAACGATGACTATAAAATATTTTTATTACTTTATTGTTAAAATACGCTTCTTATACTGAGTATTTCTTACTCTCATTATATTTATACTAAACCCTTTATTTCACATGGTAACAAATTTGTTAAATCCCAATAAAAATCTTATCGAGCCAACCGTTTTATATTGTAGTGATAATGATAAAACCACAAGTACCTATTTAGATAAAATAATTGACAATATATTTTTTACAAATCATTACACATACATATACAATATATACGTATAACATACAATAAATAGTTCACGATAAATTTCAATTAAAAATATACATAGAAAATAATTAAATATGAAATTTAAACGATGAAAACGCTTATATAAATAAAATATTTTCGTTTCTTAATCACGAACACAATGTGTATAATTATATAGGGGAATGTTTCAGACTGACCATCAATTACACGCTCTAGATCACGGTCGTGGTTCGTTAATTTACGTTTCGCCTTTAAAGACGTTAACACAAGTCGTGGTTAGTTCAGAAGATGTTAACCGAGAATACATAACCGTCGATAGTTAAACATTAATGCAATTATCGACTTGCTGACCTACAGAATGCAGTTCAACTTGTACCACGTCAGGGTGAATCGAGTGGTTTTCGATTTAATATTGTTTTGTTTATATCTAGTATATACGATATGTATAAGTGATATATAATATATATTAATTTTAATATTAAATCGTATAATTATATTTTTTATTTTAATAGGGAGACAAAGTTTTTTTTTATAATAAAAAAGAGGACGCGTGTTCTTTATATTTAATTTTTAATCATTTGAAAGCGATACGCTATAATATGAAATGATCAGATTTTTATAATAACGATGAAAAATATGTGAAGAAAAACTGTCAAAATCTGATGATTAAAAAAAAAAGAACATTTTTCAAGGAAGGATTATCCTCTACAAAAGAAGACGGTTGGTCATCTCAATTTTAACTAAATATATATAATTTAATATAGTTTATTGATTGTTTGAGAGAGTTAATTTCGAATAATATATCGTGGTAATGAAATGTGACGTTTTCAATTATATAATAAGCGGAATAAATTCTGTTTATAATATCTTTTTCGTTATCTATGTGAAATAATTGTAATTTGAATTATAAAAATCGGTTTATTATCGATTTGCAAAATGGATAATAAAATTTCACAGATATTTAAATATTTTCTAGGATCGTTTTGTTCCAATATTTTTTAAAAAACTAGTACCGTTTTATTTTCATGATTCTAAAATTACATATTTCTATAGAAAATGTCCTATTTTATGAAAAATCACGAATATTGTTTTGTCTACAAGAAAACGATGAAAATGATAAAATATATTAGTCATACGACTGATAAAACGTATTTGAACAAAGAAAAAAAAATTAAATTAATTTTATATTTAACGGCGTAAATTAAATTTCAAAAACTCGGTCACTTATCATTTCACCGTCGTAATCGCGCATGCAACGTAACATTATAAGGCGTTATTAGCATTCAACGTTGTATTACCGAGTAAACGAGAACATGGTTAATAATGCATGGCGTTCGTATAGCGGCAGAGGGTACCCACTGTACAGCTTTGATTAGTTTGCATCAGACTAATCATACCGGACAAGTTTGTGTCGCAAACTCGGACCTCGCTACCAATCAACGGCAAACTTGCACCAGAAACCGCGAAGTTTACATAATGAATATAACATGTTCAAAATCTCTTCGTATACCTGACATTCATTTTCTAGAGGATTAAAGTGTGGCATATATGTATATAACTATTGTAGTATTTATTATGTAACGTTAAAATACTTTTCGTGGTGAAAATTTAATTTAAATTTATGGTTTAATATAAGACGATCAACTTATATATATATATGATAACGCTATAATATAAAATGACTGAATTTTGATTTGAAAAAGATGTGAAGAAAAGTCATTATAAAAACAAGATTGTCATTTTCAAAACAGAATAGTTAGCCATTTTATATTATATATTTTCTGAAAAAAGTAAAAATATTATAAAATTTGCATTCAAACTATATCCTGATAACCTTCAAACAAGAGATTCACATTCATTCAATAGATTTATTTTTTCATATTTTTACTTTCGATGTAATTAATCACAATATTAATTAAAAAATACTATTATTTTTTTATTTCATTTATAATATGTATAAATCAATCATAAATAAATAATAAAAAAAAATATTAAAAAAAATCAAAACGAAAACAACCAAATCAAACTGCAATACTCTGATATCGATTCGAAGTAATATATAAACGGTTTCGATATTTCGTGCACCATTCTGTATATATATATATATATATATATATATATATATATATATATATATATGTATTTATATATATAAATGCACGTTCATACGTAAGTTACGTCGTGTTAACCGAGTGTTTCGACCTACACGAAATCGAATTTACGAGGTCGTAAGTGTTTAAACGGTCGATTTACTACTTTGAATTGCAATCGAGCACCGACCGAGACATAGCTTATATAATATATCGACTCTATTTTATATATACGCATTTATTCGAATCGTATACGAAATTGCTTAATAACTATACGTATATATATATATATATATATATATATATATATATATATATATATATATATATATATATATATATATATACTGTACAAAATATTCAAATAATATATAGAGAAATTTTATATAATATTATTTTAATATTTTTGAATAACGAAGCGCTAACTGAACGCTTTCATCGGTTAAATCGCTAACTTAGTATTTGTAATAATATCGATAATATGTATGGAAAAATACGTATATAATATATGGTATTTCGAATTAAAATAATTTAATGAATTTAATATAATTTATATGATCATATATTATTCACTAATGAAAGATTTGAAATATTGCATCATTTAATATAGTTAGAGATGAAATATAGGCATTTTCCTATTATTAATAATATGATTTATTAATGTTATAATAAATGTATATATTTGATACAACCTGTTGCGATTTCTCGGATTATTAAATTATTAACATTTGGTATTAAAATATTTATTCATTGATTTTCGAAGCTTTCCTCCTAAAATTATGCAATTAAAATATACGTAACTGCTTCCTAATTTTCGTAAAAAGCGTTCAAAAATTGAGTTAAAATTGACCTCTTAGACAAAAAAGTTCGTTTCGTGGTTTTACCATCGATTATCTCAAAATTAATCAATTCTAAAGGAGTATCAAGAAGAAAAGAAGTTGTAGAGAAAATGTTGTTGCTTAATAATTATTCATTATATTTCATTTTTTTTTAAATTTTACTTTACACGATGATTTTTATTTATAAAATCAAATCACTAAGTTTTAATGAACGTATTTTTTTTTCCTAAATAAAATATTTTATATAATTTTTAATATTGCAAATATAGCAGTGTTTAAATAGTGGCGAACACTTGTTGAATCGATTAAAAATGAAAAGCTTTTCATATTTAATAGAAGAATCTCAAAATATAGCGGTACACACCCAAAAGTTTCCGCACTTGCATTTAATCGTTCCGGTTGCACACAAGAGAATTTTAATCGTTGAATAAAGCACTATTTCATAATTTAATCCGGTCGCTTTCGAATAATGCGCGAAATTTGCCTTCGTACCCGTCTTGGACCTCAAATTCACGAAGTTTGGACCATCGAATATTCATAAAGCGGCGGGACACCGCACGGACCCCTAGAGTCTCCTAGGGGTTGTTATAACTGGACCGTTGCCGCTTACGCTCCTCATCCACACTTTATGCCGAAATAAGCTCTAAAGCTTCAGTCTTATATCTTATTAAGATATCGATAAGGAGTCCGCCGTTGGGACGTTTTCAATTTAATCCCGCAGCAATTGTGTTAATATTTCACCTACGGTTACCGTCCCGTTTCATATCGTCATATATTTCGCTTAACGAACTGTTTACCTTTTTTAAACTGATTTATGAACGAATTTGATATTAGAAAAATATTATTTTATAAATATACGAAAATATATAGATTTTTTAATAATAAAAAATATATAAAATATTTTATTTCTAATTTTGTTGAAAAATTTATTTGCTGAAGTATATCAATAATTAAATATATTATAATTAATATTTTTTATCTATAAATTTGAAAATAATTTTAAATTTATAGATAATTAGAATTGCGCATATTAAACGTAATGTTTCAAAAAAAATGTATAAGGTTGATATTTTGAGAGTCCTTTCAGAAATTGATCAAAACGTTTACTCAAATGTATACTTTTTGACAAAATTGAAAAATATGATATAAATAGTATTTCAAGATACCGTTTTATTTTTCAATATTATTAAGATAATTTAATTTTTATTAAGATATTATTTTTATTATTGCATTATATCACATCAAAGTTTTTATATAATATTAATAATGCAAATTATATTTCAATATAATAAATCGAATAAACTTTGAATAAAACAAACAGTGAGAAATACAATATTTTCTATATGAAAATTACTGCAATGAAACAATTACTGCATAGATCTGCCAGTCTTAGCAGTGGATAGATGTATAAAGAGGGGGTTGAAATGTGTCTGTATTATAGATTATATATATATATATATATATATATATATATATATACATGTCGGAAAGTGTATCGCAATTACACTAGCACCGAAGGGGGACACCGTCAATTATTCACATTGCGACGATTGAATTGTAGGCTTTTGCGGTAAAAGCTGCGGGCTTTCGAATTAATCTGATCGACCCACTTGTTCCCTCAAATCCTGCACGTATTCAACCCCCCTCTCTCCGTTCTAAATCTAAATCTAAATTCTAACCGATCGTTCGCGATTTTGCTAAATCTCATTCGATCCATTTCACTACATTTCACGTGTTGCCTTTGCGACATTTAAGTCGACATTATATCATTTATATATCTGCATATATTATAAATATACATATTAATCTGATTATTAAATAATTAATATAAATTAAAATAAAATAAAAATCTATAGTGATTCTAATATATTTTAAGAGAATGGTTAAAGAAATATTATTTAATTAATTCAATATTTTTATATATACATCATTAATTATCTAGTTTTTTTCAGTTAAGAGGATTCTTTAATAAAAATGTTTTTAAATTTAGTTTAATTATACATTTAAGTTAGTTTATTTGATGCTACTTATGCAGTAAAATAGTTTCATTTTAAGTTACCTTCTAATTACTACAATTTAAAAAAACGTATATATACACATAGTTTTCGTTTCTAGTAACAAAGAGAATTTTCTTAAAAAAATATTTTAAATGTACATAGCAATGCATTCTTATAATTAAAATTGAAATAAGATATATTTATCCGTGTTTTCTCTCTATTAGTCGATAAATAATTTATCGTGTAATTAAAATATTTATTATGTTTAAAATTAATATACTCTTGACGCAGCTAATGGATTTTTATTTTCATCAATTTCCAAGTAAATTGCCGAGTATCGTTTCATATTATAGTAAAATAGACGTTGGGAAATTTTCAATTAAATGCATTTTCATCGGAAAATACAAACCGTTTTAGTGAAACAATGACAATATATTGAAAATGCTTTTCGTTGTGAATGTAAAATCTTTCATGAAGGCGGCGAGTAATAAATGAAACGGAATTGCAATTCCGTATTTACTCACTTAATGATCAATTTATATAATGACTTTTTAATTGACTTTTTGCATTGGAGGACAGTGTTTTTGAATGGAGCTGCCGTTTCATTTATCTTTCTTAACTATTCATCGCTATTTTATTCAAGCTGTGAAAATTGATTTTATTTATCGCAAAGAGAAAAGGAAAATTCCACGAATTAAATATACGCTTTATATAATAAGTATAAATACTGAATTATATTATTTTATTTCATTGTAAATACAAATATTTATTTAAGAAAATAAATTACATTTGATAACAGTTAATATTAGTCATGTAAACTATATTTAATAATACAATGAAAATTAATGTAATTGCAATAGATATAATTTTCACTTAAATAAAAATAATGTAAACATTTTTTTATAATGTAATATTATATATTTTAATTTTGAGATGTATTAAAGTATAAAAATTAAGATTTTTTTTATTTTATTTCTGAATAATCCTTATCTTATTTATTTTTTTAGAATTTTTTGTTACTTTATATATTTTTTTATAACTTTAAAACTGAAACTAATTAAAATAATATTTATTTGATCGTTAAACATTAGACATTTTCTTAATAAATATAAGAAGAAAATTCATATTCTAATTCACAAAACGTTTTCTTAGCACTAACATTTAAAATAAAAATAGAGAAAAATCGACGTTCCAATTTGCACTAAGTGCTTCTACTTACCGCTATTTTCAGATAAATTCAAGAAACTTGCAATTTTCGATATTGTAGAATGTCGTTTTATATATTTTTTTTATTCTCTCTTCTTTTAAGCCATATATTTATTATATGAACGTTTTTAATCGTAAAAATCGTTGGAACGAAAACAAATTTTTGGATATTTCGACGTTTTCATCGATACGAATAGAAAATTTTCCGGACTGATAATTTTTTAAGCAAGAGTGAATCGCTCGCGTCGAAAATATTTTATTTATCCGTTTCTTTTTTTTTTTTCATATACATCTCTCGTTCGTTTTGTTGGCAAGAGTGAAAATTTCCGGTCGAAATTGGAAACGTGTAGATTTTCCGTTTTGGAAATTGTAACGGTTCCGATAATAGATGCAGCAGTATATAAGAGTGGATTGGGAGGCCGGTTTTTCCGATGATTTATAGAGAGAGCCTTGAAAATGGGTTCGAAACGGTATATCTATCATTTTATACCCTCTTTTTATTTCTATATTCTGACAAATTAATGACAGCATTTCAATTGCATTATATCGATATTTAATTTTGATTACTTTTACAAACAGTTAAATTGAATCAAATATATAATTAATAAAAGTATAAAATTCAAAGTCATTTTAAATTTATATTTAATATTACTAAACAATTGAATAATATTTCAAATATTTAAAATATTTGAAATTTTTTTACGTATATTGATAATAAATTATTTAGTTAAAAAAAAAAAAAAAAATATATATATATATATATATATATATATATATATACTGTCAATTTAATAAATGCATAAAATTTCAGCCTTAAACATAACGTTCAATATGAGAAACAATTACTTCTTAATACTGAAATAAGTTTTAACTGAAAGCTTCGAGGACGACTATGCCAATTGGAACTTTTGTACGTAACGAAGAACGGTTAAGACTAGAACCTTAATCCGACTCTCTGCACCATTATATTCTATTACCTCGTACATACACACACACACACACACATATATATATATATTAATATGCATATAAGACGACGAAAATGCAAAAGATATATCTTTATAAAATTTAATCCGGCTCAAACTTTATCTCAACTTTCTACAGACATAATACGATGTGAACGTAACATTTTCTTTTAGAATTTTATATTATTTCTATATAATAATAATAATTATTTTAATATATCTCCCATAGTTTATATAAAAGAGTATGATTTATAGCGTTTATAGCCGTACATTAAGAGGCCAGTTATCAAAATGGAAGGAAATGGAAACAAAATTGGATCGTAAATGCTGAAATATTTTACATGAAATCAAATAGTAATAAGTTGAATTTCAGTATGGCAAGGATCTATATTTTCAGTTGTAATGATCATTTAAGTTTAAATAGTAAAAATAAAATTACATTTGACGAAAAAAATAAATGCTACACCATTACGAACTAACATACATAATGACGCTAGTATTTCATATATATGAAGCGAAAAAATGAAGTATATTTAATATGAAATTATTTTATTGTTTGTTAGTGAAATGTATAGTAATTTTCATGATGCACATGTGCATGCATATCGTGGCAACGAGTCTGTGATGAAATGTCCTCGGCTGCGAAATGTCTCATTTCGTTTTTACGGTCGTTGCTTTCTAAAAATCTGAGCAGACCGAAGCCGACGTACGAAATTGAAAATGTCGCAAGACGAATTTTCGTCACGGAAACCAGAGACGTTTTCCATTTTCACGATGATCACGGGTCATCGTTTTTTCGCACCCCCGCTGCGGTATATTTTTTTTTTGAATAAAAGAAATCACTTTTTTCCACGCCGAACCGGTGTCGGGAAAAATTATGAAACCGTCGTTTCGCAAACGAATAAACGAATAAAAAGTATGCATATATACATTTTATATTTATTTACATATTTATAGACAAATAGGCATGTAATAAAACATATAGAATTATTATTTATTTATATATTATCAGAATTCATTTTTTTGTTGTATTTATTATTCAATATAAATTATATTTTTCAGGTACACAGAAATGAAATAAATAAATAAAATATTATTTTATGAACGTTAAATGAAAAATATATCAATTTTTCATTGTTAAATTTTCCTTTGTAAACTATACATAAATAGAAAAACCATATTTTTACGTTTTAATTTCAATATTTAATACATCAAATTTATTCATTTATTATATAAATAATTTATAGTAGAAATAAAAAAAATCTAAAAGATATATTTCATTCAAAATTATCATCTTAAAAAAATAATGAAAATTTCTATTATATTAGAATTCATTGTTTATATATGAATATTTTTTTCACAAGCTTTTCCATAATAATTTATACATCATACTTAATGTAATATTATATTTATATTATTACATTCTATTCTACATTATTTAAGAAAAATATTATAAAAATAATAATGATAAATTATGTTTGGACTATATTTAAATATTATATAACATTAGCTACTTGAATTGATTAGATATAATATGAAATTTTTATTTTTTTTTAAATAATATTATTGGTTAAAAAAGACACGCAGAAATTTAATATAAATGTCGTCAAATCCTTGAGAGGTTTTCGTAACGTTTGCGACATTTTAACGTGACGTGTCAGAAATATAACGTGGACGTTCCCGAAAAATGAGAACGGTGCCCCGGGGGGGAGGGGAAGTTTTTCCCGTGCGACGATTGCGTTCATCGCCGGAAGGGGTGCAAAAAAAAAAACCTTTCCTCCAAGGCATCGAGCAAAAATAGCGATAGTTGTTAGGGCGGCGATACGACACCGATGGCGGTGACTGGAAAAAGCTTTCAATTTAATATCGACTATGTTGAAAAAGGCGACGAAACATGCGAAACTGCGACGTTAACGGGCGAAAAACGGTAAAAGAAGCCTTCGAGAATTGAATCACATTTATTGTATAGAAATAATAAAGTGACCGGTGACTGAGGAAGCTTCTTTCGGTTCGACTAACTCAATCGGCGTGTAGGAGTTTGAGAGATTTTACAATATTTTCAAGACGGATCGACTGGAAACTACATCCAGTGAGAGCTTTCAACGGATGACACTTATGTTGAAGTGTATATATATATATATATATATATATATATATATATATATATATATATATATATATATATATATATATATATATATATATATATATATATATATATATATATATATATATATATATATATATATATATATATATATATATATATATATATATATATATATATATATATATATATATATATATATATATATATATATATATATATATATTGGAAAAAGGAAAATTGTGTTTGGTGAAAATTATTACAGACAAACTGTGTTTTGTCGCTTTCTTCATGACGACAATATTTTGTATGTAAGTTTTTATTATGTTCATTTAAATTTTTATAAACACTTATTTATATTAAAAATTTTAAATATTAATAAAAAATATATATCATAAATATTTTATTCAAATATATCTCTTCATATATACAATAATGCCATTTATAATATAATCAAAATTTTTCATTTTAATAATATTTATATAATATTTCATCCAGATATATTCTTATTTCACATTTAATTATATAGTTATAAAAAAAATTCTAAATATTAATATATGATTGAAATAACTTTTTAGTACATAGATTTCGGTCGATCTGCAAAATATATTTAAATATCTAAATATAAAAGAATTTATTTTAGATGTGTACGTTTTATATTATATATACATATTCAAAAGATCGATACAAATAAGATTTATACGAAAATATCAATATTTGAAATTGTTTTCTATTTCTTTTTTTCTTTCGATTTTGTATATCGCTTTATCGAGGCACCACAACGCGACTTTCTGGCAAAACACGAAGCGCGTTATTTATGAGAAAACTATTCTTTACCCGAAACCATCCCCTATTTTCACTCGCATCGCACGGGGGAAAATGATAACGAAAAAACATATATATATATATATATATATATATATATATATACACGTTTTGTATACATTTTATGGAAAAAAGTGAAAAAAAAAAGAAGAAGAAAGATGACGTCTATGACTATGAGAAGAAGACTGGTGAAAAAAAATATATAAAGCTCTGAGTAAAAATGAAAAAGGACCAAGCTTCGATGCAAACTCGCCTGCATTCCCTGTCGAATACGTAGCCAAGATCAAAAAAGAACGTCAGATCAAAGTTATACAACCCCTAGGCGAAAATTGAAACCACTATAAATATACACACACGTCAATATGTATAAATATATATATGTGTGTGTGTGTGTGTATGTGAAAATATAACCGCGAGAAAAGATGTACGAAAAGTGAAAATTCGATTTTTATTCTTGCGCACATTTTTCGCAAAGCTCTCTCGCGCCGAAGGCGAAATCGATCAATATTTATTTGTGCAATATAAATATTTAAATGTTATCTGGAATCTTTATATGCTATAAGATGAAAGCGCAAAGGGCACATGTGCGCAAAAGTCGATTTGAATATAATAATCTACAGAAATACGATAAAACATCGCGCAACACATAATATACGAAAAATTCTCATTTTATATCGATTTTAAATCCATTTTTATAAATATTATATTCAAAATGTGCTAGTTGTTTTATCAATTCGTGTTTAAGAGTGAAAAATTACGATTCAAGATATCCATTTACGGCGGGCTTTGAACTTTTATCGGTGACCGAAAACGTTATCGATTTTGTACGCTTAGTCGTCGATTAATCGAACGGTACTGCGACGGTACGACGCTAATCAATGCGCCGTAAACCGACGATAAATTAGATAGACCGTACAAATTTGTATGCGCGTCGTAAATCGAAACCCCCAGTTTAAGTTCACGTACAATAGATATATACGTGAGCACGCACAAATGCACACGCGTTTTATCAAATTATATATATATATATATATATATATATATATATATATATATATATATATATATATAATAATAAATAATAAATCGATTTTTTAAAATAAAATATTCATTGATATAATTATTTTTTATTATCATTGATTATATTTCTTATAAAAAATTTTAATTTCTATTATTTTAAATTATTGGTAATTATATATTAGAGTAAATAATATTTATGATAAAACGATAATTATAATCAAGTAAATAAGAAATATTATATAAAAGCAAAACTCACGCCTATATTTAAATTGATATAAAACGTAAGCTTAAAATCTCGTATTTTATAGATATAAGGATTTTATAAAAAAAACCGTCAAAATTGTATACAAATATGTTTTTCGCAGAAAATATTCTAAATTATATTTTCTCTTGGTAAAAATATTTTTTTTATATTGCCACATTTAATGATGTATTCCGAGATGAATATATATATATATATATATATATATATATATATATATTATGTTAAATATTTGATATTGTTGAGTTTTTTTTTACTTATTCTTGATAAATAAATTATACAAGAAAATAATATTTTTTTAATCTGTATACATATGGTATATAAACACAAAAAATTATTAATGCTTAATTTTATATATTATATAAATTATAAATTAAAGGAAGTTTATTGAGACAAATATAAATTCTATTGAAATTCTATAGATATTTTGAAAATGTGAGTTATTAATATAAAATTTATTATTCCTTTAGAGAGAATTTACAACAATATATTGAAATATAATACATTTCATATTCAAATATAAATTTTTGACATGTCGAAATACTAATAAAATTATAGAGAATAACATAAAAGCTGTTTATTAACTAAAAAACAATATTATTAAGTAATTTATGTAGTATAAAATTAAATTAAAACATTTAATATTATATAATTAAAGAGTGCAATAATATCAGAATTAATTATATGATCGGTAGTTTTTTATCCAAAGTTATCAAGCTTGTAAAAAAATTAATGAAAATGAGCATCAAAACTTTATTTTCCTACTAAAAATTTCTAATATTTTGATAATCGGATATAATAAATTATAATATAAATATATATATATATATATATATATATATATATATATATATATATATATATATATATATATATATATATATATATATATATTATGAACAAATCACTTTATTTATACGATTTTAATATATAAAATAGAGAAGACGAATTGTCGACGTGCATAGTAATGATCGCGTAATTGTACCGTTAAATCGGTAAATTAATTGAGTCGTCCTATTCCAATTAGGGTGACCACACAACCGTCACTCGGGGACAGTTTGACGAAATGCCGCAACACGTGCTTCAAACATATATGCATAATATATATATATATATATATATATATATATATATATATATATATATATATATATAATATTATATTATATTATATGAATATGTTCAGTGTGTTGCTGTCAATCGTATGAATATACAGCAATATGCGTGTCTAGTTGTCTGTCTATTCGACTGTCTATATGTCCATAGTTTGCGGTCGCTTTTGGTGCTGAAAATGTTCAAATCGAACCAAACCGTGTTATACAATACAAAGGGTTAAACGCTATCGTTGCAGTTTATATTATGTATACTAATCTATAAAATGGATCAATTTACCAAAATTGCACGATTACGTTTACAAATGTATATATATATATATATATATATATATATGTGTGTGTGTGTATGTGTGTGTGTGTGTGTGTGTGTATTGAAATTATTATTATTTAGTGATTGTAATAAAATATCAATTCAACGAAGATGTAACGATATTTTATATTATATGAAAATTTTAACTGTCATATACACAATTTCACAGTAGCATAATGCGGAATAGTTAAATATTTTAATATGTTAGATTATGTGATATGAAATAAGCGTATCTGTGTATTATTTACACAATTACATCCGTGTAAAATATACATTAGAATTTAACCGTAGACACGCAATTTACGTCAAGCGTAACATTTTGATATCGGTCCGATTTGTACGCGAATAATTTATCATTCAACGTTCTCTATCTAAGAATTTAATTAGAAACGTTCTCGAATTATTTAATAATAACAATAGAAACAGACGCGTCGATCGTCAATAATATAGTGAAAATATTCTATTATACGTTTTATTGTATAAAATATAATAATAATAATAATAACAATAATAATATACGTGAAAAGTATAATAGATAAATTTGATTTTGCTCGATCGTATCGCGGAAAAGTTTCGCCATTATCTCGAAAGCATAACTAAAGCTTTTCTAGTGTGTCGATTGTTGTTATTGTTAGTTAAACGAAAACGTTTGAAAATAGCGCACAGTGTATGTAATAAAAATATTAATTTATGTTGTGTTTCTTCAGTGTTTATTAAACGATAAAAATCGAATTAATATTTTAATTTTTAAATAAAATTCAAGATGTCCTAATAGGATATATAAAAATTAAAGTATTATTTTTAAGTATGTCGATAAATATTTCTTCATGATAATACCATTTTTTCGACATATTTCATTATGAATAATCTTATTGTATAATACAAAAGATTAAATTCCATCTACTTGTGAATATTATCAATTAAGCATAAAATTTATATATAGCTTTAATTGCATTATATAACTTTAATTATATTATATATTAGAATTCTCTATATTATACTACAAATCCATAGGATTTTATTTTAAATTAGTTAATAAGATATAATATTTATTTTGATTTTACAATCGGAGGTTACAGTCGAATAAAATTTCGTTTTTTTTTTATTTCTAGGGTCATAAACTTTTGCGGTTTCATTTTGTGATTCGTCATTTTCGAACTGATACCTCTTATTGTCATCAAAGGAAGGATGTTTCTTAATTAAGAGGCGTCTTCAAAATAAGACCGTTTGACTGTTTGACTGTGTGAACAGTGTGCCGCGGTGAAAAGCGGAAAAATCGAAACGCGCACCCCCGGGGAAAAACCGGGAAGAAAATGGCGAGAAAATAATAATAATAATAATAAAAATATATATTCTTTGGACGACGACGACGACGACGGTATAGAAGAGGGAGAACAAACAAAGGAGGCTCTAAAGGAAAACTTAGTGCCGTAATAAGCGGCGAGAAAACGGGGAAAACTAAGTGAAAAGGGCCGACGGTAATCACCGCGCTAATTATTCAGTGTTTTTTTTTTTGCTGAATATTCTCTCGTGCATGTTGACTCGTTCTAACGATTGATGAACTTTAAAATTGGATTTTTGAGCTCATCTTCTAATCATTTTTCTTGTATAAATTTACATTTTCGTCGAGAATAATTATCTCTAAAGTAATTATTTTGTTCATATTATTATAGTTTTATAATGATTGGAACAAATTAAAATATTCGATAACATTTAAAAAGTTTATCAAGTTTCAAATGAAAAAAAATTGTCCTGTTACAAAATATATTCAATAAATATGAAAGACATTAATATATTCTAAAAATTAAATTTATATTCTTTAGTATGCTAAAGAATGCTGAAAATAATAATTATATAATTTTAGTTTAAAGAGTAATAATAAAAATTTTATGAATATAAAAAGTTTTTAATTACATTTTATAATCTACTCTTAAATAAATATAGGTCAATAAAATTACTAAGTAATAAAACTTGTAACAATATTCATTTTTAAAATTGATATAAAATATGTTAATTTAAAAATGATTATAGATAATTTATAAAATTATATGTATGGAATAATATGATATATATAATACAATGAGAAATATTTAAAATTTTCTATTTTATATATTAGCGTGCTGTATAAAAATTTATGCAAAAATAAAACAAAATAAAGAAACGACAAGGAAAATGCATTTAAAATGCAAAACGAAATTTTCCCTGTCAGCGTTTACAAATAAAAGTGCAAATGCAAGTCAAAGTTGAAACACTATATCTACACTTTCAGTATTTCATTTTAAATTATGCAAAATGACCGACAATGCGCACTTGACTTTATTCATTTTTTTTTTCTATAAATATTTTATATTATATTATGTCTATTAATTTATATTAAAAGTCAACAATTATATATATATATATATATATATATATATATATATATATATATATATATATATATATATATATACCAAACGGATAGTTGGACAACAATGGCGTCATGATTTATGGATAGTAATTAAGTGAAGGGTTGTCGGTGTGTGTCGTCGTAATCTCTAGAGGGCAACTAACGATACTGTCTTAATTATTATGATGGTGGTGATGATTATGACACGGTTGATGGCTGTTGATTGCATACATATGCCCTTAGGCCGTTTATCCAAATTGCCCAATTATCAACGATAAGATTCTAATTGTTTTAAGTACTGTCAATTGTTCGTTATTTAGATTTTTTTAAGAATATTACTACATTTCATTATATAATATTTAAAAAAAATATTTGTATCGTTTGTCTGAATGGATAACTTGTAATCGATTTTTTTTGAACACATAACCAATATTCGATTGAGTTGATATTGTATTATATATATTTGCTTATCCTTAATGGCGATAAACGAATCGATTAATTGATCAATTATTAAATATAGATTGTTTAATTTAAATCGTATAGTTTATATAATGAGCTCATTAGGTAATTATTGCAATAGTGTAATAACAATTAACATATCAATTACCGAAATTAACCGGTTATATTCGGCTGAAAGCACATTAAATATTTTATTAGGTTGTTTGACGTACATATTGCAAGTGTGCTTTTCAAAGTTTAACATTGTCGGTAATAATTAATTCTTTGAAGAGCGAGTGTAACTTGTATTTACTGTTGAGTATTCAACTTTTAGTTAAACACGAAAATGAATAAATCTAGATAATTAAGAATTAAAAAGGTGTACCCTTTTGAATGAATAGTTGCTATGTTAAATATTTTTGCCAGAAATACGTTGAAAAACATATATATTTTTATACTATTTTGAATGTTATAGAATAAAATTCATTTTTGTAGCAGAATTATATTTTACAATCAAATTTTGATTTAGACAAGCTGTACATTTATTAAAAAATAAAAATACAGTTTTTCTCCCTATTTTAAATCCCATATTTCATACGCATCTGATATATTCGCATTCACATTTATGCATTAAGCGTGGTCTTGCAAATATTTACCCGACAATACAAATGGAAATTCGAAACGAAACGTTCAAATGTTTTATACGGAAGCAGCAGTTGAGAAAATTAAATTTTCCATGCGGAACTTTGCGGCGCATTTTTTTTTTTGGTTCACGAAAAAAATGAAACATTTTAGCGGAATTTTCATTTGGCGCGTAAAACGAGCTTTTTGGCAATGTCCGAAATCGGTTCCCCGTCATACGACGCCGCAGTAAAAACTAACAAAAATACCGTCGACCAGTTTAAGTGTCACAAAGATTATTCGGACATGTTTTATACCGATGTCAACATTTTCAGATAAGATATATCTCTTTTGTATTGAGAAAACGGTTTAAAAAATTTAATATTTCAATCCAACTTTCACATTTTATACATTTAACTAGTATAAAACTACGTTTCAAGTACATACTATGAAAAAAATTAATATATATTTATAATTTAAAACAATGTACACGTGAAATATGTATTGAAAAATATAGTTATTTTAAATTCAATATCGATTTGTTAAATATATATATATATATATATATATATATATATATATATATATATATATATATAACAAGAAAAAGTGATAGAAATTGAATTAAAAATATCTATTCAATATAAAAATAATTTTAATTCAACATTCAACGAATCATCAACATTGAAAAAATTAAATTAAGTATCTGTAAAAGTACAAAGATTTTTGAGAGACGTCTAATTTTAGCGTCGGAATGACAAATCCGTCGCTTTTCGTACAAGGGTTTGAAGAAAAAAATAAAAAGAAAAACGAGGGTCAGCGAGCAGTTTTTCCGCGGCAAAGGAAAACTCGCCGTGGCGATACTTCGTCACGGCTAACTCAATTTGCTAAGTCAAACAAGCTCGCCCCGACCAATTATAAAGTTAAGTCGTCGTAAGTTGCTTGCTGAAAATATTAAGTTGCAAACGATTCTTGGAGACCGGTTCGCTTTTCACCTTAACAGAAATAATATATATATATATATATATATATATATATATATATATATATATATATATATATATATATATAAAGAAAAAAAAACAGTCACAAAATTCTTTAACCGACGAACGGTCGTAATCGGAAAATCGATCGTTTTTTTTTCAATATATATTTATAAAGATGGGTGGTTTTTCATTCGGTCGCCGCGGAAAATTTATCTACGTTTGACGTCCGCTTTTTTCTTTGCGCACATACACACGCAAAAAAGGGTAGACGCAAAAGTCAATATTTTAAGATGTTTTCGTCGAATGTTCACTTTCAATAAGGAAAACGTTATTAAGACGGTACGTGTCAAACACAACGCTTTTTTCTTTGATGTGACACGCATGATTGCCGTGCGAAAGGAAAAAATTGAAAATATTTTTCCTGTTTTCCTTTTTTTTTTTACATTTCATCCTAGATATATATCGCATAATATAAAATAGATCAAATCCGAATATTCTCTGAACAACTTTAAAAATATGTATAACTATTATATATGAGCTTTTTTTTTGAAAGTGGTACAAGTTCATTTTTTCATGTATTGAAATATTTAAATTATTTTTAAAAATAATAACTAAAATGAATGAAGACTTTAAATACACGAGTAATCAAATATATTTATATTTTTTTCTACAATATTTTTTTAAAATGATTTTCGACAATATAATCTGATTCTTTATAATAAAATTCAATACGTTTATATTTGAGCGATGGATGAAATTTTCATAGAAAATTAATTTTATTTTTTATTTTATAACCGTATGTCGCTAGATTCTTTGAAATATGACATACACATATTTATCTTTGAATTTCATTACATATATAAATTATATATAAAAATAATTTGATATATGAAATTGTGAATTGTATTGAAATATGAATTTCAAATAAAAAACATTTAAATTCCTACATATATTCAATATGAATAAATAAAAAAATATCGATCTGAAATCACATAAATTTTATTTATATTTTTTAATTAAAAAATCTTTTTAATATCCGTTTAACAAAACATTATCTGATTCAACAAACAAAACACTTAACCGCAAAAATATTAATTTAATAATAATTTCGTAACGATTAAAGTTGAAAATCATAATTAAAATTTAGTTAGTCCTATATAATTTTGACGTTTATATTTAATGAATAATTTTAATCTTATCATTAATAATAATTAATTATATGTTTTGTAACGAAAATACGAGCTCAATTCTAACGATCGATAATTATTATGAAACGAAATTAATCACATGAAGAAGTCGCGATCGTTTTTAAGCCGATTATTTGTTATTGAAAGTTTCGATACACTTTAAAGAACTAATAAAATAAATTACTATTGGTAAAATAATCCGATTTGTTGATATTACATTGCGAAAATTGACATTTATTTCAGTACACTTTGATAAAGATATTTGTATTGAAAAAAAAAACGATATCACTGTCAAAAATATATGATTTTTATAAATATCACATATTAATGTTTTATTATATTTTTACATACTTTGAAATATTATATTATTGTCATTTTTAATTATATTTACGAATGAATTTTCATATTACAGAATTTTAACGTCGAAAAAAATAACAAAAATACTTATCATTTATTTTTCACATTCGTCAAAAATAATTATTTTTAAACGAACGTCATAATTAAACGATTAAAATGTAAATTGAAAACTCATCACTGTGTATAATAATTAATGAAAAAAAAAAGTTTGATAAATGGAATTGTTTCAAAAAAATATAAAACAATAATATGATCCGAAATGTGCGCATCATTATATTTTTTATTATTCGTAAAATTAATATATAAATGATTGTTTCAAATATTAACAACAAACAGATTTTTAGTTTCAATATTTATTAATTAATTTATATTGAAATGAAATATAAAAAAAAACTAGAAAATATCTAAATCTGCAAATTTATGTACATACATATTTTTACATATATATTTATTTATATATATAATTTTCCTAGAAATTAATATATGAATTAATTAAATGTTTTACCGGCATGTTTCTATTCATATAATATTATGTAATTGCTCGTTAAAACTTCACCACATGTTTAATTACAGAAGCGACTCATTATTTTCCACCGATTCAAAACTTGATCGAAATTTTCTCATTAATCAACGAGCACATATATAAATATATTATATTATATTTATACATATTTTACGTCATTTTCAAGCATTTCGCGAAAAGATTCGCCGAATGCCATTTCGACGCGATGATTTATTTGCGCGCGTTCGAAAGTCGAAAACTTTGAAAATTTTCACCGTATAACGATTGTCATTATATCATTATCATTATCATTATTATTATTATTATTATTCAAATCATCGCTGTATATAAACTATGCCGTTTATTGTCGACGGCTTCACGTTTCGTGAAAATAGTTCATTTCACAATGAAATATTCCGCTTGAACGAGCTAGTCTTATCAACGACGTCGAATTTTACGAAACAATAGAAATTTCATGAGACGTCGTCGTTAAATCGTTCAACTTTTCGCATCAAAATGTTATAAAACACGCACGCACACACGCACAACATTATTATAAAAATATTTTTTTATAAACCTAAACGACAGATTTCGATATATTTTATTTTGAAAAAAAAAATATAAATAAAATATTATAAAACAGATAAACTGAATATTTAGTATATAATTTCGTTTACATAATATTAATGTATTTCGATTGAATATTTTTTTTTTACGTAAACATGAATAAACCAAATATAAAATCGGCTAATATGTCGGATATATCGAAAGGTATCTCGTATAAGGTTTACTTAATTTTGCATCCAAGATCATTTATATTATGTAAAATCGCAAACAGGTTGAGAAAAAAAAGAAAATAAATTAGAAAAAAGGGAAATAAACCAATGCATGTTTTAAAGTAAAATTTGAACAAAAACTTCATGTAATATTTTCACGAAACGTTTTTTTTAACTTCACAAACATTTTCGCGCAAATATTCAATCTAATCGATTAATATTATACAGTTTTTCATACAAAATTTTCGTTTTCAAATAATATATTATATATATATATATATATATATATATATACATATATATATATATATACACACACACACACACATATATATATATATATATATATATATATATATAAGCATCAATCTAGTATTCAATTAGTCGGTGGTGAAACACGACGACTTGTCTAAAACCGGTATTCATTTTGCTCGGAAAAGCTGAATTAAATGATGCCATTCTAGATTTCCTTTAACACGCTTCGAATTCGTTACGACAATTTCAGTTTTCAACGAGTTTACTAACTTCTGGCCGCTGGCAAACGAAAAAAAAATATCACCCGTATAAATATAGTTCAATGTGTAGCGGAAGCACGTTCGAGAAAAATGTGTAACCGGTTAAAAAGCACTTTTACGACTGTAATCGGAAAAAGTTTTTAATATTTTGTAACTATTTACATATTTTACTATGGATAACGGTTCATAATAAATGAGCTCGGTTTTTGTTAGGATTACAATTTTACATTGAAAAAAAATCATTTACTATATATAATTATATGTCATCTTTAATGAGTTAGTTAATGTTATTATAAATAGTAATTTTCCTGGCAATAATTTATAATATATATTTTAATGATATAATGTCGATTAATATAAGATTGCATCAAAGATATTCTCTCACGAAAAAAAAAACACAATTTCCTCAAATGTTTTTTATATATTGTAATATATAAAAAAATATTGAGATAAAATATTTCATATAAATACCAAATAAATAATCAAAATATAGAAGTTATTTTTTTCGGTATGATTTCCATATATAATACATTATAAATAGAATAGAATATTGCATTTGTTCAAGTAATAATTTACTTACGCACAAATATACTTGTATATATTTGATAAAAGAAAATGCTCCGAAAAATTTCCGAAAAGATGATGAAAATAGAATCAAATTCATTGTAATACTGAAATAGAAATGCGTCACTTGTGTTATAAAAGCGACGAAAATTTTCATTATATATTTTTTTATTTACTCAATAATCGGAAAAGCGTGTCTTTACTTTTGTTTAATTTATAAATTTGTAAATAAGTCTAAGATTCCACTGAAATTAGGAAAAATATCAATGTTAAAAAATAATATATTATTACTATTATTTAATTTCGAAAATAATTTGAATCAATATTATAAATACATTTCTCATTTTAGATATAAGTAATATTTTTTTTCTGAATTATTCATGTTTTACGATGAAATTGTTATTTAAAATTTTCTTTCTATTTTTTTATATTTCAATCAAAAGATTTAAATTCAAATTCGTAAAATGATACAAATAGTATAATTAATATTATTTTTAAATATTAATATGTTATATTATGTATTAAAATATTCGTAAGTTCTATAACTGATATTATTATATAATAAATCAAATAGTCGAAGCCGAATATTTCCCATAATAATATATTAATAATTTTCATGAAGACGTATCGAAAAATATTATAAATATTTATTTCGCATACAATAAAAATGAAAATTTTCATATCGTTTTCATGTTATATTTTACTCGTTTTTTTTTTCATTTCATCATACACAAACATCTGTTAAGCGTACATAAAATAGATAGAACACCGTCTAATATCACATATTTTATATATTATTTCTCTTATATATATATATATATATATATATATATATATATATATATATATATATATATATATATATATATATATATATATACTCATAATAGCTAGGCAAAAATGTAGATACAGTTATTGAAATGTTCCCGATTCTAACGTCTGGAAGCGAGTTAATCCTATAAATAAAAATTTCGCTGTAGCAAATAATATTTGCACGACTTCGTCGAGCGCGAATCCGCGTAATGAAAAATAAACGAGAACGAATTCAAAGTAAACCCTTTCTTCGCGACAAGCGCCATATTTGCTCAGACAAATATGGCGTAACTCCATCGAGTATTCCATCAATTCGACGAGAAGACATTTTTTTTAATATATATATATATACATATATTTATATAGAAAACGTCAAAAACACTGACAAAAGATGTAAAGTAGTTATAAAATAGAAAAATTTAAATCCTATATATTGTATTGAAACGTATTTATCAGTATGGTATATATGTGTCCATATTTATGAATGTAATATTAGTCATATCATGTGATCAAATTTGATTTGGAGTGATTTAATTTAAATTAAGTGTTAAGCAGCTATTTATTTATAACGCAAAAAAATTGTCTGACAATTTTTATATTTTCAATAATATTACGACAACAAAATCATAAACAATATTCCAAGTGTTTTGTAGAATTTATTTAATCGAGAACGTAAGATATTTTGTTGCAAAATGTCTTTAGTGAGGATCGTGGGATTGTAGTAAACTTGTTTCACGTAAATCGTTCATTCACCTTTGTTAAAACGATGATTTTATTTAAAATAAAAAGTGATAAAAATTGTATTAAAAAATGATCTTTTTGGCACTAAAGAGATATCAGATAATATCAACATCAATTGAAAAAAATATGTCCGGATTAAATGTGATCATATGTTATGACTTGACCAAAATTCAAGTTATAAAATTAATACTACTTTGTTTACTTTTGGTTATAAAATCATGATGTAAAATAATATATATATATATATATATATATATATATATATAAATCTTAAATAATTCAAGTTATTCGACGATGTTAGAGTTTCTTTCATTATAATTTATTGTATTGATGTAAAAAGCGTCCAATCTAAGCTTGTATGTGTGTGAGTACGTGCGTTCACTTTTCGATCCGAAAAGAGAGTTTCACCCATGAGACAAATTCAAAAAGATTGATACGATTCTCTATACACGAGAGACGATGTAAATTTGCTTGTTCCATGTCTCAGTCGTTGCTTTTAATACCTTCGCTCGTATGAATTAACCGAAAAATGTTTTTGTATATATATATATATATTTAATTTTTTTTTTGAGAAATTTATCAATATTAATAAAATTAATTAATACAGAAAAAAAATATAATAAATATTCGAGTATATATTTTACATATATATATATATATATATATATATATATATATATATATATATATATATATATAACCAATTTTATATTTTCATAATTATATTTTCAATTTCGAACCATTGAAAATAACTTAAAACACTCTCAGGAATTGAACACGTTAAAGTTGCAAACTTTTGTGCATTTATTAATAATATATAAAGCGGTTAAATCGCAACATTTAAATTTTACAAATTTCGACGAAAATAAATTTAATACATAAATTCCAATACATACGTAGCAATAAAATTTAATGTATATATATATAAATTATATATGTATATAAATGTCAAAACGTGATAACATTCAATATCGGAGACTTATTGAACATCGTCGATATTATATTTGACCTTTTTTTTATATTCTTCAAATCAAACGTATATAATACAATATCTTTTACATTATTTTATACATCGCATGTTTTATATATAGTATATATATATATATATATATATATATATATATATATATATATATATATATATATATATATATATATATATATATATATATATATATATATATATATATATATATATATATATATATAGCATAAGTTGATTTATGGTAAATTCGAGTGGTGTTCATTGTTGCAACGGGATGAAAGATACGCTAAAAAGATACTGTCTACTATCAACCCTTATAATAAACATCATAAAATTGTGGATAAAGACGGCAAAAATAACGTATATTGTGTGAAATAAGAACGAATTCACGCTTATAATGCGGTTTTGTACGTAAATAAAACCGACTAACCGTGTTCAACCCTGTCTGCGGTACAATCGTCATATACGACCCCGCGGGGAGCGGTTTTCAGCAACCGGTTGTTACAGTGTTGCTGCGGCTGTTTTAGAAACGGTCAGCGGTGGTCAACGTGCGTGCCTCGTGCGAAAAAAAAAATTATACCTTCGAAAGATTAACGAGCTGCTATTAAAACGCCATAAAGCACGGTCGCGATTCGTCGAGTTCTAATGTTCGCAATAACGTATGATTTGTTGTCGTGTAATTTCTTAATAAATTTTATTTTGGTTCGATTTAAATGACGTTTTACAATCGTAAAGTTAATGATTGTTATTCAAAAAAAAAAAAAAAAACATAAAAATACCGTTTTAAAATATACGTTTATTTACTTCGAACTGTGTTTGTTTGTCGGAGTGGATTTTTGTAATCGATTTTTTGATCACTTTTGACAATTTTCAAATCAATTAATAATAAATATAATGTTCTTTCATCCATTTTTCATTGAAAGTTTTCCACTCTTAATTATATTAAAAATTGATATCGTTTTTCTGAATTGTTTCCTTATATAATATTTATTCTGTTTTAGAAATAATTAATCAGGATAAATATTTAGTTTTATTAAATTAATTATTTTACTTTATAGTTATTTTTAATATAGTACAGACTTATTATTATCGATAAACGTCTATATATTAACGCTGCAAAAATAAACAAAGAAAAATCCTTCGTTATTTTTTCGTACAGAGAGAATATTGTTTTCAAAGCTCGTTTTTCAGTACCGCTTTGTTTTTCATGGAAAAAAAAAATAATAATATATAAATAAATAGAGAATCGAAAAAAACAAACACATAACTTTTATTAATGATAATGATTCGTGTTTCCTTTTTGCGGAACTTGTACCGGCGTAATTTAACAATATTTTACGACTTCATTTTATTTATATAGGAACGCATTAATATACACGCATATTTTTCAGACGCACACATACACACACACACACACATATCAGTATTTATATTCAGATAGATTTCATATATAACGATAATAAAACGTTTCAGTTTTCAGATAGTGCTGCAGTGGCAAAAATTGTTTTCCATACAAACAGAAGAGAGAACACGTCGTAGCAGTTTATCAAAGTTGAACCAGAAACCGTATCTTATTTGATCATACAATTGAGTAGAATTATAACTAGGTAGACCTTTGTTGCTCAATTTATATATATATATATATATATATATATATATATATATATATGCAACATATATTGTATTATATGATATATAAGGGGTGAATCGTAAGTCCCGAATTGGAAGGCTCAATTTTCAATATAAAATTATATCAATGAAACACAAGATAACGAACAAAATATCGTATAGTTTCATATTAAAAAAAAAATTAAATTATAAATTATATCTAATATCTAATAATATACCATTTGTAATCGAGAAAATGGTCACTGACCAGTAACTCGAAGTATGAAAGTCTTGTATACATTAAGGATAAAATGTATTTAATTACACAAAATAATAAATAAATTAAAAAAATAAAAAAAAAAAATAAAAAAAAATTAATTAAATTATCCCACAAACTCTTTAGTAAGTTGTAATAGTATAAATTTTATAATATTTCAAGAGATCAAAATTTGTTGATATTAATTTTTTTTCTGTAAATAGCTGCGATGCAATTTATATTATGTTAGTGAATGTTGAACAATTCAACACGTGTGTATGTGTATAATTTATGAGAAGCAAATGAAACCCTTGTAACTTTGTCCAATTTGTAGCATAGTTTGTAGCGAAAAGCTCTCTTCGTTAAGTGCAACACCAGTATCTTGTATAGTCGATGCACTTTGTAGAGATTTAAACGGTCGCAGTCGTCCTTCAACACGTTTCACCCACTTGGAAATTAGTTTGATGCATTTCGATTAATTTATTCGCATTTATATATATATTTATTTTTTGTAATTTACCCCCTTCGATTTTAAAATTTCACCGATAAATTATATAAAATTTTATATATATATATATATATATATATATATATTCGTCCGTATACAAATTTTAACATTTCTGATATATAAACCGGCTCATTTATTATTATAATTATATTAAAAATGTTAGTAAATTAAATAAATGAATAGTATAGTGAACGGATATTTGTGTGAAAGAAAGCTTTTTGTAACATTTTATTTTAGTTTGTTCAAGAAATTGGGTCACTTTTCCAGTAGCTATTTTTCAAGAAATGTTCATTTCAAAGAGAAGAGAAGATTTTTTCAAAGAAATAAAAAAAAAGTATAATTTCAACGTTTCAATTAAAAAGTACAAGATTGTAAAAATAATTGAAGAGAAAAATATTTTTATATATATATTTAAAAAAAAATATTTATATGCTACAATATAATGAACTGATTTTTTTACGGATAATCTTTATTTTTGCTTGTATATTATATTTATTATATATATATATATATATATATATATATATATATATATATTAATGAATGATGATGCGAAATATATTTGAAAATATATAATAAGCTTAAACAGGGATGTGATAAAAGAAGGGTTGAGGGTTAAAAATCGAGCCAAATTGACGCCCGGTTAACCGGTGTGCGTGCGAATAAACATTCGCAACTCGTTTTCGCTTTGCATAAAATTGTATAAATATATGTAAATGGAAGCCGCTAAACTTCATGTCGGTCATTTACATCTTTTTATCGGTCTCTTCGTACATTTTTATCGAGCTTATGCGAAAACGCGCGGGCCCACCCTTTATATAGCGCATATATTGTGTGTGTAAAAAAAAAAAAAAAAAAAAACGGAAGAAGAAACCGCCATTGTTGTGTGTGTTTGTGAAATTAACGTTTTTGTTTAATAAAAACGATGACCTTCTTCTCTTTTTCCTTTTTTTTGGCTTATTTTTTAATATTAAATTGTTTAAATTTTGTTTATAATAAAAGATTTTAAATTTGGATCGAAATGGAACGATATTAGCAATTTAATTAAAATTTATAAATTTTCTCTGAACATTTTAAAGCTCAAGATGATTTCCATAGGGATGCCTAAACTTTATAAACTAATTTTATATAGAAAATATTTTAAGTTTAATCATTAAATTAATTTTAAATATATTGAAAAAAATCATTTCAATCACTTTTTACTTATATAAATCATCATTTCAATTTTGAATTTCAATGTCACAATTTAAAAAAAAATCCTAAATCTTTATAAAATGCTCGCGTAGATTATAAAGACACGATGCTTTTCTTCTGACAAAATCGCGATGAGCAGCATTTTTCTTTTCATTACAAATTTCAGAAGATCACATTTTAAGAGATTTCTGATGAGTATTTAAAATATTTTAGAATTTCGTATTTCTTATTTTAATCGATATCAAAAGCTCCTCTTTCTCTATATCAAAGTTATTTTGTATATTCAACAATATACGAGATATTCAGAAATCATCTATAGAAAACCACATCTCAGATATTAATAGTTTTGATATGATTTTAGACACGTTTTTTCATATATTTCAAAAAATAAAGGTTGAATAAAATTTTTACTATATTTAATTAATTCTGATAATACGAACGATATACTGATATTTGAATATAAGACAATTTGTGTTTTTATTAAATTATAATACTATGATATGTAATAAATATTTTTTAATTAAAAAATAAATAAATATACAAGATATTGTTAAATTATAGAATAACAATATATAATATATGTACGTAGAATTATGTGAAAAAATTTAATGAAATTTTTGGTCACTCATGAATCCATACTTTATTCAGAAAAAAAAATTATATCGTATAACATCGAAATAAATAACATTTTTCATTTGATACATATTAATTGATTTATATTTTGACATTCTTACAATGCATGGAGTGATAAAAAAAAATATATTAAACTTTGCTATCCGCTCACAAATAAAATTTATGTGACAAAAAACCGCTCAAAATTCCGCAAAAACCTTAGACGTACAAATTAAAATCGTTCGATTATTTATAGTGTTGGCCAAAAAATATAATAATAAAAATAAAAAAAAGAGTGGAAAAAAGAAACATCCGCGAAATTTTTGTAGAAATTGAATTTTTGTTTATCCATTTTCGCACGAATAAATATATATTATATACGACGACGCAGAAGAACGTCAATATATGAGAAAAAGAACGTAAACTCATTTTTTAACTTGAACGACAACGATAGCGAAAATACGCTGTTAAATAAATAACCCCTTGACCTACACCCTTATTTTTTTTATTCACAATCACTTTTTTCTATATATATGGTATATATATATATATCGTATGTATGTACATATAAAAGTATCATTATGTTACAATCTGTTCGATATTTTGTATAAAGATTTTGTTCAAATACAGAATTGAAATATTTTTTATTATTATAAAATATACATATATATGAATTTAATTAAATAATAGAAAAATATTTTATGTATCAATATTATTATTTCGCTGATAAAATTCGAAAATATTATTGACGTTTCATGGAAATGAACTATTTTTTATTATTATAAATATTCAAGTACTTAAAAAATCAATTACAAGAATATAATGCGACAAAAAAAAAACAAATAGTGCATAAATTATATAATAAATAAAAGTGTATAATAAGAAATATAAAGTGATTTTATGATAAATATTATAAAACTTTATACTATTTATTTTCTATTATAATTTTAATATTAACAAAATATTATATTACATTAACACACAATAATCATATATAATACGTACAAAAATTAACGTGATGTTATCGAAACTGAACGACAATAGCAAAAATAGCAAAAAAAAAAAAGCCATTAATAGTTCGAATAAGGCATACGTCTTTTTTTTTCCGCCGCAACCTCGAATAACCTTATTGTTATTTTTATTCACCCCTTTTCCAGCTGGGGATGAGACGGAGGAAAGTTTATTAATTCATTACTTGCGGTCGAGGAGTTTGGCCATTGTGCTCCAGCGCTTATCTCGACCGAACACTTAACCCCTTAATTTCGTCAAAAATCAGTCTCGGATGAGAAAAAGTAAATAGGAAATAAAAGATGAAGAGAGAAAAAAAAACCACCGCTTGGCACGAAGAAAACGATTTCCCATTGAGTGCTTTAAATAGCGAAGTACGAAGGTGAAAATCTAATTAAACTCTCAGGGCTGTCTGCATGCTGAGCTTTCTCATAACAGACACTTTTCTATAATTGAATTTCGTTAACATATTACGAATATTCTTTTATTACGCGTTAAATAATATTATACATTATTTTTATATTTTATTATATATCAAAATTCGCCATATATTATATTATTTATATGTTATTAAAGTAATACGTATTGATTTTTTACAATTTGATGTCAAATATGAAATTTCAGTTAATGAAAGATTCAATTAATATATAGAGAATATATATACTTTTTAAAATAAATTATTTCATATTATTGATATAATTTTAATAATATAAATATAATAATAAACAAACAATTGTCATGTGTAAAGGTAATAAAAGATGACCAACATTTTTAAAATAAAAAGTGGAAACAATATTAAAAAGGAAGAAACATTAAAATAAATATCAAGTAATAAAGAAAAAAAATTAGAAATATTTTTTTAAATGCTGATTTTTTTTACATGTAGTTTCTAATACGTATTAATAGTTTATTTATCATTGAAAAAAAAATCTAAAATTTTATAATAGAACATTAAATCACATCATGTAAAATACAAAATCAAAAACTCGACAACAATTAGGGAACATTTCCAAAATTCACTACAACACTAATATTATTATTGGAGCAAAGATGGAAACAAAGTGGCGTTTAAGTGTCTTACTTGAGGGAGTTCGAAGCCTTATATAGGAAAACCGGACAACGTCGTACAGAAAAAGGGACCTCTCGGATAATTCAGCGTATTATGGTTTGGGTGGGGGGGGAGGGGCCGCAACATTCACCAGTTTTGTTTATGGAAGCGTAAAGACCTTTGACTAGGGCACAACAGCCGTGACAAAAGGCCGCATAATCGCTGTTTGTCAGACCTTTAACATTCGAGAGACGGGAAGACCAGAAAGACCTCGACGCTCGTCCGTTGTTAATTAATTCGGACAACGTCGTCGCTATCGTGAAGGTCTCACGAATATGGACCATATTTGCACACCAAATCTCACCTAATGTCCACTTAATATACGCTATCATATATATATATATATATATATATATATATATATATATATAATATACTAAGGTAGTCATATGTGTATGAATGTTCATAGAGAAATATGTAAAACAAGGTTTCCGTCGTTCGTTAGGCATATTAGAACGTCGCGCCTTTGTCTTGTTTTAGAATTACGAATGAGATTTTTATAACTAAATAAAAAATATACTATAATAAATATTCTAAAATTATGATTATAAATCTGTTATTGTCTTTTGTGAATCATATAATCAATTTATTCGACATATATATATATTAAATTGAATTTAGCGGATGCATTCGTGGAATTCTCGCAACGTAAAATCAAAATGGAACTGATTGCAAAATTCGATTGCAAATAACGTATTCAAGTATATTAACTGATTCTGACAGAGTCACAAATTCTCATACCATTATTTATATATGCGAATTGAATAATTTATATATTCATGCTTGAACAGTATCAAAATTTATTAAAATAGTTAACTTTTTTTATTATGAAATTTTCTTACATTTTTTTAAACTTGTATATTAAATAAAAATTGGTTTAATTATTGTATATAAAATTCAATGTTATTTAAAGGGATATATCGAATGTCAAACAATATTTTATTAGTGTTTGTTTAATTTTATTAATTTTTGAATAAAGCCTTAAGTTATTTGAATATTGTTATACATTTATTTAATTACTGAAATGTCTCTTTTTTATATTAGATAAATTTTAATCTTTCAAAATAAATCACTTTTAAATGAAAGATATATTTTTCACAATTTATTTATTCAAAATTTTAATTAAATTTGTAACATATTTAGTGAAATATAAAACCGCTGTGTGTTAAACATCGTTGTTAAAAAAATATAATACGTTGTATAAAATCAATATACGTTTTTTTGTCGGTAAATAAATATTAATATTATGGATGAAATAAAACTAAAATGTTTATTTAATATTTGACAAATTTTGTTTTCGGTAAATCTGTTAAATATTCAAAGCGAATTTCACAAAGAAAACCCATTTCATTTTTGTCGACTCAAAAAGGTTATTAATTTCAAAGGATGATAAAATATTGACTGAAAAATTAAAAATAATCCAGTTAATTTTATTGCAAATTGAAACGGTTTAAATTTATAAATTTTATTCCGTTAATCCAATGTTATATATATTTAATGTACATTTAGTATAAATTATCGATATTTATTTATGTACTTTATCGAATTGTAATAAACATAATTTTATATTATCACCTGTGGTCCATATAAAATCGAACGTCTTAACCTGCCTCGGACTACTAATTATTTTTAGTGTAGAAGCCCCACTATAAAGTGTCCTTTATCAATGTTAGTTGAGCGAAAGCTCCGATTGGACGAGGGAGCGTAAAAAGCTCGTAAAAGCTCGTCACTTCGGAAGAGGGCCAAAGTCCCATTTTTGGGGTCATGCAGTAACAGCTGACTGCCTCAAACTACGAAAATATATACCACCCTTGAAAGACTCATCCCTATCATCCTTCGAGAGACCCGATTTTGAAGGACGAAACTCATCCCTTGGTAACGTTCGTTCGTTTCGCGAACGAATATCTGATATCCTTTTTTTTCTTTCGTTCGACTAAAAAACCGATACGTACCGGTTTTTTATATAACCGAATTCGAGTTTATACAGATATATAAAAAAAACTTGTACTGTTTCTTGTGTGCGTTGTATAGTTTTTTTTCCTTCTTCAGGACTTCCATAAAAACGACGTTTTTGTGGTCGAAAAAGCGGACAAGTGTACGCGATTAGTTAAGCTGTGCCTATCTTACTGTTCGTTTCTAAGCCTGAAAGCCTAAAAAAATCTATATATATATATATATATATATATATATATATATATATATATATATGTTAGTATATAATCTAACTTGTGATATAATATATCCGAGTATTACTATTTAAGTTAAGATTAACCGTTTCCAATACAGACTCGAGCCAATAGCGATCATAAATAGTGTTGCGAAAAAAAAATTAACCGCAAGATTTAACCGTATAAATTGCCCGGCGTTAAATTCGCATAAAATTGATTCGATTTTTACAGCGTAATTTAGCTATTGATTTACAGCGGTCATTTTGACATTTGAACGTTTTTTTTAGAGTCGAGTGAAAATTTTGTAGCAGTGCTGCGAAAATCCGCTGCGGACTTTCAGCGGTTGATTGCTAGTAATAAATTGGCGTTTCAGCATTGAAGAAAGACGCAACTGAAAATTGAGACCGGATAATGAAAGTAATTCTATTCCAGTTTAGATGGGCCAAAAAAAAAGATAAAATAATTACATGAAATAAATATGCTATCTTTGAATTTCGATCCATGGAAATCTACTATATATTTGGTTAAAAGCTACATTTTATTTTAAATAAAAAAATTGAAACATTGCTTAATAAATATTATTATATTCAAAACTTATATATCGTAATTTATTATTTTTAATATATTAAAGCATAAATTGGTATTTTATTTATAAATATATAATCTCCTCTAATCATTCTGGTAAATGAAAATTATTATGTGGGTTAAATTAAAATTCGTACCGTAAAATATGGAAAAAAATATTAAGAGAGAGCGTGAAATTGAAATGAATTATTTCAGGGAAAATTAAACACAAACAGGCAGTTCTCAAAATAAAATTAATTAAAAAAACATTAATTGAAAAGATAACTGATGGGCTTTTAACCTTCAAAGTGAATGTAACCCTCGAGATGAAGCAATTGGGTCAAACTCGTTGTCGGATTTTTCGTGGAGAATAAACATAATCAAAAAGGGGGGACGGACGAAATACGACGTAAAATAGTTAGTCGCATACTTGAATTACGACGTTTTTTCCAAGGACATTATTTTATGGTGTAATTAAAATGTAGTAAACAATTTATATTTTATTTTTCAATGATAATTAATGTCGACCGTTACATGACTAATTATTATATTTTGATATAAATAAATATATATAAGTTCATATTGAATCTTTTCATCGAATAAAAATTTAGTGAAAATAAAATATATTTAATGCAAAATGCGATAATAATATCGATTGCAGTTTCATAAGAGACTATTTGAATATGTAAACTTTTATATCAACAGGTCTTTCTTCGTACAAAGCTTTCGCATATGAAACACGTAGATTTCAAAATAAACCCAGTCACGTCATGAAAATATTATTATAAACTTCACCAGAATTGATTTCTGTTTTATCACATTTTTTTCTGATAGACAAAAATGTATTTTTAAGTAATGTTGAAACATTTTTCATCTTGTCTACTGATATAAAACATGATTTATCATTTTTATCCTTTAAAATAATAAATCGTTGTTTGTTGATTGATGAAAATCTAAAATATGTTTTTTTTCATACGTTTATATTTATTATATATTATATTTATATATATATATATATATATATATATATATATACGAATGTGAATTCTTTGTTTACAAAGAGAATAAACTTAATGACAAAAACAAATATACGTTCGTAACACATGTTGCGAAAGAGATTTGTATGACCATTCTTCTTCGATATTTACGTTAAATAAAATATTTCTTTCCAAATATTCTTGAATTTCACTATCTTTTCAGTTTAAATCATATATAGATATATAAATATTAATATTTATTTATATTAAAAATTAGATTTTTAAAAATAATAATATTCAAATAATGTTAACGAAAACTGTTAAAAAAAATCTTTATCTATTTTACAGTTTTTTTTAATATTATTTTGTAAAAAGATTTGCAAGCTCTCTCTACATATTTGAGCTTTCCAATACCCTTTTTCCGATTTCAATTAAGAACGGCGTTAATAAAAAATGACAGAGGAACGTTCCGGTTAATTTTTTTTTTTTTTTTTTTTTTTTGGTAAAATAACTTTAGTATGGCGATACTGAGAGCTTTTTTTCAATGTTTTGTTTTCGCGATGCTGTGTAGTCCACTCTTTATTTCGTTTTAATTTTTTTTTTTATTTTATTGAAAATTCTCTCAGTCGGGTGTTATATTCCAATACAACTCAAATTCCGTAAAAGTTTTTTTTTTCATATTATATTATATTACGTTTTTATTTATCGCGAAATATTTTTATAAAATATTTTATTTTTATTTTTTCAAATTAAATTTTAATTATGTTTATATTAAAAACAAATTTGATTATATTAAATATATATTATTTGATTAAATCGATATTGTTTTAAAATTTTAATAATATCAAAAAACGTTTTATTTAATTAAAAATTTCAATAGACAAAATTACAGATTTAGTTCGTCATATTTAAAGCAAATTTTACAATTATTACAATAGTATTTTATTCAAGCAAATATGTTGAGTCTAAAATATATTTTTTAACCAAATAATGATTCAGACAAAAATTATTGACTCGAATCAATATATGTTTTAGATTTGAATTGAATCTATTAATGGTAGATTTTAATTGAATTATTATTTAATAATTTTAATTTATATTTTTTTTTATTTTTAAACACTATATCAGATTACACGTTCAAAATTTATGACAGAAATGACGAAACGTCATCTTCAACAATATTTTCACACGTAGACACATCTTTTCTGGTAGCGATTCCCACACCATCCGGCTAAAAGACGAGGCCCCATTCATCACGTTATCCGTAGACGTATCAAATTAAGAGGCCCCATCAACTCGGCGAAACTTCTTCCTTTTGTCGTCGGTAAGACGCGCGATATTCACTACGAACTATCCACGAGATTCATAACCCATCGCTGATGCGAACCTTCAGATAGGACTATTCTGGTGAAGGCACCGGGCCTTTGTCAGGATCCCGGATCTTCTCAGTCTTATACGAGGAGAGTACATCAAACGGCGAGCCCCTCTTTCCGAAATTACCCGCCCTACCCCTTAGAACGTTTGACCTAATTATTCCGCCCTGATTCTGTTCTTCGCTTGAGATAATCCCGTTAACGGAAGTGCGACCGTTAATTGCCATAGATGTGTCGGAAATGTCGCATTTTTTAAACTTCGACAGTATAATAAATGAATAATCACGTATAAAAAAAAAATAAATGAATTTCAATCATTTCATATATATTTTCACTTATTTTTTAATATTAATTAAGATTTATTACGTGTATTAGATTTTATCGAAATGAATTTAAAAATAAAGGAAAAATATTAATAAAAATCATTTTAAAAATAAAACAAATGAATAATAATTAATCTCAATTAATTGAATTGGTGATTACAGATAATAATATTATATTTAAAAATTACTTATATAATATATATAAATATATATATATATATATATATATATATATATATATATATATAAAATTATGGTGATGAAAAATATTGTTTTGTTGCGAAAGTGTAGTATATCGCCTTTATTGCTTTGTCAAAATTGAATCATGAATACTAAAATATTATATTTTATATAATATATAGTAATAAGTTGAATTTGGACATGGCAAAGATCTATATTTTGAGTTGTAAAGATCATCTAATATTAAATTATAAAAATAAAGTAGTATTCGAGTGCGACAACGCCGGCGTCGGCGGCGCTAGCATTTTATATATAATATATGATGCACAATATTACATAAATATAAATAAAAAAAAATAAGAGATGGTATTTTGTTTTTAAATTGTCGTTTTTTTAATAATATAATATAGAAAGAATGTATTAATTACATTCAAAGAAATTTAAGATGATATTATAAAAACGTTGATTATCTGTTTAATTTTAACGAAGATAACGTAATATAATAAATCATTTAATTTTCAAATTGTTGAAAAATTTTTTTCCACTCTCGTTAATTAAAAAAGAAACGCTACTAACTACTTATTTCCAATCGATTTTCTTCGCCCCCGTTTTTTTTTTTAATATTCTTCGACGGGTCAAAGCGTTCCTTAAAATCAACGATTCGTCGTACATAAATTAAATTTTTCATCGTTGAAAATTCGTAATTGAAAAAGTACGCGAATTAAAATTTCATTTCGTTACATAACGCACCGGGATAATTGGAAAATTTTTAATTAAACCCCTTTTTTCGCGGTCGGATTTATACGATGTCGCTTGATTAAACTAATTTTACATTTTGACAAAGCGCCTTTTTTTCCATTCTCAATTACCAACTAACTATGTTTGTGAAACTTGACAAAATCGCATAAATTTCACTTTGAAATTGAAAAAAATAAAATAAATAAATAAAACGTAGATCAGTAGTGAAATTTAACAAAAAGATTTTTATTAATATAAATATGTTTTCACAAGGAATATTTAAACGTATTACGGCAGACGCTTTACAGCAATAAATTTATATTTAGTTCGGCGAAGAATAAATAACGATTTTAATATTTCGACGTCATTTTTCTTTTTTTTGTGCAAAGAAAAGGCAAAGGAAAGTTTAATGACACAACGTTGTAACTCTTATGAAAGATCCTTTAAGTTTGAAAAGTTAAAGAGTTAAAGCAAACTTTATTCATTCACTTATTGAAGTTTATAAATATATACTAGGATATACAAAAAGTTAAACTAACAGATATGTAAACGTAATACATAAATATATATATCTGTATGATAAAAAAAATATACTAACAACTATTGGAAAATATTTCAATAGAAAAATTAGATGCAATGATATATATTTTATACGACTACTTTTTTCTATTTTATCTTTTATTATATATTAAATAAATAAATAAATTTAAAACGTAGAAATGTATATATATATATATTATATATATATATATATATATATATATATATATATATATATATATATATAAAGATTTATTAAACTATTTCCTTTTGAGAAATAATTTTAAGTTGCGTCCTTTGGCTTTCGACCACTTTAAAAATACATCGAACTGAATCCTTTGTGCGGTGAAAAGAAGAAGAAGAAGTAAAAAAGAAAATAGAGGAAAGACGGGATTTGTTTTCCAGCAGATGCCATTAACGGGGTCGTACATTGAGCTAGAAGTAAGTCTTTGCTGAATTACGTGCTTTTGCTGCAATGACTATGTTCCGGTTTCTTTTTAAAACGCGATACGAACGACAAAATATACATATAAATACAATAAAATGGTATATATATATATATATATATATATATATATATATGTGTAATAGTCTTTCTTGTTTTCAATCTGGAGCAGAACTATATTTGCTGCGGAAATCAGTTCTGGCGGTTGTATTTCCGCCTAAACACTTCTCAGAATCCGCCCCAGCGTTGTTATGAAAGACTTTATTCAACGGGCGCTTCTCGTTTAAAACACACAGCATTAAACGATTTAAAATTCTATAAATGAAATTCAGCTTTGTCTGCATTATTATCGTATAATATTGACGTAGAAAACGAATAAACATATCCGTTAGACTGAATTTTAAATAAAAAATAATAATTTGAATAACGCTTACCGATTTTCGGCACGTATAAGTTGAGGTAGAGACAGTCCTCCGAATGGTTGGCCAGCAATGGTAATAATCGTTGAAGATGTGCGACACGAGCTCTCGGATGCAACAGTAGTGAATCAGGATGATTTGGTAACGATGGTAAAGCCTGAGGGCAAGCTGATGCAAAACGATCCGCCAATCTTGGACTTCGCCATTGCGACGGAGTCACAGGTGGCATATATCTGAAATTATAATAAACATAATATTCATATTATTATTACACACTGTCTCTATATATTAATTTACTATATAATCAAATCTAAATTATAATTAAACAAAATAATAAAATTTTAATTTTTTAATAATATTTTATTATAATATTATAAAAATTTGTAATAATTACATCTATGTATTAAATTATATAAATGTCAATATTGTGATTTAAGTTCAAAATGTATGAAAATTAAACAACGTCTTAATGCCGTCTTTTATATTTATATATATCAATATCTTCTAATATATAAAATTAGAACCAAATTTAATATTAGCAAAATAAACTATTTAAAGATTAAATACACAGATTATATTATATCAAATTATGAACACTGTTTGTCTGGGTGAAATTTTGTAATCGTTTTTTCGAGCACTTTTCAATATCTGATTGAGTTCAAACTTTGCATATTTGTTTACTCTTGATGACAATATAAGAATCAATTAACAGATTTATAAAATAATTGATCAATTTGTGGAAATTAATTATTTTACTTTTTACAATATAATTGTCACTAATAATGCGATATAACGATAGTATAATAATATTTTGTATTATTAATAATATAATGGTGTGATTATTACTATCGATAATAACAGTAATACTATGTAAAAGTATATTTTTAAATAAAAAAATATTATTTAATACATATAAAATATTGCTTGAGTTATTTTTATGTCACAAAATATTTCTATCATAAAAAAAGTAAGAGGATTAAGCCATATTATGGTGTTAAAAAAATAAAATTGCCAGATAAAAATAAATTATCAAAATAAATATCGACTAAAACTTTTGTAGGCGTCATAAAAAATATATAACAAAATCGATGAATATTTGATAAGCTTACGCCGACAGTATTTACAGATAAACTATATATATATATATATATATATATATATATATATATATATATATATATATATATATATATATATATATATATATATATATATATATATATATAGTATATTTTTTTCTATTACACGTTGAATGATTTTACATCATTTTTTTTTTGTGTATACACGTCGCCATTGTAAAAAATGGAAAACTTTCGCGTTCTATTTATATTTATACGCCATTTTCATCGCATGGCGGAATCGCGTACGAAATATTAAAATATCGTTTATTCCGAAAAAGCCACATAACTCATCTTGAATACGGCGGCGAAAAGAAATATATATATATATATATATATATATATATATATATATATATATATATATATATATATATATATATATATATATAAATATATATATAGAAAACTAAACGATTTTGACATATGAATAACAAAAGAAAAGTTTTCGTATAAATTTGACGAACACGGGGGGGGGGGGCAGAGGAAAATAAAAAAGTAGCGAAATTCTTCGTTTTGACTTGTTTTGTGTGAAAAAGAAAATTATTTAGTGCCGTGATGATTATTGACCGAAAGAAAATGCGTTGCGAATTCAAGAAAATGTGTTTTTTTTCCATGGAAAAAATGTTAAAGATATTATTCGGATTTAATCGAAAACAAAATTATTTACGATTTATTTAAGATGTTTTCTGGTTAAGATATATTTTAATATATTATATCTATTATGCAAATTCATGTTGTTTTTCACTGTCTGAATATATAGTATTATTTCAATAATATTTATTTACGATTAAATATTTATAATAAATATATAATAAAATTTGCATATAATACAAATTTATAATTTAAATATCTTTATTAAAATTAAAATAAATAATTGAAATTAACTGCTTGATATTAAACTTGATCATTTGATATTTGAATGAAAAATTATTTTATTTATTAAAGTGATATTTTGAATTAGTTTATAATATAACTCTAAACGAATTGTAAGATTATTATGAATGAGAAAAACTGATATTTGTGTTGATTGTGTTTTTTTATGAAATCTTAAATCTTTTTAAATTGTTAACTTTATTTACATTGAATTATTTATTGTAACATAAATGTAAAACGTGAAAATCTTTTCTTCGTCGAAATAAACTTATTTTCCCCGAGACGACATTAAAACGTATCTTATGCGGAAAACTGGAAAATCAAGACGAAGAGCATCGAAAGGGCAAAAAGTGGAAAGTGTAAGATATATATATATATATATATATATATATATATATATATATATATATATAGTCGAGTTTCAAGTTTTAAAACATTAATTCGCAAAGTTGGTTAATTAATTAGAACGAGACGAGTGTTCACCGGCGCTGGTTTCGAACGGAATGAGAGACGCTCATCTAAATAAAACCGAAAACTAAGAAGGTAACATCGTCGTCTATTATTGATATTGCGAATTTTCCGACAACGTAGAGGAAAATCTACGCCCTCCCCTCCCGTTTCATATCCACCCACGCGTAATATACGATAGACAGAGTGCAGAGGAGAGAAAAAAAAAGCTCGGCTTTAGTTTTGTATATTATTGTCGAAACGATTGAGGTGGCCTGTTCGATAACGATCGTCGATTTATTTTTATGAGAAACCGAGACGAGAGGGTTTCGAACCCTTTCAGGGGGACATTTTCGAAAAGGGAACCGTAGCACAAAACAGGGCTTAATTTTATCGGCGGAAAAGTGCCGTTTCGTTTCACTGCTCCAATTGCGATACGAAAATATACTTTTGAAATAGCGTCCGGAAAAGCACTATCCACTTTTCTTTTTTTTTTCACGCACCTATTTCTGAAATGCACAATTTCGCTTCAAAATTGTGTAATTTCAAAATCGTTATAAGGATTACTTTAGAGCGCCATTTAATTAATTTTAACGATATTCTTCCATAATTAACATGTAATTTTCGGAAATTTTAGACGAAAAAAATATTTTTATATTGTAATTTATAATTTTGAATATAATTCTAAGTACTATATATATATTCTATAATACTATATATATATATATATATATATATATATATATATATATATATATATATATATATAATACTATATTTTTAATAAAAAACGAAATTTAATCTAAATTCACGAATCAAACTTTTATTAGCGCAAGATACTATAAAATTAATTTAAATTCTAAAAGTGTATTATAATTATACGATAAAAATACACATTTTAATATAACTATTCTTCGTAAAACCTTTGTAATATATGATTTTATATGAAATTTTATTATAATTAAAACGCGTTTTATCATAAAACTTTAAAATGAAGTAAAACTTTATTAATAAAAAGATATTAAGTATAGTAAACTAAATACAACATTAATATAGCTTCGTCGAATTAATTACGATATGAGAACGTTAAATTTTAATCGAAAATCTTTTATTAACCTTTTCCGTGACAAGCTTCTAAGTGCGTCATATTCAATCTAAGTACAAATATATGAAATATAAGAAAAAAATATTCTAAAATTTAAAAATCATTTTTTAGCATTATTTAATATTACAATATCTCAATATTTTATTATATCTAAATTCTTTTTGACGATTTCCGCTCGGCTATATAATTTTTTGATACGATGCAAAAAAAGTATATAATATTTCTAATATATTTTCACTGCTCGATTTCACCTTTTTAACCATTTAATTTATGATTCTGTGATAAACAGCGAAAAAAATAAGGTTGTGAATTGTGACGCGCCGATAAGACAAATGGTTCACACAGCAAAAGCACAGCGTAAATAAAACAGAAAACGTTTTTAACAAGATTAATGACATTATTTCTGTGAAATGTACAAAAGGTAAACATTTTATATTAATTTACAACGTCTATATATATATATATATATATATATATATATATATTCAATATAATGAAAAAGTTCGTTCGCTTTATTTTTTTTCCAATTAAAAATATTTTGTTGATAGCAGACATTCCATAAACGTTTAATACGTTATTTTATTTTTATATATTTCAAGATGAAATATCGATATCTTCTCTAAAAGATTTATTTGATTAATATTTATTTATAATAAAAAATAAACAACGATATCTTCTTTTTCAAAACAATATTTTATAATTTTTAAAAATATTGTAAAACAAGTATAATATATAGTAATATTCTTTTGCAAAAAAAATATTTTAGAGCTCAAAGCATGAATTAAAATTAATATAAAAAAATCCATTAAAATTATAGTACGAAAATATTTTTTCTATATGTAATAAATTAAATTGCACGAACTTTTTGATCAAATGCTATATATTAATATTTATATTTGGTTCTTAGCAATGCTTTGATGTCAGAAAAATGATTAATAGTCTGATAGTTTGCATCGTTTTGTTTGAGAAACACTTGCAATATTAGAATTTTTGCAAAATAATATAAATAAAGCGATGTACAGAATTCAAGAAATTAATGCAGCATGACTAAACTCTTTACTATAGTCTATTTTAATATACGTAATCTGCTTTAAAGTTACATTACACGGATGGCTTATTTTATCAAGAGTGTCTAACGATACTTTTAAATACAATCATGTATAATATATTGTTTTTATATACTAAAGTAAATTGGTTTTAAAATAGCTATTTTCCAGCGTTAAAAAAAATTTAATCTAAAATAAATTGAATCACGATTGACATTAAAATAATGAACGTTTTCCGTTGAAATACTTTTAAACTTTTTGACGCGCGAAAATCTAAAACTGCATGCAAACGAGAGGACGACGTTCGCGCCGGAAAAACGACCGAAAGCGCATCGGAAAATGCGCCAGTTTTTCCGCGACGGAAAAATCGTCTGCAAAAAAAAAAAAAGCAAAACGAGATCGTTACACGTGGTACAACGAGAGATTGCGCCGCATGAGAAATCTTTCCGTTTTGAATGTCGCATTTTTCATGCATCGCTTCGATGCATTTTGTTTGCGTTTAAGGGTTGTTCGAGTCGACTTTTCTCAACCCCCCATAGCAATGTATACCGAGAAAGTAATCGCAAACAAACAAATAACGTTTCGCTGTTATCGTTTGAAACGATTTGATTCATATTTATGAATATATATGTTATATATATATATATATATATATATATATATATATATATATATATATATATATATATATATATATATATATATATATATATATATATATATATATATATATATATATATATATATATATATATATATATATATATATATATATATATATATATTTGAACGATGTCGTTTGGAAGATGCACTGTATTTTTTGTTTTTATAAGAAGAAAATAGCTTTTGATATATTTCTGTGGAAATAATAATGTTGTATTATAGATTTTAATATAACACATAAATTGGTGTAAATTTTTATGGAAAAATTGGATCTAATTTCTCTAATTTAAAGTCATTCAACATTGATTTACAATTGAACGCTTTTTATTACAATTTAATAAAAAATTGATAAAAGAAAATTAAATTAAATTTTTGTGACAAAGAATTTGTTCAAAGTCAAATTGAAATAAAATATAGATATTTTTTAATAAAAGAAAACTATCTTGTTTTTTTAATATAATATATTTAAATCTCGTTTCTTATTTTTTAAATAATAAAATTTACATATTTCTTATAAGAGTTGAAAATTTTAATATTGTGTTGTATTAAAAATTTAAATATTTATTTATATATTAAATTAAAATATTTTTATGGAATTTATTCAAAATTTAGTATGTGGGTTAGGTTTCAGGACAACCCGTGATTAGTGAAAATCCGCAAAGCGGTATTTTAAGTCTTTATAAACCCTCCTCATTATACTTTACATGTCCTTTTCGCATTTTCTTGCACTATTTCTGTTTTAAACTTTCAAACCTAGATATGTCATTTTAAAAATTTTATATATCGCGATAAATAAACTTTAAAATAGTTACTTTATTAATGTTTTTTTTTTGTACTTATAATTGTAATATGTTTTAATATAAATATTAAAAAGTTACCTTAGACTGCCAATAGGAGGTGTAGCGTATGGAACACCCAAGAATGCTTCCACAGGTGGATGAGCGTGGACAATAACACCCCTCAACGGTCCATACTTAGTGCGTACGACCCTCGTAGAATATTTGTGAACTGGCAGCGATGACCCACCAGCAGGTCCTGTGAGGGTCATCGCCAAAGCGGCCATCGCCAACGCGATAGGCCATCGTCCCCTTCGATTATCGAACGCCGATCTACGAGTACGACGTCGACAATTACCATCATTATCATCATCGACAACATTCCAACCGGTTCTACGACGACGACGACAACCTTCCGCGTCATCATCGTTCAATTTCCAGTCGGCTTTCTTCAATATTGGTGCACCGATTCGTGCTTTATGAGCTCGTGACGGTGGTCGCGTGTGGCGCATTTCTTCACACTTCGCCACGACACCGCCGCATCTTCCGACCCACTATAAAGAAGGATCCTCATCTAATGCGACGAATTTGCTGTCAAAACTGACATTGTTACTATTGCTACTGATTATGCTGTCGCCGTTATCGTTGCATTCGCCGTTTTTACTGTCGACGTCGTCCTTTTTGCTGCCGTTGTCAATTGCGAGACGCGGACATTTCGACTCGAACATCGTCGAGTCTTCACCGCCGGACCAATTCTGGATCATGACCGACGTGTTTCTGAAATTAATAATAAATAAAATAAATATTCAACAATTAAAAAATATTAATATAATAAAAAAAACATAAAATATATAATTTCAATACATTATTAATAAATGAATCCTATTTAAAATTAGCACAAGTGTAGTATTGTCTAAGTAAACAGTACTCAAACATTGTTTGAGTACTGTCGAAGTTCATATTGCGATTTAATAACAAGATAAAAAATATTTTTAATTCAATGTTTTTTATATATTCTAAATCAGGAGTAGTCAACCTTTTACTTCATGCGTAATTTTTATCATTTGAAATTCAAATTCGCAACAAAAAAAATATTTTTAGAAGACCTTCAAAATGTTCATCTACATTTTAAGTTTAGATATTTTAAAAGTCTCCATAAAAAACAGTCATGTCTAATAACAACACTTTTTTTAAACATTTCTAGGGCGTGCGATGAACAACACCAATCTGTTATATCTGGGATATATTGTGCCACATGTTAGCCAACCCGTATTTTAAATAAACCAACTTTTAAATGTTACTTTGAAAGCAACCAAAAAAAAAAATACATTAAATAATTATAATTCAGATTAATTTTCTCGTATCAATTTTTAAAAGCTCTCATCGTCAATACGATAAAAGAGACGCTTTGCACTCTAATTCGAATTGCGTTATGTATTCAAGCGCACATGCCAACACACACTTGAATGCAAAGTGTGTCCGTCATATAAAAACTACATCACGTTTTCAAAACGTATCCGAAAAAACGCGAACACGTAAAGATAAAGTGGAAAAAATACAAACAAATAAACGAAAAGTTTCCGAATGCTAATTTAGTACGCGAAATGAATCTCTAATTCGGAAATATTATTCACTTCCCATTTTTTTTTCTTACATTTTTTTCTCTATGTTGGGCTGAATTTTCAAGAACCACCATCCTATTGTTTTTACCACAGTTCTAAATTCAGTTACATATATATATATATATATATATATATATATATATATATATATAATATTTGCCTAATTTTTCCCGAAGCGTTTTCCTCTTTTTTCCGTTTTCATTTCCACAACTTCAGTGTGCGGTTAATTCAAAAGCGAACGGTCGTCAGGATTGCTGTTTATTCATCAGAGGTGAAAATGAAAAACCGCTCTCTTTTACAGCATAACGGCTTTCGAAACAGAAATGAATATAATTTCTGAGGAAAGGTTCAATGTTTTGACTCATTATAGTCTTTTGGTTCGTCTGACATTTATTTAACAAACAACTTTGCAATTAGTCTTTTGATGAGATGTATTTTTTTAATCTGTTGTTAAAAATTGTTATTCTTGAATTTATTTTACGTCATAACAGTTAAAAATTTTCAGACTATATTTTTTCAATAAACTTAAAGTTTTGATATATGATTATACAATTTATGAACATCTTTTATATGACAATTTTTAATTTAAAATATTGATTTAATATGGATATATTATATTTAAAGGTAAGATTTGAACTCAAGAATCAGACAATACATTTGCGGTTCTTGTTAAATTACATTTATGTCTAAACAAAAATTTAATCGTTTTTTCCATATTTATAAATATGGTGTTTAACATAAACTACGTTTAGATAGTGAAAATATATAATTTAAATCTATTTAATTAAAGATTCAGGTTAACATTGTATATTAGATATGAAAAAATCTATTTTTATATAATATGACGTTATGTTTTATAAATCAGATTCATTTATGTATGTCATATCTTAACATTGAATAACGGATAAAAAAAATCAACATGAGAAAGGAAACTGGAATCTTCTACAAAAGTAGAGAAAAAATAGAGAAAAGAAAAAAAAATAAAAGCGAAAAAGGGAGGAAAACACTCATCGTTTCGATTTTATATCTCGAATATGTTGGAATTACGGCGACATTATTGAATAAAGTATGCGAAAGCTCATTCGATTCGATACGATTCGAGAGCTTTATATCGGTCGTGATACGAGAATAAAAACTCACATGTATATATATAGAAACATGTATGTACGTTGCCTAAGAAAGGGTACTGAAGTGCAAGAAACGGAAGTGAGGAAGAAGAAGAAAAAAAAAGAGGAAACGAAAACAAAAGAAGACGAGAAGATTAGAAAGTATGAAAAGAGCAAGAGAAGAAAAATAGAATTTCTCACGATTTCTCTATTTCGCTCTAGCGAATGATCCGATAGAGTTAGAGCGAAGGGAAAAAAAGCGAATTTAGGGTCTATAGAATTTTTTACGTTTGCGAATCGTCAAAAGAACGCTTCAGAAACACCTGCAAGAGCGAAGATTCAAAGATTGTCACTGCTGAAAAACGCTGAAAAAAAAATGAAAGAACGAAAGAAACGGCGAATCCACGTTCGTTTCGGATGAATACGTATTAGCATCGCATCTGGGGACTGGGAAAATTTTAAGATTTTTTTTCCCACTACTTAGAATTCTTTTTATCCTTTTTCCTACATTAAAATACGAAAACATCGAGACGAAAAAAAAAACTGGTCGGAAAGCGGAAGAAGAAAACTGAAAAAGCCTTCGTGAGCGTGAAAATTGCAATGTTGTTTTTTTTTCAGGCACTTTCGGTAATATATTTTTTTTGCGCTTACCTTTCCGTATCTATACGAATAAATTCAAATATTCGCACTCGCAACAAGATAATTTTTTTTCACGTGTACTCAAGTTTATTTATTTATGTTTGTCTATTTTTTTTGCCTTATTATTAATGTTATTTTTTTTGTATTGCTTTCAGTGGAAACTATAAAAACAAAGTAGTCACATTTCTTACTTTAGAACAAGTAAGTTTGAACGTTTGCGTTCAAAAATAAATCCTATTATCATTTTATTCAATACGAATTTTTATATTCATATATATATATATATATATATATATATATATATATATATATATATATAATATTTTTCAACAATTGTCATCACTATTTATATTCATTGTCAAATATAAAACAAAATTTACATACAAATTTCACTATCGGTTGATATGCAAAAAAAATATATATAAAAAATAAAATAAAATAACTGAGAGAAGTAAAATTAATTTTCACAATATTTGCGCACATAAATCGTGTTAATTAATTTCGTCATAGTGTAAAAATAAAACATTCGGCAACGCAACGGTCAAATGTGATTTCAATTTGACCATCGGTCACGTCTCTATCAAAAATTCGAATGCGCGCGTAAATAAATCCGATTAAAAATACATAAACGCATTTTGTTTTCCGTTGTAAAATTTAATTAAAAACGTACAAAAAAATAAAAATAAAAATGCTCGTCGAACGCAATATACTTTTTTTTTCAGATATTTATTGTACGTGTATTAATTTGAATCTGTGTCAAAAATTTCAATTTACATATTATATAATATACAATATATATTCTTTATAATACGTCGAATATGATACTATTTTTTTTTCCATCTTCATTATGTTAATTTTTATGGTTACTATGTCGAAATATTTTTTTACATATATTTGAATTTTTAATTAAATGATTCTAATGAAAATTCTAATATTCATATTTCAATATGTTATTCATCGATAACTTTAATAATTTTTAACATGAAAGTAAAGTTTTTAATTACGACGAATAATTTATAAGTATTCTTTCGCTGAAAAATTTTCATACTTTAATATGAATACGTGCAGAGTAATTAAATTGTTTTCTTTCATTCGTCTGAAGAATGATTCTTTTTTCACGTAGAAGAAAATTAACTAGTAAAAAAATTAAAAATCTGCTTTTTTAAAATTGAAAACATGAATAACTTTACTGTTTTTATTAACAATTTTTAATTTACTTTTCGAAAAACTTTATTATTCATCGTTTATTTCGATTCTTTTAATATAAAATTCTGTATATTTAAATTTTATTTTTTTTTTATAAATAGCATTTGAAAAAATATCGTTTAAACTAATTTCTATTATTTTTTAATGTGGGTTGTTAAAGCTAAATTATGACTTTTCATAATTACAATTCTGTCTATTATATATCAATCAAATATGAGTATTTTCCCATTACGGTGAATTTAACAACCTGTTAAACTCAAACAGTAAATGAAAATGGCTTTGATCTGCGACGTTTATATTTCATAAACGACCATAAATTATTACAAATCAACACCTATAAATCGATAAACAATATTTCATCACTATTACAAACCACTATATATTATTTTACTAAATATTATTGAAAATTTTACAATACAAAGAAGAATCTAATATTTCTTCCGATAGAACTATTTCTAAAGAAATCGTTTTATTCTTCTTCTCCTTACGTCTTTCTTCGGAAGATTTTGTCATCAATATTATTGAAATGTTTATCCTGTATCAATTATATTTTCTACTGCCTTAATTTTTTTTTGTCATAATATTCAGTTTTATTTTGTATAGAACCAACTAATTTCCTTTTCTATATTAAATTTAGTTAATTATCTTAATATTAATGTATGAGATAATGAATTTATTGAAGCTAAATTGGGAAAATAATATATATTATATAATGTATTAATTAGTAACAGTGAAATGTTGATTTATTATCGAATATGACTTTAAAGCTGCTTATGAATATTAATAATTTATTTATTTTGTATACTATTATAATAAAATTATGTTAGCATAATTAAATTTAAGCTGGGAAATCAAATATATTCGAGTTTTATATATCAATCATTTGCTATATTATATTATTTATAAAAATATTCAATAAATGTATTTTAAATAATTTTTAAAAAATATATAAAATTTATAATGTAAAATTAAATTATTGCATTTATATTATTAATATATTGAAAATCTTTTCCTTTTTTAATTTTTAATTAGCTCATTCATATTTCAAGAGATATGAATAAATAAACCTGAACCATAAAAAAGGACAATTTATTTAATAGTATCGCGATTTTCTCGAGAAAACACATTTAATTTAATAAACACACTCGAGTCTCGAGTGAAAAAAAAAAAAAAAAGAAAACCTGAAAGCAAATCGCAATAAAGACGAAGCGTGCGGTGTTGGGAAAATCTTTCGCTCCGGTCTCTTTTCGCATAACACATTTTCAACAATGTGTACACGTATTCGGCGACAACGTCGAGAAAAATCTTCAATTTTTCACCAGATTTGGGAAATATTCGCGAACGAAAAAGAAAATACTGTGACGCGACACGAGCGCGAAAAAGTGGGAAACGCGCGCGGGGGGGGAAGGAAGTAGATTTATGGCGAAAATCTGACGGTTGAAACGATGCATTCTGAAAAAAGAAGGGCAAGTAATGCGAACGTGTCGAGCAGAAGCTGGTTATAAAAAAAAAATAAAAATAAAAAAAAACCAGCGCTCGTAACCGACTGGTGTTCGTCCGAATACATCCAGACACGTTGTTCGAAACGTGCGTGATATATACGTGAAATGTTGAAATAAAAATAAGTTACAAAACCTACGAATATTTAAAAATATACTTTATTGTTCGATTTATATAGAGAATATATTGTATATTCAGATATCGTTATTTTATATTTTTTAAATAATGTTTAAAAATTAAATTTTGGTAACAATGATATGAAAGAAAAACAGAATTTTTATTATTATTATATATATATATATATATATATATATATATATATATATATTCAACAAAATTTATACTATAATTTGATTTTAATTATAAAGAAATCGATCTGTTTTCTTAAATAAAGTTAATATTTAAGTCATCATCAGGTAGTCTAATATCATTATTGGATAAAAGCTTATTTCAAACGTCTTCCATTATATTCAGTTTACTCCTATAAAGTCTTCTGATTTTATTATTTCTTTCATCACAATTTTTGAATATTTCTTTATGAATTCGTTATTTTTTCTAGAATACCAATTGATTATTTATTGATTGTCATTCATTTTTCCAATATGATTTATCATCGGATTTTATTCTATTAAATAACGTCGATATTCAGATTAAAATATTTATTTTTCTTTATCATCAAATATAGTTAATCATACGTTTATACAATACTTTATATAAACTTTTCATTCATACAATAATATACGTATAATTTATTTTTTTTATATAATAAATTAGATCGCATTGTCATACTCTTTACATACATTTATTGTACATTGTTATTTATTCAAAATACGGATGAATGATCCCGTGCAAACAATCACTTGTTTGTTATATTTGTGCCCCTTTATAGCAAAAATCACAAACGAATCATTTCCGCAAACGTACTGTTTTTATGTATATAAATATTTTTTTTTATTTCGATACGCAGTGGGAAAAATGAAGAAAAAAAAACACACACACACAACAACAGAAACGACAGTTATATCAACGAGTGGAAAAACGTGCCGATAAAACATTTTCCACCTTTGATATGTCGCGTAACGAGAGGAATTTTCAGTTCATTTGAATATATGTCTTTATTTTATTTCGATGCATCAGTTTTTCTATTTTCCACTATTATATTGAAATCATTTAATAAACATCTTACAACAGTATATTCTACATATTTCAATTTTTATTATGTTAACAATATTTATATTCATTATAAAAAGATTTATTTATAAAAAAAAATATTTATTTTTTTGTATTATTAAAAGAATTATATTTGCAGAAGTCATATATTAGTGACAGATGCCTACTACTAAGAATATCGAAGTGTCATATATATATATGACAGCTGTCGTCTAAGGTTCAGGAATATAAAAAGTATGCGGCACATTTTGAGGACTTCCGGGACACTTCGGACACGTAACTGAAAAATCGATACGTTTTTCCCTTTTCGAATGATAAAATTGTTGCGTCGCACGATTGCCAGATGACGCAATTTGCAAAACAGCACGAGGAAAATCTGCGGAAAAACTATGCTCAGTGTTCGATAACATTCTGCAAGGAAACGGAATATAGAATGAAGGGAAGAATTTAGATTTATATATATATAATATAATACAAAAAAAAAGATTTTCTTATATTATAAAGAAAAAACTGTTTCGAATAGTCATTTTCGGGACGGAGATTATTATTTTTTCTATGTGTTTATTTTGAGCGGCTATCCAATATTTTGTATAATGCATATGTGATTTTGTAAGCGAAATACGTCAAGATTTTCTATACAATGATATGATTTATGGAAAATGCTCCGATGAAAGACTGTATAAAATATTAGCAGAGTCCGTTTCCGTATTATTTTCTGTTCGGCAGTTTGTCATCGGGAAAACGTCGGAAAATTATAACCAAAAGATTTCTTCTTTTGAACCGTAGAGAAAATGCACATTTTTAACACTGATATCTTTACGGAATTGTCAAATGAGAAGATATATGATACGTTTAAACGTATAAATCGATAAATAATATCTTGATATCATACGATTAACATTCGACAATATCATCTCCGGCAGCGATTCTCAAAGTATATATATCGAATAAATTTGATAAATATATTATTTTAATTACGAAATAAATATTAAACAAATTATTGATTTTTGTCTTCAATATTTACTCATCTGTATTTGATTGAAATACTATATATAAGATATTGGTGTCATCAAAATCACACAAGTTGTTAAATATTGACACATTTGACATATCGTTCCGATTAACCGGTGGACGAGTTGAAATGTGAACGGTTCACATGCCGAGGGCAACAGTTTGTCGAGGCATCAGTTCGAGATTTTTCGACCGGAAAATTCGTCTTGCCGTCCATTTTCACGGAAAAATCCGAAATGTCCGAATGTGCGCAAAATTTTCCGTCTGCAGATCCCAGCGATATTACAGAGATTTCCGCATCGTCACTTTCCACGTGTTGAAAATCTGTTTTTCTTTTGAATTTTTCGTATCGCTCCATATTGTTATGTTTCTATCGTATTTTATATAACACATTTTTATACGTGCATTATTATAATATTTAATATCATTTCACCGTTATTATGATATGCATTATAATACAAAATAATTTTCATTTTGAAATTTATAATAGCATGAGTACATTTTGTATAACAAAGATGTAAATTTCACCCTTTATTATTACATGACTAATATTATATTTCCATTATACAGATGAAGGGAGTAACATGTCGCCATTTCCACTTGGTCGAAGCACAGAAAAGCTGGCAACTGCATTTCAAAGACTCCATCTCTTCTAAATCCACTATATAAACATACATTTACATATATATATATATATATATATATATATATATATATATATATATATATTTTCACGTTCATATTATTCAAAGCCTCAACATTTTCATTCATAAAATAGTGCTTTTCCAATTTACTGAAAGTATAATTTACATCAAAATACGACTGGCGTATAATATTTTTTTCTATATTAATTTCAATCGTGTGAAAATTTTATTTATAATATATATATAATGTATTAATTGTAATACATAAATAAATTACATATATGGCTGTTTTGAAAGGTTACTTTATCATTTGTATACTGAAGAAAATTTAAATAAAAAATATTTTATTTATATAAAAAAAATTATTATAATACACTTATATATAAGATTAAAATAAATCTTATGTTAGATATTATTGTTCAATTAGGTAATTCGATCTAAATTAAAATATTATCACATGTCGGTTACATCATGCATATTCATTAATGTGCGCTTAATTTACGTCGATGCTTAATTGTGACAAATGTTAGTTAAGATTAGCTACTGTTGCATGGTTTACCTGTTTGTTGCTGTGTCCGTTGTCGTTGTTGTTGATATTGTTGTTGTTGTTGTTGTTGTGTCAATGTTGTTTGCCCCCGCCCGCCCATTGGTCATGTCACTGAATGGTTGCCATTTGTTTCACGGCCAACCCTTATCTCAAAAATATCTGTAAATTAAAATAATATAATAAATACATTGATATATTATAATTAAAATAAATGATGATTAAAAAAGAAAAATATCAATTTAAATTTAATTTTATGTTTGCAAGATTTAAAATTGAACGTATAAATTGTAAAATCAGTGTTTAAACTATGAAATATTCCCAGAATTATTTTTTTCATGAAAAATATTTAATAATTTAAAATTTTGAATTATTGTCTATAGTTTAAAAATCATTTTTTTATTAATTAAATATATTAATTCGATTTAATATATATTCTTGTATAAATCTAAATTATTAAATTTTAAACAAAATATAGTATTTATATTTCTAGAATTTGTTAAAAATATACTATGACATAATTATATAACGTTACAATAAAATTCTCATTTATTTTCAACTAATAAATAATTTAATTATTATTTTACATTTAATACATAATCATAACTTAATTAAACTCTCGATTTACAACAACACTTCATATGACATCTACCCCCCAAAAAAAAAAAAAAAAATCATACAAATAAGAAATTCGGGTCGCGCGCTTCTTATTTTTTTTTCCTTCCCCGATTCTAATACGTTAAACGAACGAGTCGCGCAAAAACTTCATAAATCTCCAACTGAGCGCGCCACCTTCAAAAATTAAATATACGATGTAAACAAGAACAAAGAGCCCACACACGGTGTAGAGGAGCGGTTAATTTCAACAAAAGCCGAGCGAGTGCATTATACGCGACGTAATCTAATAAGTCGTAGACACGTCACCGTCAATTTATGACTATGAAACGTTTCGTCGACTCTCGACCCTCATCCCCTTATACTTCACACCATGGTTTCGATCCGTTTATAACGTACAGTTAGTTATATATATATATATATATATATATATAAATGTGTGTATCTATCTCGTTCTTGAAAGATACGTTGTTCCCTCTCTAGCATTTTCAGATCCGAGCTAATCCTAGAAATCCTAGAGCACATTTGCATGCGTCTGGGAAACGAGCCAGATTAGCTAATGCGCAAACACTGTTGCGGAAGTGAACACTGTACTGAAATGTCGTTAAGATATTGGTTCTCGTATTTTTCGTCGTAAAAAAAATAATTTCATTAATATGTCATATTTAATTATTATTTTTTTTTACTATTGAAAATATTTTTGATTTTGCGAAATAATTTAAATTAAAAAAAAAAATAATATTTTATATTTTTATCATCATTCAATTAAATTTGTGTCTTTATATTAATAAGATTTTTTTTTTAATATTGATCAATTATATTGAATTTGCGCGCGAAAATGAAAAATACCGACAAATATTATTAGGTCAAAACAAGAAGTTTCAAGTTAAGAGCGTGTGATTATCATTTTTATCTTTAAGAAGAAGCGAATTTTTAAAAATTCATTATAAATATAGAAATATTATAATAGTACAAAAAATTATGTTACATTATTTCTTTTTGTTACAATCTTACTGATGGAAAAAATTATGATGATGTGCATATAAAAATATTTTATCACATAATACATTGAAAATAATTTAATTATTGATATTAATTTTTTTTTTTTTTTGCAGCGCGTTCTTCAAACGTCTTATTTAATTATTAATTTATTTATCATTTCACATAAACGAAAACGAACGTCGAATTTTATTTATGAAATGAATAAATAAATTTAGATACCGTGAAAAAATAAATAAAGTATCTTCCGCATTTTTTTACATATATAATACTATACAAATGTCAACCGTTGTTTATATAGCATTTTGTTCGGAACCAATCTGGCGTACAAATAAAGAAATAAGGATATTTACTTGAAAATTTTCGCAATAAAGCAAACGCGAAAAGTCGTCGTTGTGCTCATCGAAAAACAAAATAAAATAAAAATGTGAACCCTAAATGTATACTATTTATTCACTATTCCGTATCTCGATGGATGTTTATGGGCATTACACCAGTATTGCTAAACTTTTTTTATTTTTTGCGAATTCGTTCGTTCTCGGAAAATATGTTTATGTCCATTCAGGTGAAAAAGTAACGCCTTTGAGCCTGTTTATTCCTTTATGTCGTATTAAAATCCGAACTCTCTTTGAAATGCTGTCAATGTCGAAATTTTCAATTATTCATATGTGAAATTCGATTCGTAGAAACGAAATCCTATACGTCGATTATATTAATTCAGCTTTATTTTGATTTTTGGAATATAAATTCTTTAGTTGTATATATATTTTTATTATAATAATTTTTAATCATAAGAACGATATTAATAATTCAAAAGAAAATATATTAAAATTTTATATAGATAAATTCTTTATCTGATTTTCACATATTATAGATGTAGAATAACTATATAAATATTTAAAAATAAAAATAAAAATATTATTTAAAATTAAGAATTACATTTATAACATCAATTAAATAATGTACAAGAGATTTTTTCGTAATTTACCTAAAAAAAAACAGTAAACGTTTTTTAAGCGGGCACTTGATAGCATTCATATGAAAAACGTATAAGGGGTATCTAATTGAATTTTGTAAAACGCACCCGTTCTAAATATATAAATTATGCTTTAAATATATACATATATATATATATATATATATATATATATATATATATATATATATATATATATATATATATGAATTTTAACCAAAAACACTTCGGCTTATTGATAAATAATTAGCCAATGGGGATTATGTTTAATGCTCGGGAGGATAATAACAACAGCAATCCTACTAAATCATTGATTTGAATAAAGCTGATTCTAACGACCGGAGTATGTTATTGTTACTCATATTATATATATATATATATATATATATATATATATATATATATATATATATATATATATATATATATATATATATATATATATATATATATATATATATATATATATATATATATATATATATATATATATATATATATATTTGCAATATAATACTGACATATATTATCAATAATCAGTTTATACCATTTCATGTCGTATTTGATAGTCGAATTTTGCATAAATCGAATTTTATACGTTTTGAAAGCGATATTAAAATGTGTAAATCTTCGCATATTTATATTTTATGATACGTATATTCAATATAAAATTTTAGTTCCAGAATAAATAACTATTTTATTGAATCAAAAGTTTGTCTCATTTAAAATTTACACTATTAATCAATGATTTTCAAAAATTGTGGTTTATAAATTATATTTATGGTATAATATATAACGTAATTTTCCAACAATGATCTCTATTAATTACAGACGAAATGATATATTATTTAACGTTAGTGAAATATCTTATATATGATTTTCAACAGATTTGACTTAGAGTCGAAAGATCCTCTAATTCTGGTTTCCACGACGTTTCAAAACGTGACAAATTAACATGATATTTTGAAATTGTCACACATCAAAACGCATAATTTCAACACACATATGTAAATTCAATACATATATATATATATATATATATATATATATATTATAAATTAAAAGTTTAAATATATATTACTATCGTTTCATATGAAATATATCTTAGTATAATATTAATATATCAAGCGGCGACTTGATTTGAAATTATATTCAATTAGTGTTTAAAATCATGAAACAAATTAAATGTTTTATTTAAATCTTCTAATAAAAATGATTTTCTTTTCATAAAAATTATTATCAAATTATCATAAACAGTATAGAGTAATAGTTAAAATATTAATTTATCTCTAATATAAAGGTTAATCATAGAATTGATGATATATATTTTTTTAAATATCAATTTACTATATATTATATATTTTAGTTTCAAAAATATTCCATGTATTAATTTAGCGTATGTTAAAGTGTCATATATAAATTTGTATATATGTTAAAACGTCAGAACCACTATTTTTCACACACCATTACTTCATTTCTGAAAACTCCGATGGATAAAATTTTTTTTTTCGTAAAAAAAATCTATTAAAATGTATATATAAATGTATATGAATATTAATATTTCATGTTTTTGACAGTGATTTATAAATTAATATCGATATTTTTAGTAAAATTGTCTATTACTTGACATTCACAGTAAAGCTTATTGCTTTAAAGAAAATATTGTTTTTTTTTAATATTATAAATAAATTCATGTTTACAATCAAAATGAATCTATATATTTTTATAATAAAGGATATGTTTTTGAAGTATTTTTCAATAATCGAAACTCCACTTCACCCGTTCCCAAATGTTCTTTCACGCACATACACGTATCGTACATGTGTTTTCCAAATGTTTACCGAGAGAGAGAACGTCGTTCAATTCGCTCAATTTATTTACACAAATCGCACGAGAGCCAGCCAAATATCCCGCGATTTATTCTTCGGATATCGAAAGAAAATCCATTACTGCAACAACCGGAAAACTTAAGGGAAAAGCGCCAACGTAATTTAATTGCTACGACTTTACGTCCCCGTATAATAAATCTAGACGCCGTAAAAATCTCATAAACAATGCGAACGAGAAGGTTTTTCGCCGATCGAGCCGAACAAGTAGCGGTCCGAAAGCCAAAAAAAAAAAAAGAAAAAAAAGAAGAAGAGATCTAAGGGTATGGGTTCCGTTCGTTTCGAGGCTGAAGGGCTGAAACTCGCTTCTGGCGCCTTAACAACTCCCCGGGGGGCGATCGTATTCTGGTGCGGCTCTGGTCTTCTGCGAGGGCAGTTAGTATGGTCGTTATTTAGCGTAATTTTCTTCTACTACATGAACGTACGTATATTATCCGAAGGCTTTCAGAAGGCAATGAATACAAGTGCATAAAATATACATCACTAGCGTGTTTCGGTAGATTTAACAAAAAAAATATTTCCAAATGTATATATATATATATATATATATATATATATATATATATATATATATATATATAATTCAATTATAGTAATAAAGATGTAATAATATAATATAAAATAGAAGTGATCTGTTTTGTTACGTATATTTTCATAAATTTTCATCATTTAAATCAGATATGGGTAACTGTGTCTAGTTTTCGAAGGCTGCATGGAGCATTTTGAAATTAAAAATGCAACGTTTTATGACCTAAGCTCATATAATTTTTTATAAATTTTTTTATTATTTTTTACGTAAATGTAGAAATTTGTCGAAATCAATACATTCATGTTCTAAGTTGAAATATCTAAATATTTTTGACTTCTCAATTACCTGATATCACATTTTTTTTTGAGATGATTGCTGAAAAATGTTTTTTATAAACAAGAAAGATTCTGATCTAATATCATTATTAATAAATATTTCTTCACAATAATTGCACTTGTATCCAACGGTCACTGAAAATATGATACGTACATACGTACATAGTAACACTTGCGCATACGTAAGGAAATTTTTCCTTCGGAATCTATGATAATAAATTCGCTCGTAAAAATGCTCAATCCACCCGGAGGCTGTAAAAATTTTTCTTGTACTGGAAGCGCTCAGGAAAACTCTTGCTGAAAGCCTCCATACATCTGCCCTAATGGAAAGTATTTTTTTCTTCTTCTCTACTCTCCCTGCGAAGTTTCTTCCTATTCGCCTCATGCGAATATACATTTTGAAAAGTCCGCTGAAACGTCTCGTAAATTACCCATTGTTCAGCTCTCTTATCGCGATTACAATACATAAAGCGACTTATAATTCAGCACACGATTCACGACTACAATACGAAGATTCAGCTGAAATTACACTTGTGATAGTTAATTTGCATGTTGAAACTGACATTATTGATTACCGATTATCTCGTATATTGTGTGTCATATTGCCGTATTCGGTAAACAGTAATACATCATAACATTAGTCAGAATATAAAGTCAATAATAATTATCAATAGCAGATTGATCGTTATCAAAGTTATGAATAAAATTGAACGACTTTTTTTTGAGTGTCAATTATGGAAAAAAAAACATATTTTATATTCATAAAACGCATTCGCTAACATCTCTCAGTGGCGTAAATTTAATTAAAACCCAATTAAGAAATTCGAAGTGAGAACATCGTAACTTAATTACGTTGTGTTACTAACACTACTAAGTGCGCATACTTAATGAGTATAATTTTACGTTGATGTGAAAATACTATTCCATTATGGCTTAAAAATATATTAATATATATTTTTTGTAATTTATAACTCGTAGAATGTGTATATTTTCATTTTGTGGTTTGTTAAAAAAAATGGACATTAAAACGATATTTTAATCCTGTTTTATATCTCATAATTTCCATTTTTTAACTCTAAATAAGTATTTTGAGGCATGAAATATTACTTTATATAAATATATATATATATATATATATATATATATATATATATATATATATATATATATATATAAAGGAAAAGTTGTAAAATGATGCTTAATTTTTAATGATGCGTATTTTTCAACTATAAAAAAGAAATGTAGTAGAAAATATTAGATGTTGGATCTGAGAAACCATGAAATTTTCATGGAAAATAATTTAAATTCAGAATATTTATTTAGCAAAAACCACAATATTTCCTATTTTAATATTATATAACCTTGTGATTTTAGACCTAAAAATTATTTATATCGTTAAACTTAATATAATTTTTTGTAATCTCATACGATTATTAATATATTATATATATATATATAAATCTATAAAATAATTTTGAATGTTAAATCGTTAAAATATGACAAAAATTGAGTAGAGGGGGTCGATTCGAATATGCGTACATACTAAATATAATAACTACATTTACGAACATATGCGAAAGCTCGTTTCGTCTCAGCTGCATTTCGCCCGAGAGAGCTTTTAATGCTTTTCTCAGTAATCGCGCTCGAGTGCTCTTAAAAATCAACTCACTCTTCACAGCGCTTTTCATCTCATATCTTCATATTTCGAATGTGAAGCTTTCGATAATTTTTCATGTATGCATATTATGTATATATCATTTTTTTGCAATGAATATTATTTATACGTTTAAATGCAACAAAATGTGTTCATATATTTTATATCGTATATTCATATTTATTAATATGGAAAAAAATGATTAGAAATAGTATATAATATTCAAATTGATGTCACATACTATATAATCATATTTATATATTTATTTAACATTAAATGTTACTTCTTGGAATTTGACTCAAATATTCAAACGATATTATAACGATTTCATACAAATAACACAATATATTACTTTCAAATATCTACTATATATATTACATAACTATCATCTATAGATTCAAATCGTTGTCGAACAATTCATCCCAGTTTCATTACATATTATATATATATATATATATATATATATATATATATATTCAGTGGTGTAATCGTAGATACATGCGCTTCGTTCGCTTTTCAGCATATATCGTAGTATATATATATATATATATATATATATATATATATATATATATATATATATATATATACATATACTCGTAGATTTTTGAAGCGAGCTTTTTCGATGAAAAATACAGAATATTCACAAATGGAAACGATTGTGCACTTCCGAAGCGATTCTTAGTGTATTTATAATATTTTCACGTTTGTGTCTGTGCAACGTTGAATATTCGAAAGCTGTGGAAAAATCGTATGCTAGATTGATCTGAAATGTGATTTCTACGAAAGCAATATTATTTATCTTTTTTTTCATACTAGAACGATATATCTTTTATTCTGTTAGTCGCGTTGAATATTGTTATTATTGCACATTTTGTATTTTGAGTTTTTTTATATTCTTTATAAGTAAATATAAGTATTTCTTTATGTATAAAATATTTATATAAATATTATATATTTATCTATATATATGTGAGTATGTGTTGAAAAATCCTATCTTTTGAAAACGCAATTTTGTCCATCAATTTGGTGTGCATATGAAAAATTTGCATTCTGCTATATATTTTAATAAAAATCTATTGGAACCTGTAAAAATGAATTTTTTAATCAAAACTTGAGTGGGAAGCGCAATTTTTAACGAATTAAACAATAATGAATAAATGGACAAATTTAATAAAAAAAAATGATGAAACGATAATAGTACATATTATAATATATTTTTATTTTATATATATACGTAAAACTGTATGTTTTAATATATTAGAATACATATAAAGCAATATATAATGGTTGAAATTAATATAATATTATTCGACAGAATGTCACATTTAAAAAGCATTCAATTGTCGAGCATTTGAAATATGAACATAATACAATATAATAATATAAATTATATATTCATTCGCACGTTTTGCTCTGTTTTCATAGTATGCATGTGTATATTAAGAATATTTAAAATATTTCAGATATTATGTAAACGAGAGCAATAGTGAAGAATACACGTGGTTGGCACGCAAACCACGTGTGATCCCTTATAGGAAATTTAATATCAGCACCCAGAATTTAATATTCTCCATAAAAGTTTAAGTGCAAAGCAGGAGTCCCAGCGATTCAAATTCGTACAACTACTCATCCCTCTACCATATCGCATTCTCGTATTATATTATATTATATTATATTATATTGTACACCTATATTGAAAGCGGGGGTCCCACTTTAATATCTCCGAGAGGAAATTGCCGAATCAATTTGAATATTTGATGCTGAAATGACGACGAAACTTTTGTATGTAGTATATATGTATATATATATATATTTTTTTTTTTATTATACAAAATAAAGTGAAATCGATTGTTTAACTAAATCCGCACGTATTAAAATAGCTTTTATATATAATACATATTTTAAAATAATAAAACTGAAAAGCTTTTACACGAAACGATAAATGACATCAATTTGAACGTCTAGAAAATTTCAATTATTTTAACGATTTTCATTTAGATTTAAAATTAAAATTTTCGATACGATTTTTATAAATTGAAATTTCTGACAGTAATATATATATATATATATATATATATATATATATATATATATATATATATATATATATATATATATTTTTTTTTTTTTTTTTTTTAATATTTCAAATTTGCTTAAATTATTAAAATATTTTGTCTAAATTTTTAAATAAATTAAATTTATATTGTGAATAAATATTTATTTAAAACATAAAAAAATGATAATAATATTAATATTTAATTAATTTCATAATTAAATAAAAGAAAATCGTCAAAAGAATTGATTTAACGAAGATTCTTTATATATATATATAATATATATATATATATATATATATATATATATATATATATATATATATATATATATTGGTTCCGCTAATTAACACTTTAACATCGGGCTCTACTCGTCAATTTCGCCGTGTCCAATTTATTTCATTTTTTTTACTGTGACCGCTACCACCCCGAAAAACCTCACCCCCATTGTTTATACGAACGATAAATTTGCACACTCGTGCGTTAAAAATGATTCAAAAACGACAAAGAAAGGGATGAATAAAATTGTGTGTGCGAATAAACGAAGAAGCAAAAAAAAAAATGGCAGGAAAATTACGAGTTCTAATTACTATGTCCTCGAGAGGGTTGAAACGGAATAATTGCTGTGTTGTTTGCTTTTGTTAACCCTTTGTTCGTCTCATTTCAACCACGTGGATATTTATACGTGTCAAATCCCCTGTATATGCAAATGTTGCATGTGCTGAAATACAATTTCAGCACGTATACAAAATTTCAGGATGTGAGTTATGGATTTTTCAGAAAGTGTCATACTAGATTAAAAAATATTTGCTATAAAACGCTTCGCTGGATTCGAAATCGTATAATGGATTATATCAATAACGTATATATGGTATGAATCTGATTTTCTCATCAATTTCATTCTTTTATCGATCAAATAATTTTATCTTTCCGAGTATGAAAATTTTAGTTTTCAATTTATTTTCTATTCATTGAATTTATATTTATAATAATACAAGTAAAATATTTTGAATATAAAAATTTGAATTTGAAATAAAAATATTGAATTTATAAGCAAAAACTGCAATTGATTTGAAAAAATCCTCTCAATTTTCAATCTTGAAATTTTCAACGAAATTTTAAAAATATAAAAATAATCAAAATTTGACATTAAATTTCGTGTATTATATTTTTTGTATTTTAATATTTGAAAATTAAATATCGTTCTAAAGCTATTTATTTAGAAATATTTTCTTATTATGAATATCATTTGCATTGAAAACAAAATAAAAATGTAAAATATCAATTTTCATTAAAAAACAAAAGATATTTTTAGATTGAAAAAATAATGAAAAATAAATATATTAAGTATAAAAAATTAAATAAAAATATATTCATAATTAATAGTAAATATGTGTGATTAGAATGAATCGCTAAGACAAAATTCGATTTATTTTTTAACATTGTTATAAATGTAGTTAAAATATTAATATTACATCATCACAAATAACGTTTAAAATCAAATTATAAAATATAATAATAATAGTTAAAAGAATAATAATAATTTGAAAAGAAATCCTTTTTTTTTTATATACGTGAAATACGCGCGTTCGCTCTCATATATAATATATTATTCGAATTTCTGCTTGTATAAAGAATATGTAACGTTAGAGTAGGGCTGAGATGTTAAATTGAAAAGAAAAATCAATCTAGAGCCAATTTCATCTACGAACTTCGACCTTTTTTTCACATAAAAAGACTTTTTTATCCGGCTCGCGCTTACCATGTTCGACGGCAATTGAAATAATAATCTATTCGAACCAGTTTTCGAACAATATAAATATATGTATCTATACTTGGAATATATATATATATAAAGATATGAAAAAAAATTCTTAAACATTTACCTAAAATCTCACATTTATATAAAGTATAAACGAATTGAAAAGAAAATCGTATTGTGATATTATATTTAAGGATTTCGAATACAATCCATATGCGTATATGAAAATTAGGTTATTGTTCGAGTTAACTTAAAGATCGTATCGTAATCTATAAATTAACATTATTACGTCGATATTAGTAATCGGATATTGTAATACGGATTTTAGTGTTATCTTATGATACTTATTTCGTGCGACGCCGACTCCGTTTTCCCGTTATAAATAACTTCGATATTATTATTGCTCGTCGTAAATGAAATTAGCCATTATTATATATTATAAGATAACGGTTTTAATTTGAACGATTGAAGTCGCGTTAATTTTTGCATTAATAAAACGTTCGATAATTGTGAAGAAAATTAAGGTTAAATTTTAAAGTAGTACGTAAAAAATTTTGCAAGACGAATGAACGTCTACAAAATAATATTTTATAGTACATTTAAATATTGTGTTGTAATTTAAAAATTTGTGTTGATTATTAGATAAGAAATTATATTTGAAATCGCATGCCGCTTAGCAAATTTGAACTGTGAAAAGTCGTTTAAACTTTTCCATTTCGCCGACGCGCGATTTTCCGCCGTGACATCGCGGTTTTCTACGAAGTTTTCCGTGAATTTCCACGAGACGCAATGGGACCGGTCGGTTAGTATTTTTTTTTTCTCAGGCGGTTATGTGCGAGAGCAAAAAAGAAATTTAATTTATTTTTGATGGGTACGCCATTATTGTGCGCGGATCAAAAACCGCCATCTTTCTGCGACAAAGATTCTGGAAAACGTCAACTTTTTACATCCCCTTCAACTTCAAAAAAAAAAAAAAGAGAGTACGTAATATTTTTTCTTTTGCTCGTTTGACATTCTTTTTTCATCGGTTTTCGAAATAATATGTCGTTAGGTTAGTTGCCGACGTCGAATCAATGAACGCAAAAACTTCAGACAATATTTGGGGTAAAATAATCGGAAAATTTTGTTATCTGCATGGCTTCCGGAAAAGCGTCAACTTTAATTGATAACGCTAATTACGAAGCTTTGATAAAAGTTAATTTTCGCTAAGCGCGCTTTTACGTCACAAAAGTTTTTGAATGCTTCGAAATTTTCTTCTAATCTTTATCTTTAATGCGTTTAAATACAAAGTTTCTATATCATATTTAGGATACATTTAAATCTACTTAATTTACTTTTTAATCGGATTATATAATTTAAATGTATTATAACTTATTTGCAATTAAATAATTCGATTTATTATATGGTATATGATCAATGATATAAAACTAACATCAAATATATGATATTATTTTCAATATATTATTATAAAACTTCCTTTTATTATTTAATGAAAAAATATTTTAAAGGCTTATATCAAAATTCAATAAACTTTTTTAATTTATATTGATTACTATATTATCTCCTAAAAAGAATTTATTTTTACATTAATTTTTTTCTACAAATTTTACATATTAATTTAAAACATATATTTATATAGAATAGTATGATAAAAAAATTGAATTTAAAGTAAAAACGAAAAGAACTTTTCAGTATATACAGATAAAATTTATGAACGAAAGGTTAAATTTGAAGTTACAACCTTACATACTTTGGAAAAGATTAAAAATAATATTTTCATGATCATAAATTGATAATTTTTAAATGAATTTTTCCACTTTCTTAAATATTTTAAAGCTGTTAGACCTTATTATGTATTTTAATGGTGTATGTATAATAATATTCATAAGAAGTGTTATATATATTTTTTATTAAAAATTTAATTAAATAAAATAATTACTTACAATGTAAAAATAATAAAAAAAAAATTATAACAAATATTATTTGTCAGAATGACAATTTCAGACGCTCTGAAATTTATTATTGGAATTCTGTTTAATTAATCACAAAAAATCATTACAAAAAAAACATAAAATAGAACTATGGTAAAATTATAATTTTGTTAAAATATTACAAATAGGCTTTAAAAAAGCCATTCTTCCCAAATTAAATGAACGTTTCGTTTTATTTACGTTCGCAGCAAATTCACGACGAGTTTGATCGACAGAAGGCGGTCCGTCAATTACTTGATTAAGGAAATAGAATTAAAAACAAAAACTAAGCACCCGAAGAAAATAAGGCTTTCCACTCGCGAAGCCTTAAAATGAGAAAATATTTCCGAAAGCATCCGGAACAATTTCGCGTTATAAAATATTTATTTTTAATTCGAGAGTCTCGCGAGGCGCGAAAGATGAGTTTTGTTTGTCGAGTTGTTACCGAGTTAATTTTAACAAGTAAATGAAAATTCACAATAAAAATAAACTCTGGCAAAAATGTGCTATAACGTAAAATCCCGCTAATATTAGAATATTTAATAATAACAGGAATATTTGAAAATTTTTAATTCGTTTATATATATATATATATTAATAATTAAATTTTCATAAGAAAACGAATTCATATCATAATAAACATACAGATTATTTTAATACATCACATATTTTCAATAGATACAAATTTGAAAATATTTTTTTATTATATTAAAAAAAATCTAAATTGTAATATTTTCCAAATAGTTATTTTTATATGTATATATATATATAATACATATTCATAGTGAATTATTTATTATTTTTGCCATTTTTGCTGGTAAAAACCCTTCAACTACGTGCGAATACGCTCGGCACGTGTTAACCCCTTCCCGTACATAAGCCGCAAACTTTCAACCCCATCGCCCACACGTTTCAAAAATGCGTTTTTGATAGTTCACAAACGCGGACCGATGGTCACTAGTGTCATTTTTTTGCATTTTTTTTTTCGGTTTTTGTCACACACTAAAAATGTGACTTTTCTCATTTTTTTCGACTTTGTCAAATAGTAAATTCAAAGCTGTATTGTATTCATGGTAAATTATTTTTTCATATCAAAAAAGCGTTTCAATTTTTTTTTTTAATATTTTCTTTATGTTATAATAGAATAAAATGTGAATAGTTTATAAATCTATTATTATTTACAAACAAATAAATTTTTATATAATATAAAATATGTATATTTTTCAAAATATTCACTATAAATTAAATAATTGATAAATTTATTAACTGATTCATATATTATCTTTGTGAGTGAGTTGGTATGCAAAATTTCAACTCAATTGGATAATGAGAAGTGATCAAAAAATCGATTACAATAATCCACTCCGGCAAACCAACAAAACAATACGAGTTAAACGAAAGTATTATATGTTAATCATTTATGCTCTGCGTTGATCTATATTGAATTTTCGTCGACTTTTCGTACAATTTACAAGATTAAACATATTTAAAACGAACGAATCTCGTATATTTTTTTTTGCAAAAGATGTGATTTAAACGATATTATAAGTGAAATCTCCTTACGGGGATTCTTTTGTTCGACAAAAAATATGTACGTAACGATCCGATATTATACGCATACTCGAAACCAAGTATTTTTGCTTTATTGAATTCCTATTATGAAAATCAATACTTATTATGAAAAAAAAGTTCGGTAATTGATATATATATATATATATATATACTTATATATTAATGGAATATATTATATTATGATTATATAGTAAGGAAAAATATTTAATCATATTAAACATATCTAAGAAAAAAATTTATAGAGATTATTATGTGAATTTTCTTTTGCAATATGATATTCTGAATTTACTATCAAATATTAATATAAATTGAATATAAGTTAAGTTATATGTCTTATATTAGAAATCAGCACTCTAAAAATATATATATATTTATAAGAATTTTTCTTTATATTATTGTATATAAATAATTTAATTAATAATATTAAATTTTATGATAGCCATTATCAACCATCATAAATTGTTAAAATTTATTATTACACTAGTCATCAAATATATGATTTTAGTTAATTTACAAATTTAATTAATCAACTCGTTCCTTATTTATTTTATATTAATATCGAAATAGATAATTTTATATATATTTTTAATTTTGTATTTTTTTTTTTGGTCGAATTACGAAATCAATATATGAACGTATACGCCTACATAAATATATATATATATATATATATATATATATATATTCATAATAAAATTTAACTACGCATTTTCCGCAAAATTTCGCCAATATTTACGTAAATTTTTCTTAGCGCAAAAATACATACCTGAAAATACAAGCGGCGCACAAAGAAAAACAACCCTTACATCGCTTCACAATAAAGGTGTCGGGATCAATTTGAATTTTTTTTTTCCTCGCGTTATTATTATTATGTTTAAGTTAGTAGAGACCATGCTTAGGACACGTATTTACAAAGTAAACGACTTCTTCGCTCGTGAAAATATTTGATAACGAAATCGTTTCATTTTTCCTCTTTTCATACTTCATATTACGCTGGCATATATGTATATAATTTTTTTTTATGTGCGATCAAAAAATTATAACAATTTTATTTTTACTTTTATCAAATTAAATTAATAGTATTATATTTTAATTCATTTGAAATTTTTAATCAATAATTGAGTAATATATATTATTATTCATTTAAAAATTAATTTTAAGAATAAATCTTCATTATTAATTAGTAATAAATCAAATTAATCATGAATAAAGTACACTTAAAAACTGATTGTTATTTTTTATAACTTAAATTTTAATTTCTAATATAAAAGAATAATAATATTGAATGTATTCTGGGAACTTTTTAGTATAACATTTATTTTTTTTACACACGTACAGGTATATGTTTATACATCTACATGGTAGCTTTCGCTGTTTGAGGAAAATCTTTACCCCCGCGGAGAAAATTCTTCCGCCCCCGCAGTGCAGCCGATTCATAACTGATAATTTACGACGTCGTAAATCGAATATAAGGAGGAGGCGTTAATTTTTCCACTTTTACGATCGCCTTTCGACTCTCAATTCTCGTTCTCTCTTAAGACAAGCACCTCTTATATTTCATTTCATTTCTTTCGCGTCCTTTTTAAGCGTATTTTTTTTCGGTATTTTTTATATGTATTTTTCCATCGTCGTTTTCCTTCGTTGGAACATTAAAATATCGAACGAACGAGCTTTCGAGTACGCTTTTAGCTCCATTCGATGATGAAATTTTTATAAATAGACTAGAATTTTATATGTTAGAAAACAGGTTAAAATATCGTTAACCGTCTGTGAGAAAATAAAATAAAAACAAACCTTTTCTTATAGTATTAATATATATATTTTAAATACGAATATTCATATATAATTCAATCAAATGCTGTAAAATAATAAAAGTAAATTAAATTTTCTTATTACATTATTACATAAAAAGTAAAACTTTAAAAATAAATTTAACTTAAAAAATATTATTTATTTATTATAAGTGTAAGAGGTTAAGTTTAAAAACGGCGAAAAAATGTGATTTTATAATATTATATTATTAGTCAAATTATGGATTGAAAAGTAAGAAAATTACATATGAAAATTCAATGTTTATTTATTAATGATCACAAAACAATTCCAAACTACTCTGAATAATGAACCTGCTTATTATATACCGATGCCAAATTAAAAAAAAATCCATTTTAAAACGTTATAATATCGCACAAAAACGGACCGGTTTATTTTTTTTTATTTTTTTTCATCATTATTATTTTTACCGTTCTATATTATAACTCTCGTGTTCGCTTTGTAAAATTATCAATTCCCGCATAAAAAACGAAACCGAAACATTATTATTTTATTATATACGTATATAAACCAGCCTTCTCACAGTCGACCGTTTTTCCATCCCATATGAAAATAAAACACATTTATATATATGTATATATATATATGATATAAAAGTAAAAAACCTCTAACACATTCGCATTGTATAATTTTACATGTAAATATGCATATTTTATTTTTATTATTGTCGGTTTTTATATCGTTTCGCCGCAATATGGCGCAATAAAAAGCGAAAAAACATTCCGCGACGTGCAAAAGTTAAAAATCAAACGCCCGATTTATGCGGTTTTAAATTTTTCACGCCGCTTTCATTGACTCCAAAATAATCATTACTATATATATATATATATATATATATATATATATATATATATATATATATATACCATTTATATATATATATAGATACAAAAATAAAACGTATAATTGATTCATTTACATATTCATTCATATTAATAAAATATTTACGATTCAATATGAATTGTTTCATATATATAAATAGCATTTAATTCGATATTCATATAAAGTTTTCGAATATTAAATTTAACGATATATAAATAAACTTCTCAAATATGAATCGGTGCTATTTGTATTGTTATTTTATAACGGTAATGAAATCGTAAAAATTATATATATATATATAATGCGTTCTCGGATAATATCAAAGTTTGGAAAATGGTTCGAGATAAAGTGTGACGCGGCACCGTTTTAAACTTTTACGTTGACGACTAACGTCAATGATGAAAAATTTATTGCCGTTTTTATTTTTTTTATGTTCGCGTAACAATCGTCGAAGTGAAAAGTGTCCCCGCGGAACAAATATAAATTGCGGAACCGGCGCCTGTTTCAATTTTTCAGCAATTTTCGCGCCTTTTTTTCGTCGAATATCGAGCGACCGTTGAAAAGCGTCGGATTTCGCGTTTTTGTTTTTTTTTTTTCATACGTATTATTTTCTTTTATGCATTTTATTTTTGTACGTATATTTATTTATATATGTATACAGAATGATATGAATTTAATGTGATTGTCGCTAGTCTTTGATCGAATAACGAAATATATTTATAAATATAAATATATTATAAAGCGTTAAAATTTTTATATTTTATTTACGAAAATGTATGAAAATTAATATTATAAGATGTTTTTAAATAAAAAACAAATATTAATAAAATGAAAATAATTCGTTTATTATAAAAAATAAAAAGAACGGCGAATTTAAATAAAAAAAATACTGACAAAATATATTTAAGTTGAATTAAATATACAATGGCACTTTGTAATTTAAAATATGAATAAATTTCAGATATATATATTAAATATTAATTTAAAAAAGTATGTCAACTTGTAATAGTTTTACAAAAAATTTTAAACGAAAATAATTTAAAAAAGTTGATACACTACATTTAATATGATTTATTTATTAAATACACAAAGTAATACATTGTTACAAAAGTAGCCGTCGTCAAAATTACATTTTTAAAAAATTATTAGATAATCGATGTGAACATTTAAATATACATAATATATTCGTTTTTTTTTACATCATACTGTATACGGAAGCTATCGATCATGTAGACACTGTCAGATACTCGTTAGAATAAAAATTTATTCTTTCTTGTAGTACAATGACGGTTATCTGTTTGCCTATATCCCATATTACATGTATATATATATATATATATATATATATATATATATATATATATATATATATATAAATTTGAATAATTTTCCTTTGAAGTGAACGAAAAGGGGCGTTTTCTTTTCGTCATCGATATTCATAATATAGATACGTGTATGGAAAGACGGTAAATTTGAAGAAGATAACTGTCAATAAAAGAGACTAAAGCCTATAACTGAAGGGCTGAAAAAAAATTGTGTATTCCGCTCGCAAATTGTTAGTTGATTTTATAATGTTACATTCAACCAGTAATTTATTATATTCCGCCGTTTCGACGTCACGTAATATGAATATTAATATATATATATATATATATATATATATATATATATATATATATATATATACATATTTTGATCTTTTAATCGGAAAATCGTTATTTTGATTTTAATTTCAAATTAACGCTAAAAAATATACGATTATGTAAAATTTTCCATTTTCTTTTATGTATAAAATATTAAAAAAAAATATATAAAGCCATAGACAATTAGTTCGAAGACCGATGAAAATTTCATTACGACGCTCTTCCACTAATTAACCGATGGCGTTCCTGAACGGGAAATAAAAGATCCCGCCAGCTTTGTAGTCACACTAATTACATCAGAGGCGTTTAAACGGTGGTGCGCGTGCGCGACTATCTAAATTCACCACCTATAAAGTTCGAATATTTTAACTTTCAACGTGAGACTTCAAAGTAAACGTCGCGATAATCTTATTAACCGGCGAATCAAGTAATTTTCCACCGAAATTTTCTCTTATATATATATCGTGATTTATATCGTGAAAAAAAAACGTGAAGAAAATTGTAATGAAAAGCGTTAGCGTTTATAATAAATGGTTTTCAATTAATGATTTTAATACTAAAATATATATTTATTATATACGTTGAAATGTTTTATTTTTTATTGTTGTAAAAAAATCTAAAATATTTTATTATATGCGAAAATTTAAAAAAAAATGAATGAAATATTTTAACATATAATTTATTGGAAAAATATTACAAAATATAATCTAATATAATACTGAATTGAATAAAAATGAATGTATCTATGGATATAAATATTATATATAACCTCTTGAATATCTAAAATTATAATTTAAGTTACACTCAGTATACTTTTAATATTTTTATTATATTTAATTTTATGCATAATTTCAGTCATGTTTTTATACATAAAATATTATTAAATTTAAATATATATATATATATATATATATATATGTGTTATATATATATATTATATAAAATTGTTATATTTAAAATTTTATATTCACATATATATCTTTTGTGTTTAAACGCTATTAATTATACTCTGACAAAAGAAAAATAACGATGAAAACGTTGATGACGGTCACGTTTCAACGTCAAAATTTAAACGTTCGTTTTTATAACCGAACCAAAGCTATAGGTCAACGATATACTATATTCTCATACGAAAAGATATATGGATTTTCGCAAAAAAAAATAATAAAATAAAAATATAAACAATATACTTCCGCTTATATATGAATTTCATATATATAAATAAATATGCGTAGTTTCAGCCAATTAATATTGCCGAACGTCGAACGTAGAGAAAATGCGATTTCATTGTAAGTATATATTATATATAAAAAAGTTCCGTTTGAAAACTTTACTTGTTTGGTCCGTAATTGGCTCGCCGGTCGTTTACTCGTCGGGACAAAATTACTTGAAAAACTTTCAAACTTCATTTACCTACATGTAGATGCGGGTTTTCAGGACGGAAAGTCGTCCGAGGCCGACGTTAACGCTGATTGAACTCAGGTTATTTTTCCGTCGAAGACCGACGACGAAAAATAATTGTAAATTTTACAAGCAGTTTTTTTTTTCCACTATTTATTGTTCAACTTTTGATTAATGCTCTGTTCTCTTTGAATTATTTATACGACGTTTATATATTATCATACGTCGATTTTTAATTAATTATATATATACAAACTCGAATTATTTATTTAATTATGAAAAAAAAACGCAATATATGTTTGATATTAAAAAAAAAATTATGCACATATATATGTTTATATATAAATGATGTTGTTACCTTTGATAACTAAATGGTTAAGTATGTACAAAAATTTTATATTTTTTAATAATTAATTTATCGTTTTTTTAAAAATGATGGCTTTAAACTAAATTTAATGTATTATAAAAAAATATTTTTCTATTCAAAATATAATGATATTAATATTTTTAAATTAACAGAAAATTTATCAAATTTTAAATATTTTATAATGAAAATAATAATAAGATGTTATCGTAATAATTTTCATTATATTTGTAGCGAATTAGTCAAAATCGATATACAATTTATTATATGTGAAACGCGTTGTATGACGAAAATTTTTCTCGTAGTAACGACATGGCTCTCACACAATTCAATTATCTTATGTCATCAAGCACGATTTGGAAACGAACGGTTCTCTATATACGAACAGTACATATTCGTGTTTACATATCAACGTCAAACATGCTGAAAATAAGTTGGAAACGTCCCTAGGAAATAGTTTCTGGGGGGCCAAACAATGGATTTCCACACGCACGATTCGCAAGAGCAGAATAAATACAATAAATAGTAATAACCGCCGGAACACGACGACGAAAATATACGCCGCGATTAGATCCGGGTAGCGAGATTTTTCCGGAAAATTTCAGATTTTCATCTGGCGTTGCGGATCGATCGTCACGAAAAGTTCCACAAGTATTTTTTTTTTCTCCCATTCGCTTTTCCTTCACATCGCCGCCGCTCGTTCGTCCGAGAAAAGCCTCGGTGAATTTTCTTCTCTATCGTTATCGACTCGATATAGGACAGACGACACCGCATTGCGTCTTTTCAAAATCGCAAAACGGTCGTTTCATTCTTGCGTTTTACTATTTTTTTTTATTTTTTGGTTGGTTGGTTGGATCCACTATTTTTTGAAATGTGTTAAATTTTTCTGGAATTCGCATCTCGGTTTATACGGAATAAATGACGCTTCAAATTGAGTGAATTCGAAAGTGGAAAAGTTTAGTACGCGTTCTTATTCTATACGTGGATGAAGTTAGTTTTAAACTATTGAAGTATCGACGATAACATGATACGATTATTACTAGAAAGTATTTTATTATATCGTATATAGTATAAAATTATTGTATAAATTTTATATATATATATATATATATATAATTATTATATAATAAACGTTAATTTTTAATATATTCGAATATCGTATATGAAAAACGCCCACTTTTTATTTCTCAATATTTATACAAATAACATAAAGAAAACGTTTATTTATCGACGTATTTATCATTCGGTCTTTTTCCATATACGTTTTTCATTCGTAGCAAATTACAAACATGTTTACCAAATACTATTATACACACACACACACACACACATTTATATATATATATATATATATATATATATACGTGATTCATATATTATGCGGGTAAATAATTTGGTATTGAGTGCAAATAGAGAAGTGGAAGGCATATAAAAGGAGGGAAAGAAGCCATTATCTTCGATAAATAATTAAAGGGTAATTGATACGTCCACAGCATTTCCGATAATCCGATATTGCTTGGCCAATTCTTCCATACGTGTTAATACATAAACACAAACACCCTTTATATGAACGCGACCTATATATGTGCTAAGGGAAGTTGGACAAAGGTTTACAAACACCACAGCATAATATATATATATATATATATATATATATATATATATATATATATATATATATATATATATATATAAATAAATTCTTTTATTGACATATGTGTACAATTGTGTAATTTGTTGTATTTATTATTTATTTTTCTTTGTTCTAAAATATATATATATATATATATATATATATAACTAAAAACATTTTATTATATTTTTTCCTTATATAATATTTAAAGGATGATAGTGTGAGTAATTAATATACGTTTATCGAACATTTCTAATATGACATTGTTCATATATTTTATTAACAATTTTCATTATATTAATAAGTATCAGTTATTAAATTTTAGATGAAGTTATATATTTTATAATAAAAATTTAATATATACACACCATTATCTTCTACTATATTTACACGAAAAATAAACGAATATAGACGAAAAAAAATCATATAAAATATTATACACGGAGAGAATTTTCGCATTTTATGTGAACGTTTTCAACTCACTTAATAATTTGTGAAGCACTTTTAAACTTTTAAATTTACAAAAGAGATCACTAAAGCCTTTCGCATAAATCGAGCGTAAAAGCTCTCTCGAGATCGGCTTCATAAATTTCACTATGTATTTTCTATCGAACGTCTAAATCATTGAATTTTAACCCTCGGTGCAATTTTTAAATGCATTGCAGACTTTTCAACTTGTTTATATTACGAAAAAAAATTAAATCTATTTAAATCCCAAAATTTTACAGTCGAACTTTATAAAAATTTTATTTTTAATAGTAATATAATAGAATTTTTTTTAAATCGTAATTTTTATTGATATTAAATATTTTAATTTGAAAAATAGTTACTAGTTATATTGAAAAATAATCAAATAATTTCTGCTGAATTTAATATTATTTTTATACAATAAACACGTATACAGTAATATGTATATTGTATAATATATGTAATTAATCTAAATACATTTTTTTCAAGTTGAAATATATTATATTTATATAGTAAGTACATTGACGATTATTATTGTATATAATCTGCACAATTTATTTATCTTACAAATTCGCAGAAATCTTAGAAAATAATTCAAAGAAAAATAAATAAAACAAATAATCATTATCACTTTGCAGAAATGTTAAATTAAACACCGAATTCTTTTTTATTTTATATTAAAGAAAAAAAAATTCTCGACAATCGCCGAAGTACGCTTCAAATCTCGAGTAGATTCTCCTTATTTAAATATTATTCAGCCCGGCGTTGTTTAATATTAAAAATATATATGTGTAGGTGTTACCGAATATAAAAAGTTGCGTTTTTTTTTCCTTTCATTTTCATCGCTTTCAAAGGTGAAAGGTATAAGAAAGTTGGTGCTAGAAAAAATTAAGCCACTTCGCATTATAATGTCGGGGGGGGGGGGCGACTCGACGATTTATTATTTTATTCACGCCCACTTAATCTGAGACCAAAGCGATACTGCTGCGGTATCGTAAATAGATTTTTTTTCGATAAATCTCTTTTTACACGATTTTAAAAATTATCTGTTTTCTTTAAGATTAATGAGTAAGTATATAAAAATATGCTTTCCTTATAATTTTGAAAATTGGACTGTCCCTCATATATCGCGGTATATATATATATATATATATATATATATATATATATATATATATATATATATATAATATATTATATATTCGATTTGCGAACAACGTATATCATATTTCGTAAAACCGATAACTAGTCGGTTAAAGTTGTGCGATTTCCACATACATTTTTTTCTATGATTCCCGGTTTTTTTTCCATTCATTTTTTATCTCAACACGCACACATATATAGGTTCACGCGTAGCGGCAATATGAAGTTCGTATGACACACGATACATTGCAAAAAGCTTCTCGAGGTAAAAGCTTTTTTTTCTTCGAGGGTCTCACACCCTATATAATATATAAATATATGAACGAGTACAAGACGAACGCTAGCAACTCCACGTCAATCGTGAAAAATCCGATTGAAGGGGCGGGACGAGCTTTTTTCACGACGTTTTCTCGCCAAGATGTTTGCTAGAGAAAAATCTTTGTGAATTGTATTTATATATATATATATATATATATATATATATATATATATATATATATATATATATATATATATGTATATATATATATATATATATATATATGTATATATATATATATATATATATATATATATATGTATATATATATATATATATATATGTATATATATATATATATATATATATATATATATATGTTTGTGTGTATACGTGTATTATAGAAATATACGCAAGAGGTAGCCTGACGTGAATAGAATTGAATTTTCACAAACTTAAGAAAATATGATCTAATTCATCTAATTCTTTGTATATAAATATATGAAATTCTATTACATTTTCTTGTAATATGTGAAAAAAATGATTAATGTGTATTTTTTTTTCATTAATAATAAACTAAGATTAAAAATATATTATTATATTAAGATAATTAAAAAATATAATAAATTCCGAATAAATGCTTTATAAACGATTTAATATGATTTGAACAATTCTTTCTGTTTATATAATGTAAACTATCGTTGTTACACTGATATCTATCGATATTACATTGTATTATACTATCTTTATTTTATCTTCATATTGTATTCTTATCTTTTTTTTCTCCCCTTGTGAAATTCTTTTCTTTCCATCTTTTCTTCTATATATAATATAATAAAACCTTTGAAAGTGTTAAATATTTCTGGATATTACAGTATTTGTATTTTGCGATATGAAAAATTCTGCATTCACAGTTTTCTTGGCTCAAATATTAGTGTTTTTTTTTTATAATAAAAGTATTCATATATTTATTTTAATATATATTAACAGTACATAATGATATTATTGTAATTTATTTTATTCGTATTAAAAATATAGCTATTGCATAAAATTTTCTAATTTTATGTCGTTATTGAATATCATAAACTGACAATTTATGACTTTAATTATCAAACTAATATCACACATGAATTTTATTGAGACACAATATATAGATTCACATAATATTTAAGACAAATAAAAATGAAAGATGTTACATTTTAAACCTTAATTCAAGAACGAATAATGGAAAAAATATTATACATAAGATTAACGTCATGTATTACACTTTCAGTATGTTGTTTAGATGGGATACTTGATAAATATTTTATTATGGAATTTTCGTCGAAGCTCATGGCGTTTTCATGTGCCGAAACGTTCCGAGCGAGCTTCGAAGCACATTTCTTAGCGAGTTAGTATTTTCGAGATAAGATAAAACAGTTTCCAATAACAACAATGTCGAAACCAATAAAGTTCGAAAGCTGTTAAGAAAACTTTGTAATTTAGTTTCGTTATGATCCCGACAGAGTTAGAAAATCGAGCGATCTCATATCTTTCATACGTAAAAAGAATAGAATTGCTACACGTTTTTCCCGTCGTCGGAAAAAAAAGACTGTTTCCCCGTTCGTATTGCGCTTTTCATTTTGAACTCGTATTGTTTTTAAAACAAGTTAAAATTCGGTTTGACATCGAATATACTACGAAAACCATTGTAATATATGATTTTAAATTTACGATATAAAATATTATATTTCAACTTGAACGGTGAACAGAAATAAAATTGATATTTATTATATAATAGTAAGACATCGTATATAATAATTATTATGGTATATTGATGAGAAACCACAACAATTAATCATTATTAATGTTATTTTTAAGATCAAACTGGATTTATAATATACTATATAAGATAATAATTATTTTTTATTACTAATTCTCATATATATATATATATATATATATATATATATATATATATAAAATCATAATATTTTGATTATATATATGAAGGATTAATATACAAGAATTTTGACTAATGAAAATTATCGACCAAAAAGTTAATCTATTATATAAATTACTCGTGAAATCAATAATTGCACATTGTACTGATTAATATATTACATATATTTGAAATAGATAGAATTTTTGAGAATTTTAAAACGTATCGATCGATTCACCCACATGAATTTTTACGTATATGTCTCGTTTTACGACGAACATCTGTTGTCGTAGCTGAATTTATGGCAGAGGCTTTCAAACATAAGAAGATTGTCGATCGAAAGGTTTTGTTGTCGTGAATGCATCTCGTTATACGACATTTTCTACGACGCTTTCAACATACATGTCTTTTTTTTACAATTGAATATTCAACTTTCTGTGAGAGAAAAAATCGAATAAACCTGAATTCGTGTTTATAGATTATTAATTCAATTTGCAAGGGTATAAATCTGTTTTTATCAAAAATTTTAAAACGTCGATATGAAACAAGATCGACGATTAATGTTATAAAAGAAGTGTGCACTTTCAAGTGTTTCGTATTTCATCTGAAAATAGGTCGAGTGGAAATTGCTTTTTCCTGTGAAATAACAAAGAAATTTCTAGATTATGTCAAAACACTTAGGTTCAAATATAAAAATACAATTGACATATTTTACAATACTGAACATTTTATTTAAAAATAAAGAATAATTTAAAAGTTCAATTATAGATATATAATACAAATAAACGATGGTAAAATACAATATTTTTTAAATATTTAATTTAGAGAAAGCTTTTTTATTGTTATATACAAAGATATTGTAACTACTTGTCTTATCTAATACGATTTTAACAAGCTATATAGCTAAGTTTGAGATAGAGTTTTGGAGTTAAATTTAATTTCCGCTCGAAACTATAGAGAATCCAATAATATATATGTTATTTTACGTATAAATATATTATATAGAGAATAGTTTTGGAATTGATAAAATATTAAATACTATCAACAATTAATAAAAATATTTAATTATCATTATATATATATATATGTATGTGTGTGTGTGTGTGTGTGTGTGTGTATATATATATATATATATATATATGTATATATATATATATATATATATATGTATATAAATATATATATATATATATATATATATATATATATGTATATATATATATATATATATATATATATATATATATATATATATATATATTTGTAAAATGTTAGATTTTTAATGAAAATATATGTGTTGAAGTTAAGTATGATTTAAATTTCTGAAGAAAATAAATCAGTATTACATTTTTATACAAGTCTAGTAAAGAAAATATACTATGTAAATCCTCTGGTTTGTGATCATTTTTTACATAATCCACAAAACCACTATATATATATATATATATATATATATATATATATATATATATATATATATATATATATATATATATATATATATATATTATATATATATATATATATATATATATATATATATATATATATATATATATATTATATATATATATATATATATATATATATATATATATATATTATATATATATATATATATATATATATTATATATATATATATATATATATATATATATATTATATATATATATATATATATATATATATATATATATATATATACAATATATTCTATATGAGATAAAGAGAAAACGAGGTCGCATTTCTTGAAATGTGGAATCGTCTTATTTTTCATTTCTGTTGGATTTCGCGTACCGGAGCGGAATTTTTCCACGTTCGAGGTTCAAGAAAGAGAGAAGAAAAAATAAAGAAAAAAAAGAAGAAGAAGAAAGGGTAGAAAATCCGCCATTGCACGCTTTAATGAATTTCAAAGGGTTGAGCGCATTGCGAATCCGTGTTGTACGAGTGTCGCCTTTGTTGCATCGAAAAAGATTTTTGTCTTTCTTATATATATATATACATACATATATATATATATATATATATATATATATATATATATATATATATATATATATATATCAAATATTGCAACATAGAGCCGCGTGTATTTCGCCTTATTTGTAGGTTTTATTTCGTAGCTTATGCAGTTTCGAAATACGATGTCGAATGCGAATAGTGGCTTCAGATGAAAGCTGCATAATGTTTATATTAAAATTATTAAACGAATGTTTTATTTCATTAAAAAAATAAAGATAATTTGATCTGTGTATAGCGATTTTTATTAATATTAATATATATATTATTTAATTGATAGTTTTTATTGGTTTCTTATATATAATTGATGTTAGTAATTTTTATATAAGAAATATATTGTAATACTTAAGCTTTGACTTTAAATGAAAATACAAAAATATTTTTTTCAAATTTCTTTAAAATAATTAAAATAATTTGTATTCAATAGTAGTTTTATATAATAATATATTTGAAGAGAATTTAATATATTAATATTAATGACAAAATCAAAAAATATTTCATGAAGATAATGGAATTTTAATCTAAATTTAAAGTTTTAGCATTAATTTTAACCTTTATACCAAAATATTGATCTCATTGAGTTACAAGTATTAACAATAGCATTTATACGAAATAATGTCCGATTCACCTTTTTTCAATGATATCACTATAGTTTTCATGTTTTTTTATTCTTTAAAAGAATAGTATTTTCAAAAGTTTGATTAAATTTAATATTTATATCACCAAACTTTATATATGAAAATAGAAATTCATATATAAAACAATCGTGTTTAATTCCTCCTTTTTTACAATTTTTCACAATTTCAAACAAAACACGAATTTCATAACAATATATATATATATATATATATATATATATATATATATATATATATATATATATATATATATATATATATATATAGTATATAAAATATTACTAATATTATCCATTGTCATTGAGAAAGCTTTCGTTATAATATTGTAAAAAATAATGTTTTCAAATGCGAAATTAAATTAACGAGCTTTTGCATATACGCGCATCATGTGAACGAATATTCGGTTTAATTTAGTCGGAAAAATGTCAAGATGCGGAATAATATAGAATATACACGAAGTGAGACAAACTTGCTAAAGATGATGTCGAGGATAATATAAAATCATATACAAAGTTTTGAAAATCTGAAAAGTTTTCCCACTCTCGCGCTATATAAGCTTCGGAATCAACTCACGTATATGAAAAACGCTCGACGTGATACACACAACAACGGGCAAACTTCAAACTTTATAATTACTTTTGCAATATTACAATTGTTAAATTAAAAATTTACGCTGTGCAAAGAAACGTATAATGAATTCTGATTGCGAGATTCGTATACAAATTTTTTTTTTTTTAATATACACCTAACATATAGATCGATTTTAAGATTTACATTTAAAAAATTGTCATAATTATTTTATTATTTTTTATTCAGTTTATTAATTAATATACGATATATATATTCTGTTTAATTATCTTTCATTTGTACGCAATTATAGAATAGTAATTCAGATGTGGCTCACACGTATCTAATATGGGGGGCGTTTGTGCGGAATAGGTCCCATATTACGTGATGCACTGCGCTGGTTACGACTAACAATGTCCGATAAAATTCGTTTTCAATACCGTATCACGTACGTGTTGTACTCGCCGCACTTACTTTACGTATTGTTGTATTTGTACGTACGTTTTACGTTATTAAATTCCGTACATACGTTCAAGCAAACGTTTAACCACAGTCAATGACCATATTACGATTTAGTTTCGTACATCGTTATTATATAGAAAATTTCATATGAACACTGCTGTTTAGTAGTTTTATGCAGAATATACTGATCTATAAAATTGTTTTATCATTTTGTGTTTATAAAGATTAAAAATATTAACTTTAGTATTTTTTTTTTTTTGGTAAGATTGGCAAGTTTGAACTAAATAAAGTTTCATAATTTCAATGCTGAAAATGCGGTTCGGTTTGCAGTTAAATAGTTGCGAATTAATTTAATATAAAAACATATAAATATCAAACGGCATATTTAGAATGTAAAGGGTTAATTTAATATATTAGAAAATTTAATGAGTTGACTGAATTATATTGTATAATAGAACCCAGGATATTAACTATAGATGGAAAAGTGAAGATAAATCTGATGGTAGCAATATCAGATAAATATGTTAATATAAGGTTAAAAATGATGATGTGTAGTAAAAGTGATATATCATTTTAAGTTATTATTTGATGTAAATAAATTCACACATATAATACAAAAATCATATGTACTATATGTACTATTTAATAAATCATGAAATATAAAACATCAATATATCAAAATAAAAAAAAATCTGAAATATTTCAAACTCTTGTATATTCTGAAATCTATATTAAAACAAAAATAATAATAAAAAAATACCCGATTAAATTATAAATTCGCCGGCAATTGATCACGAGGAAAACTGCGCGTGCAGTTACGTTATTTTCAATGTCGGTTCGCATAAATCAAAATTTTCCGGCTGTTAAGTTCAAATTGTTCACAATTGGCGCTTTTTCCAACGCCTTTCCCGCACCATTCCTGTTTTCACGACCCCCCTTTACGATCGTCAACCCCTCAACCCCTATTTGGAGTTTCTCCTCCATTGTACGAAATATAATACATATGCGAAAAATTGTCGTCGCTGCACGAGGTGTTTTGATTTATAGTATTTTATAATAAAAATATATAATAGGCTTACAACGCCGTATACGTATTACTCGTTTCCGAGTTCGCTTTTTGCCGCCATTTTATTTTACAATATATTTATTTTTATTTTTTTTACGTCCATAGATACTGTTATTTTACATTGTTTTTCTATTTTTGAGAAATTGTAAATATTGAAATTTATATATATATATATATATATATATATATATATATATATATATATATATATGTATATTATATTACTGAATTTCTTTAATAGAATTATGATATAATATATAAAAGATCAATTTGTAATTTTATTCGATTATAGATAATTATTTAATAAAATATCAGTTCAAGAATACGGCTTTAACGTATTAAAACGTCGAACGGAACGTAAACGTGATACGTTTTTGAACCGCATAAACGTACAAAATATCGCATAAATGAATAATGTATGCCGTAATATAATAATAATAAAATAACACAAGTCGAAATGGTGATAGACGATGGATGTAAACGTCAAAATATCGCATAAGATATCGCGTATTTAATAATAATTCAATGAGAATTAATCGATTGGAGATTTGATTGGCTGTCGTGTCGTATGTCAATGTCGAAACCATTGATTTAAACTGCTGCGTCGTGAATGAGTGACGTTTTCGATGGGAAACTGTCGTTTGTTAATCTTAAAAACTTATATTTACCATATAATATACGTAATCTTTTTTTTTTATATTTAATCCTTTTGTATTCGAGACGTTTTGTGGAGTTTTTGGCGAATTTTTCACTCCAAACTTAAAATTTTTATACATATAAATTAATGTATAAAGCTTTTATATTTTTACATTTTATAAATCTCTATCACATAGAATATATGGATTTATTGAACGAATTTCTAAACATAAAGAAAGAACAGTTTTCATCACCATTTCAGATTTTTAATATATTTAGATATACTGATCTACACAATAGTTTTATAATTCCATTTTTATAAGGATTAAAAATTTTAACTCTAGTAATATTTCTGACAAGATTATCAAATTTGAAAAAAAAAAAATATTCAAAATTTCAACGCCAAAAATGCAGTTCTATTTATGGTTACATGGCTACGGAATAATGAAAAATAAAATTTTTTATCTCTATTTAAAAAAAAAGTGTCATTTTACACTTCATAATATTATATGTGAAGATTATGAGAATTCGTTATAAAAAAAATAACATAAGTAATCATCGAGTTACCGCATTAACAAAAGTGATGACCAAATAGCAGCATAAATAGCAAATAGAATGAATCTAATATATATATATATATATATATATATATATATATATATATATATATATATATATATATATATATATATATATATATATATATATATATATATATATATATATGTAATAATTATTTTCCAATCGATGATTCAACCGCGTCAATATTTTAACCGTACGATTTAACTGGAACCGTTCGACACTCGATGAAAAATCGTCGACTATAAATCGAATATAACTATAATACGGTAGATAGATACTTTTAATTCCTTCTAGCGAAATAATTCCGCTTCTATTCCACACCAGTTTTCACATATAAATACTATATAGTTATGCCTTATAGAAATAAAGAGTATTCTATATATATGTTTTATACATATATATATATATATATTTTTTTTTTCACAATTTTATTTTTAATCTGAGCGCGTTCAGTTTTCGCCGCGGGGAAACCGAACGACAATGGAAACGCGGAAGAGTATCTGCGCCAACCGCGTTTTGTCCCCGAGCAAAATATACATTTTCAATGGAAAACGATAAATCGAGAAGAAAATCAACAATGAGCTCATGACTATACAATGGATTGATTCTGCGTTGTATTTTCGCCAGATAAAACTTGCATTATATACGGATTATACGTATTCGTACGGTTATAATCTTCAACATATTATCTATGCTTGTATAATATTATATATATATATATATATATTATAATATTCGCATTTGATTGTGGTCGAATTCTATATTGATTATATTCAAATATATTTTGAAATTATTAATATTTATTATTGTTATTATTATCGTTTATATATACATATTACGCATAAGCCTTGAAGCATTGAAATTCATATAATTTTTTTTTATTTAGCTATATATAATATAGATTTTTTTTCTATAAATTTATTTCGAAATTCATTAAATGAAAAATGGAATATAAAATAATTAAATCGATATACAAAAATGTAAATCTAAATATAAATATATAATGATTTTTTTTATATATATAATTTAAAGCGATATTTTTAATTTTTTATCTAAGAGCGAAATAAAAAAAATATCTTGCAATATTTATATGAAAATGTAGTCAACAAAGTTTATTATTTCGAGAGTTGTAAAAGCATAGAATCATAAATATTTATAAGCGTTCGTTTGTCTAAAGCGTTGCAGCAAATATGGAAAAAGCAGTCTTGACAAAATTTTATGATTTATTACGTTAAATATAAAATTTTGCAATGGAAGTCGTAAAATTTTATACCAATGATAAATATTGTAACCCACTTTTGAATGTTAGCTCACTATATTTTTTTTTCTCAGAAAAGTAATATAAAATCACTGATGTTGTTTTTAATATTTTATATACATTCCTAGAAATCTATGTGTTTCAGAATTATAACGAGTTTCTGGGATTGGATTTTTGCTTCGATTCACTCTTCATATGAAAGATGGCTAACTTAAATTTGTTATATAATATATATATATCATCTTATATTTCTTGATATAAAATTAAATAATCTCGTAATAATATCGGGATTCATCCTGGCAGGTTTACGGTTGTTATTATTATTGTTGTTGCGACTCGCTCGAAAGCCTGCGTCACACAAGTCGAGTCATTTTTGATCAGTTTTCAGAGAACATTTCGCGTTTTCGCATTTCAGTCACGTTTTCAGGGCTGGCAAACAATACGACCCGAGTGCTAATAGGGATTCATTCATCATTGTCGGACATCTCAGATTTATGTACTGGCCTTAGGAGAAACCGATGGGATCGTGCGGCGAAAACTTACTCGGGATCATGTACTGAAAACCTCTGAAAAAAAAAACCCATTCCACAGCGCGGACTGGCGATTTTTCAGCACCGAAACTCCCGTCTATGAAGAAGAAAGAACAAGAACGACGAACGCCGAAGTGAAAAAAAAAAGTGTCGGAAGAGCGGCGAAAATATCCGACAAAAAAAAAGAGTCTATTGCCGTCTTTCGTTGGGAGCAAAAAAAAAAGTGTACACTTTTAAAATAGGGGTCGAAGCGTTTTTCTGAAAATCTTCAACGGGCGAAAGAATGTTGCGTGGAGACGTTTCATTGTTGCGTTTTCGGAGACGAAAACGACGACCGAAAATAAAAAGGTTTCCGCAAAATGGATGAAATAGCGTTCTTTTTTCCTCATTTTTTTTTGTTTTATTTATTATTATTATTATATATATATAGGTATATGCGCGTATATTTTGAGCTTCGTTTTTAAAGGGTGTTTTTTTCCACTTCCATTTTTTTTTACTTTGGGGGTGTTGCTCGCCTTAGGCGATAGAAGTACAACTGCGGGTGCACAAATTACGAATTGATTCCAGATACGGGTTCAAAGCAAGACAAATTGCTTTCGCCTTTCTTATTCTACGCAAAATTCCCTCGAATTACATAAAAAACACGAAGTGGAATTTAAAAAAAATATAAAATAGGGAAAATAAATCAATTTAAATATAAACGATTGGAATCAAATGGAAATCTAAAATATTCAATTGGAAGAATAAAATTATATATATATATATATATATATATGTGTGTGTGTGTGTGTGTGTGTGTGTGTAATTACTTAATATGTTTTGATGGATTACACGATAAAATAGATATAATACTAAAAACATTTTAACATTGATAATGTTTAATAAATTTTATATTAGTATAATTTCTTTCTACATGAGAAAATACTAAGAAATATATATGTTTGATATTTATTAAAAAAATATTAAATAAACATTTTATTTATGATATTGAATATTTTATTGTTTTTTAGAGATTAAACTATTACGATCTTTATATAATAGTACAGAATATTGCTAATAGTAATTTATATTTATTTCTATGAAAAGCATAAAAAATATTTATTTTATACTAAAATTCTCAATAAAAATGAAAATAGTAAAAAAAATAATTCGCCTCGACGTAATAAAAAAATGCGCGTGGGCGTTATTGAAAAATTTTAAGATAAAATCCTAAGATTATAGTAAATAAATGTGTTAAATAATAATGAAAACTTTTTTTTTGTGCATTTTTTTATTTATTGTATAAATTTGTAATTTTAAATATACAACAAAAGCAATGGTTTCATTGTATTAATATAAGAATAATTTTATACTATTAATAGAATAAATACTTTATATTATTATGAATTAATAAAATTGAAATATTCTTATATAATATAAAATTTTAATATTTTTAAATAATTTTCATTAATAAAACAGCCTTAATTGTATTACGATGATATTAAAAGATTTTTTTTAATAACAATGAAAAAAATCAGTAGTAAATTATTAAACATGGCAATTTCTCAATTTGTTATATAGTTGCACTTAATTCAATGGTTCTCAAATATTTTCTCTTTTATGTACACATCTCATAACGCGTACACACAACGAGAGAGGAAGTTTTCAAGCTAAGCGTCGGTACGCGGTCGCATCAAATATTCACCGGAAATCCTTTGTTATTAGACCTCCGACTTCCGGTTGTGTACGGACGCGAGTAAGCTTCGGGTTTGATCACAGTGAAAAATGAACGCGCCAACCGCAATTTATTGAAGAAGCTCTTTATTTTATTATATAAGCCGGTTTCGCCATATATATATATATATATATATATATATATATTTATATTTTTTTCTTTTTTTCTATCTCCAACTCTCGCTACTTTCATAACGCAAAGCAACATTTCGCAATTTATACGTGGTAGAAAAAAAGGCCGTAATCATATTAAAACGTATGAAGGGATGTGAAAAGAGTGTAAATCATTTTTTTTTATAATATATACAAAAAAAAATGCGAGGTGAGATTTTTAATCTTGATTATCTGAATTTTTACATTCGAAAAAATTCTATCTTATATATAAAACGTTAAGGCGGCGAACGCCGAGTGCCTTCATTTATTTCTATTTGTCAAATTCTAATTTATTTTTATCATTTTATACTGAATATTTTTTATAATTTTAAATTTACGTCATTCATATATCGAAGAGCAATTTGTTAACATATATTTTCATATAAAATATTTCAATATTTAATACAAAATTTTATTTTAATTTTGACAGAAAAGGTTGAGCAAGATTGTAATAACAATACTTTACACTATCATAATTATAATTTTTTTTTTAATATTAATTTAATTCTACCAAAATTTGAAATAATAGTTAAAAGAAACGAAATAAATCTGAAAAAGTTACCAATTATAAATTTTATTTCAAAATTAATAATAAAATTTAAAATTATTATACTCATATATATTAAATAGATCATAGAAACTTATTAGCATTAATATAATTTTAATCTAAGTGAAAAATAAATTTATTTAATGTAATATATAATAATTAAAATTCAACTTTTTATTTAAATCTATTCGCGTTCACAAAGGAAAAATAGAGAGCTTTCAATATAAGAGGGATTATTTTGAATAAAGTATTGTATTTAATTAATATAAGTACCGACCATTATTCAAATGAAACTAATAAATTACACAAAATATTACTCAATTACAGTAGATAAAATTGAAATAATTAATTTATTTGATACATTCGGTTATTTTACTACATTTATTTATTGATTTATTATAAAAAAAAAATAATATCGAAATATAATTTGTCGTTACAAAATTCGTACTTTGATTTATATATTTTTTAAATTTGAATCATCGATCTACTTTGTTTTATTATTTAATTTAAATAATTACAATTAAATATTTCAGATTTTTTTATATTTAAAAAAAAATAGAAAAGATAAACATTAAATTCGAGCATATTTTTTTTCCTTTGAGATCAATCATAAAAATGAGGTCAAAGCTCTAATGTGACCCATCAAAATTTTCTATTTTATTCCAAAAAAAAAATAAAAAAAAATATATGTATATCGCTACATCAATTTAATAGTGGTAAACGCGAAATAGAATTTATTTATACGTTTTGTTAGACAGAAACCATATAAACAAGCCGTATTGAACTGCCATTTGATACAGTCAAACGAAACAATTCAGTGGAATGATCGAACTCTGACAACTCCACGCTTTGTCGACCATTTCAATTCATCTATGTGCTTTTGTTTTTGCTCAAACAAACCATACCACACGTTTTCACACACAGACAGACAAACAAACATATACACATATATGTGTGATCATTTTGAATTGTGCTAAAGTATATTTGTACGTACGTTGGCTCAAATGCGGCGAGAAATTGCACGATAGTGCAATGCATTACCGACGCCATAATATAATCAACGATTCCCGACAAATAGACGAATTCACTAACGGGAAAAGCGTCCGATTTTTCTATGGAGACGCTATTCAAGTTCGATACGATTTTCCGCTAGAAATGGGTGTCACGGACGAAAATTGTTTTTCCACCTTGAAATTTTTCCACTGTGTTGCGATGACAACTCATTTAGATTTTAGATTGCATTTCCGTTCGTTGTACCTATTTAAAGGAAATTGGATCGAATATATCTACGTTAGATTAAAACATAAAATATTATAGTTATACATAAATATTCATTAAATATATATATATTAATTTTTTATTAACTTAATATTATATCGTATAGATTTTTTGTGATATATATATTAGATATTAAAAATATTCAATTTTATAAATATAATTCAAAATATTGAAAGTTAAAAATATATATATATTCTAAAAGAATGTACGTATTATTATTTTTAGTATTCGACTAATAACTAATTTTCATACAAATATTTTATGATTAAAAATAATATATTATCAAATATAATAGTAGTTTTAAATTTAATTTTTGTTTAAAAAAATAAATATTGTACTTTTATCTTTTAAAAAAATATGTCAAAAATGCCATACAAAAGAAAATATTTTTCTATCACGTAAAAGCGCGTTTTAAGTCTGTCATAATCGCAATATATATATATATATATATATATATATATATATATATATATATATATATATATATATATATATATATATTTAAAATTATACGCGTTTATATATTTTATATAGTGGCGATAAAATTAAAAGCGAAATTTTTTGACAGTGAAAAAAAAACATAATGAAAACGAGCAAAAATATCTTTCTTTTTTTTTCATACCGCCGCGTCTTCCGAATAATGTCAAATTTAAAACAGACCTTTAAGAAAAACGAGACGAGCCTCAATTAAACGCTATTGTATTTTCAAAGACGACTAATTTTGACCGAGTCTGAGGCGGTTTTTTTTTCGGAAAATAGGGAAAATTTCCACGAGGGGGTCGATGGCAGGCGACTTAACGTCATTTAAATAAATTGCCCTTTTCCTTTGGCCGATTTCGCCATATTCTTTCCGTGACGGCTGTATTCCGCTATCGCCATTTTTTTTCTTTTCTTTTCTTTTTTTTTTGAGTCGCACTGTCGTTGCTGTTGATGTTATTATTGTTGTTTGTTTGTTTTCGTTTTTCATGTATATATATATATATATATATATATATTTTTTTTTTTTCTTGGTCCGTCTGTCGTTTTATTTTTCACTCTGAATGCTTTTCCCCGACCTCTAGTTTTTCGCGCGTCCGGAAAAATACAGCCGATCCCGTTATACGTTTGACGTGAACCATAATGAATTGTCGCAATTAAAACAGGACGAATTTATATTATTAATATTATTATTATTTGCTCTTTTTCAACTTTGTATAAATGTGTATTTTTGCTACAATTAACGACGAAAAAGTCGCTTCAAATTGTGTTAAACGACAGAAAGTTGCCGTCGTGACACGATCAAATACAAACGTCTCTTCATTATGAAAAATATACTTCAGTTATTCTCTTATTTATTTTTGAAGAAATAACTTTCTGCTTAATAATTAATTATTTTGGATGTTCAATGTTTTTTTATAAAATAAAAATATTTTATTTTAGTAACTTCAATCAATAAATTTATTATAGATTTCTAGATAAACAATTTTTATATTAATAGTGTTATATAGTTAGCAAAATAACTACATATTTTTAATTAGTTAATTAATTAGTTCACCAAAACAATGTTTTATAAAAGTTCATATTAAATAAAATCATATTTTAATATGATTTTACTCAATATGGATTATTAATTAATGATACCTTTTAATTTAGTAATTTGAAATTTAATAGCGAATAGATCACAATGAAAATGTATTATTTTCTGAAATTTTTAATAATTAGTATTTCGTGGAATACATCAAAAACAAATATTAATTTTCATAGAAATATATTTATAAATCTAAATAAAATTTTAAATTCTTTATTAATTTACGTTATATTATATAATTTTAATGTGTGTAAAAAGAATTTATTTTATTATGTGAAATCTTTGAAAAATATTTTTAGTAAATATATATTTTTTTTAATCTTAAATCATTTTTAATATACAGGATATAATTATTTTTACACTAGATCGGTTTAAAATTAGTTATTTTCGTTATGTTTCCAAAATCATTTTAAAACGCTTCGTTTCATCAAAATAGTGAAAAAAATATTATTTTAATGATCGACAAAAAAAAAGAAGGCTTTTCAGGAATGACGTAAATAAAGAGCGTTATTCATCTTCGTCTTTTCCGAAAAACGGATACGTCGCACGCTTAAAACATCAGATTCAATCATAACTTTCATCCGTGAAAATTTTAATCTTTACGCGTTACGGAAAAAAGGGCATATTCTCAGCACCCCGCGGTCTAATAACGTTAATGTAAGTTTTCATTTGAGTGACACGAGAAATTTTCCACGTTTTTTCTTCTTCTTCTTCTTTGCGAACATATTTTTTTTCTTTTCGATAAAAAAAAAATATCACCGGTTAACCGCTTTAGAGTGGGCTGAGGACAGGCGCCGGTACCGGTGGAGTTGAGCTCTTTCGTGCCCGAAATTCGGGCATAACTTTTAAAATGTCGTAACCAGGGCAGTGTACCGTTTCGGAAGGGCTTGACCATAAATCTGATGCCACTTAAAATTTATTGGGAAACTTTTTAAAGGACGTTCGTGTAAACGAGCGAGGGACGGTTAAATACTACCTCATACCATCGTACGGTTTGTTCGTGAAACAGAAATATTTGGTCTCGTTCGTTCGTCGTGACGTAAACCTAATTAGGAATTTGATTTTCAATTTACTTTAAGGCTTCACTGCTGCGAAGGGCGGCGGAATGACGTAGGTAAGTTTCGGCACGAATACACCCCGTTAAACCCGATTTTGAACAGTTAAACGAATCTCACGGATTATATCTTTGAGCGCTGTGCTGAAACGACACACGCTTAATTAATTCATTTTGATTCTTTATTTCAGCGATTTTTTTTTAATATAATATTATATAACCGATTTCAAGATTTATTCAATGATTTTACATATTTTAAAATTAAATAATTATTAAAAAAAATATTATATAAAGGTGTACTGGATCTACAGACGTTTTATCATTCCGTATTTATAAGGATTAAAAATTTTAACTTTAGTAATCCTTCTGACAAGATTATCAAATTTGAATAAAAAAAAATTCAATTCCGAAAATGCAGTTTGGTTTGTAATAAAGTGGTTACGAACTAATTTAATATAAGAAAATATTCTAATGTGGGAATATATAGAAGTAACTTCAAAATATTATATATATAAAAATATAGGTATTCGTTAGAAAGAAATTAATATAAATATTCATTGCCGCGCATACTTTTCGTTTTAATCTATTATATGGTATGTGGTGACCAAACGGCACCTCTTGAGTGGAAGGAGTAATATCATATACTCATTATTGATGTATCAATAAATAATAAAAAAAAAAACAATTTTCTCATATATTTTAAGATAATATAGATTTCGTATTAATTCATTGAACGCTAAAATAATAAATATCTGTCGATTTGAATTGAATCTTAAGGGAGACATAATTCAATTTAAAATTTTTCGTTACGGGGTGACTGCCGAGTAGGAAAATGGGGTGAGAATTTTTTGAAAATTTATTTCAAACAATACCCATTTCGTACACAAAGAAAACCAATAATCCGATTTACGTTGCCGTTCACAAAAACGTCTACAATTATAAATTATGGAAAAATTGAATAATGATATTATTTAAAAGACATATAATGTATATTAAATATAGAACTGCAAGTCGTTTATAATCCAATTTCACATATTATATTGTATATATTATATTATTAAAAATATTAAAATTGTGCAGAGAGATTTATGTTAGGTAAGGTTAGATTAAAGACATTCGTCAGGTTAGGTTATTGACCCGTATGCGAATTCGCACGCGGTTCCACTTGTATTTTTATAACGTATTTTCTATTGCATGTAATGTAACAAAATAATTTCAATTACAATTTCGAGTTGCTGTTCAACAACCGCAATTTAAATCTTTTAGAGAGAACCGCATATTTGCGGTCGTATAAAAGAGAGTTTAACATCAAAAATACTCGAATCCATAGACGGTTATACGATTCGTTAAATTTTAACCAGTCAAAATAAACCCCCTGTTTTTTTTTTGTTTAAAAATAAATTTATCTATTTTCATTTCAGATATAACACGGTGAAAATACGTTGAATGAAAATTATTTTTTGAGGATTTTTCAAGAGAAATGTAATATATACAACGTATTCGACTATTGTTTTTAGCTTAATTAAATTATATATTATTCGCAAACGTATATTTTCATTTAAATATTTGTGGTTAATTGTGGTAAAGCATTATCTTTTCATTAAATTATTTACATTTCGCAATTATTTCAATCATTTAATATTTATTTTATATTTTTAATGCTTATTTTATTTCGAGCATCAAATTAATTAATACATAATCAAATAGGAATATTACTCAATAAAAATTTTCATCATTGGTAGTTATTTCTGAAACGAGAGTCCTTAATATCATTTGTGTTGTCGTTTGAACTAAATAGTACCTGACTTGGTAAGTCCATTTCAAAGGAATATCTACTGTGGCTTCGTTTTCCACAATTCAAGTTATTCGAGTGTCATTTTTAAGTACAATATGACCAAAGAACTGTAAAGCACTCTTAATGGATATTGTGAATGAATTCTCTATTATACACAGTTCGTTCTAGTTTAAGTTGTTCAATCGCTTTATAATATACAAAATTTATTAAATCTTTTTATAATACAATATTAAATATATTTCATCTAATCACATGAATTTATCAACTAATATTATATTTTAAATCTTATCAATGATGTCAAACAACATTTCACTAGTCTCAGTAATAAATGTAATTTTCAATTTTATTAATTATAATATTGTCCAATTTTAAAGCAACAGATTAATTTTTTATATGGCACTAAATATTTAATATTAAAACTACATCAAACATTAATTGAATTACTTCATTACTAATACATTTCTATTTCTCATTTATTTTCGCTAATTTCAATTTATATTACGATATATTTGATAGCTCAGTGATTAAGATCCTACATTTACATATAAGCAACAGGTATTAACTAAGTATTATAATATTGATTAATTTAATAAAACTATGAATATTTCACTTAAAATATATTCAATTCAAATCCATATATAAAAAATATAAATAAATTAGATATTAATTTTTGTATCTTTCCGTTTGGAATTCATCAATATAATGTTAGTCTTTTAACTAATATTATTGATTAGTTTAATTATAAAATATAAAATGTTTTAAGAAGCACGTCTGTACTATTTATAATTAAAATAAAATAATTTATGAATTGATAACCCTTTCAGACCCAATATATATCTGTCAAATATTATTCCAGTATATTATATCTTTCAATATATATAATATATATATATATATATATATATATATATATATATATATATATATATATATATATATCGATATATTTTAAATGTCGTCTTTAAATTAATTAATATCATTAATTAACTAATATACAGCTCAATACAAATTTTAAAAAAGCACACAGATAGACATGGAGTGAGAGAGAGAGTGAATTAGTGAGAGAGAGAAATTCAATCAAAACCAAGTATGCGTTTAAAGAGCGAACTTTTCGCATAGTAAAGACGCACAACAATCTCCAAGCCGGGGTTCGCGGCCTGCAAAAGGTTAAATTATTTAATTTTGTGTGTCGATAGACATTTTCAGCATGCCTATCCAACCGGTTTCATGGAGCATGAAGTAATTTGTCAGACAACCGCCGAACTGTGCGGCCCTCTAAACGCGAAACATCTGCGGCAACCGTAATCAACAAAACAACGTTTATAAATTGGACAACATTTGTCATAGCCACGGCTCGGTTGTGCGCCGTTTAAAATTCGTAAAAGGCGACCTTGCGCACGATTCAGTCCGTCTCTGCGAACGGGTTAATATTAGGGATTGTGTCGACGATTGCGCGCGAAATTGAACGGTGTCGATATTTAAAATTATATATTTTAATCGAATTTAATATAAAACAAAATGTGATTTTATCAAATACATATAAAATATATTTTTTAATATTTTTAAAAATCGATTATTAATATTATTTTTTACACATTTATTTAACTTGCACTGTTTGTAGGTTTGACATGGTGAATTGATTTTTCGACCATTTCCCAATATTCAATGTTTGCATACTTGCTCATACTCAATGACTAAATGATTAGATTTATCAATTAATTGGCAATTAATCAATTAAAATTTTACAATGACTTCTATGTATTTTTAATTTATTAATTTAACTATTATTTTTCTATATCACATTTACACTCAATAATACAAGAAATTAATAATTTTATTAAAATCAATAAAATAATATTGTTATATTTTTTTCATGAAAAGCAAAAATATTTATCAGACACGTATAAAATCAATTTTGTCGGTTACGACGTTCAATCATAAAGTGCCGACTCGGAAGAAATAATAAAAATAAGTAATAAAATTGATATACAAAATGAAAAAAGAGTAATGTCAAATAAACACGTAGTTAATCAGAATATCGCAATAATTAATTTCAGACATATTCAATATTATATAATTTTCAATATTAAGATATAAAAATACGAAGTTATATAAAATAATTCAATAACCAGTCATATAAGAATCTTTTTGTTTAATTTTATTATTTTTTACAAAATATATAATTTTATAGATTTATATATATAAAACCAATTTCATATAGTTTAAATATTTTTAAATGTAAAAAAAAAATATATTGAAATTATGCGGTTTCTCACATAAAATTTTCAATATTCAAATACGTACGGATTACTGTACACAATTTCAACATGAAAATAGGAGTGTAAAAATGACGAATTTGAATGAAATATCTCTCGTCATGCGTAGTATGCTGATTGGTTTTCGAATCGCACATAACCACAGGTGGATTACGTGAAACAATATTGCGATTCGAACGGATTTCAGATAAAATCTCGAATTTGACATATGATCATGCGTGTCCGTTTCGGCCGCGGTTCAATTCGTCACGATAAATAAAATGTACCCCATTTCTATATATATATATATATATATATATATATATATATATATATATATATATATATATATATATATATATATATTATATATATATATATATATATATATATATATATATATATATTTATATATATATATATATATATATATATATATATATATTTATATTTATATATATATATATATATATATATATATATATATATACACATATATATATGTATATACATATATATATATTTCAATTTTATTTTCCATACAGATCTACTTATGAATATATGAGTTTTCATGCCTTTTTTGAATTATCATGTAACGATCTATTTATTTTCTAATAATTATTTATTTATTTTTAATTTACATATTTTGTATATGAATAAAATATTAGAATAAATATAGCTTAATCTAAAACTTTTTTAATTGAAAAACTTTAGCTATATACTCATTCTTTCGCAATTGAATATAATCCGTTAATCCGATATAATCAATATTACTTAAAAATTTTACAAACTTATAAAAAATCAATAGATTCGATTTAAAATTATCATATAAAATTTTAATATATTATCTATCTTTTATATTTTTCGATGAAACAAACGATACAATCTTTTTGAAAAGATTCAATAAAACTCAAGTGAAAGGGAAAAATCTGTATCGAAATGACAAATTCCTCCCCTTTTCACCGAAAATAAACTAGGGGTTGCAATAGCCGGCGGTCATTTCACCAAAGTCACTTGTTGCACAAATTGAAAATGTTCGACGTGCTTCAATAGGCCATTTTTCTCTATCCATTGTATATACGACGTTCGTTCCAAAATACGTACTTTTCAATTAAAATACAGCATTTTATCTGCATAAATTCCGAATTGGTTTTCCGCATGCAAATTCGAAATCGTTAGCAAAATACCGATTAAAAATATGGTGAAAGAACCGTATATTAAAATCTACATTGCTCATAATCGAGATAATAATTCATTTATGTTAATCAAAAATATGAGCATTATGTCAACTCGTTATTTTATTTAAATGAACATGTTTTATGTGTAGTTAAGTTTTAATACAGATATTGTTATTGACATTTTGAAGAACATAAATCAATTTTCTAACAACTCATTACCCTCTTAATAAGGCGACTGGGGCTAATTATCCCCTTCAAAACTAATTAACTTCTTGTTGGAATCCGTACATACGGTTGAAAATAAAGTAACTTTATAAATATCATCCGTAGTAAAAGTTTTAAGCTCGCATCCCTAAAATATTATTTCTAATTTGTAAATTTGACTAACTTTGAGTTTTCGCTAAAATGTATAAGAACTGAATAATTTTGTAATTAATTGAAAATTTATATACATTCACGTTTCAAACGTCTCATCATCTCATTTATCATATGAATGATATTATATATCAAAATTTTGAATAAAGAAATATAATATTTATACTTTTCATAAATATAATATTTTAATTTTTTTTATACATCCAATATAAAAAAATATACGTCTTTCAAACAAGGAACAAACAAACGTTTAAAAAGAATTCGTATTCTTTCGAAGGCGTTTTGAAATTCCAAATAAAAAACATGAAAATTATCCTCTCCTACCATAGAAACATAAAGAAAATTCATCGACAAAGTTCCACTGTACAGCATTTGAGAATCCGTTATAAAAAAGAAGAAAAAAACAAGCGCACAATTCACTTTTGAAACATAATAAACAAAAAGTAGCTTTCTTTACAAACGACTACAATATGAAGAAAAACATTGAAGGGCGTTTCAAATTAAAATTCACCCGCATTTATTCATAATGAAAATAATTTGTTATTTATTATTATTTTCATTCATTCGGGTTTGAGAATTATTGCATTGCTTAATGTTAGCAATTAGATGTCCACTGTGAAAATTTCTTCACCGGAAGTTTAAAGCGCACGAATATTACTGGGCGAAAATTCACCGGAACAAACGAGTTTTCCGCCCGTGGAAAATGAGGCAAAAAAAAAAATAAAACGACGAAAAGAGACATGAAAACAATCAACATCCTTTTGTTCCGAAACCCTCAGGTTATTTTCATGCAATTCTAACATTTGCTATCGTACCGAAACAAAGAGTAGACAGAGAAAAAATCCTCTTAGTGAAATCCTCATGTTTATCAAACGCACGCGAAATCCTATCTGAAGGTAAATTAGATGGAAATGGAAAGAAATCGAACATTGGCACCTATGTGTCTCAATTCACATAAAAACCTCTATCCATAGTATATATATAGATATCTGATTATCAACCCTTTATATGCTTAATCTATCTTCGATTCTGAATTTTGGATTCAATTATTATAATATATTGAGATCCTCTTAATGCTGGTGGTAAAATCCGAGATTTGAATAGATTTTCAACTATATGCTAATATTTGGACTATCTAATCTTTCAAGCATATATATATATATATATATATATATATATATATATATATATATATATATATATATATCAAATATCTTTTCATTTTAAATATATAATTCTAACTTTTAAAAAATAAATTTTCAATCATTTATATGAAATAAATATTTACTATATTTATTTTAATTACATATTAACTATTTCTATATTAAAAAAAATAATATACCAAAAACATTTATTTTTAATAAATTACCATAAAAAGTATTTTTAAACATCTTATTATATTTCTATGTCGTAATTTCCGACCTAAAAATATTAAAGTTATTTTTAAGTATAATTCAATTATAATTTACTTTTTATAAAAATAAATAAATCATTTATGTTCACAATTTACTCAATCTTCAGACATTATTTGCTCTCGATTAAACAAATGAATAATTTTCTAGCATATTTCAAATCGAAATATTCGAATTATTTAATATTTAATAATATTCATTTTTTTTTAAATAATAAACAAATTAACAATCAATAATTGAACAGTTTTTACACACATATAAACTAAAGATAACCGAATAAACAATTTGAAAAAAAAAAAAATAAAATAAAGATCGATCCTCCATTTTCCGTCGATCGGTCCTCCGCTACCGGTTTTTACTGCTCGATCCGGTTTTTGTCCGGTTTTATCGGCCCTTGGTTAAATTTAACCGGGAATATTGTGCGCGGTTAGCGTTCCTATACTACGGTGTGATCGTAATACGAAGGACGAAACTTAATTGAATTGAAGACGCGAACCGAAAACCGTATACCGTATCGTTAAGCACTTACTACGAATTCGTATCTTATTACACGAATACGTTTCACTCGTTTTACTATATAATATATATATATATATATATATATATATATATATATATATATATATATATATATATATATATATATATAATATACTTGTGTCTATCGTATCTATTGGCGGTAAAAAGTTTTTCCACTTGTGTGTATCGTATGACCGAACGACTCGGATTACCGTCGATATTTTCCGTATTTCGGATATCGTATGTACGCGATGCAAAATTGCGTATTTCGCTCGTAATCCTATATCATTTGAATACTATCCATATATACGCATCTGATCGTTTTTTTTTATAATAATTTGTAAATTCAAGGATATAAATAATAATATAATATTCCATGATGATATTATAAATTACTAAATGCAATTTTCAAATTAATGTTTCACTTATCTCGAGCGTTAAGTTACGGAGTGGAACTCCATATTTATTATAATATTGTACATTATTTTAATAGATATACTTTATTTTTAGTTTTATAAAAAAATTTCCACTATATAACCGTTTCTCGTTTCTTTAATAACTTTTCCCATACTGTACTCTATATACATTGTATTTTTTTCTTAAAAAATATTTTTTATTAAATGTACATATAATACATTTAATATATATCGATATGGGTACTCATCAAAAAACAGCAAAATAATGAGTTCACAGTGAACGAAACACGAAATAACGAGGATTTATTATATTATTAAATAAATTAAAAATACTTACAATTAATTATTAATTTATTAAAAAATATTTATTAAGAGTGAAAATTTACTTAACAATATTATCTTTTAAATTGAAGATAATATTTAAACAGAAAATTATTCAAAGCTGTTATACAAAAAAAATACATGTATATATTGTGAAAATTTACTATAATAATATTATAAAATATTTTTGTTAAGTAAATAGTTATTTTCTTTGTCGTTTAAATTGCTTTCATTTTTATTTATTTCGTTCTTTAATTAAAAAAGTCACTTAAATATTTTTTTTTATTATTCTTTCAAGTATAAATTTTAAATTATTTAATAATATTATTCATAAATGAATGGAATATCATATAAATAAATATATAATCAATCGAAAGTAATAATAAATATTTGATTTTTCATTGAAACATACGTTTCAAATTTTCCAAAAAAAATTCTAGTATTCCATTATAAATATATATATATATATATATATATATATATATATATATATATATATATATATATATATATATATATTTATATATATATAGCAAGAATACATGACTGTATGCGAATAAGTGTAATAGAATATGGCGTCCAGTGTCGACACTTTGCATGAATTATCCCGAAAATAGTTTTCGACAGTGAGGCCTCCGCTCATTAATGCTAATGTATCCGGTCCGGGACGAAAATGGCGTACGCGTCAAAATGGCCGCCATGTTTAAACGCAGCGCGTAATTTATTATGTGGCGCCACCCTACGGTAAATTTAGTAAACATTAGATAAACAACATTTTCAGCGCAAATGTTTTCATTTCGATTCCGAAAACTCGCTCGACGCCTAAATATAGACATTTTTGTTTAAAATGATTTATCACTTTTTGATATATAATAATATTACATTTTGTATTCGTATTCAAATAGTCGAAGCGTTTCCATTTTTGTTTTTGTAAAAATTTAATAAAGTATTCATCATAAATATTTATACAATCGTAAATCGCAATTAAATACAAAGAAATACCCTTCCGTGTTAAATCGATACGTATTAATTCTATTCATCCGTATAATCGATTTTACCCTTTAATTCAATGCGTAAATTATACGCATTTTCTGGAAATGAAATCGTATGTTTCATCGTATTTAAATTTAACGATGATATGATAAACGAATCTGCTAAAACAAATTAATCAAATTTTTAATATCTAAATACACAAATACAATAAGAAAATAATGTTGATGAATATATAATAAAATATCTGAGTTATTTCATTAAAATTTGATATAAAATTTCAAATTTATTTTTATTGTTAAAGATTATTTAAAGTAAAAAATTTTATTGCATTCAAAATGTGCTTTGAAAATCATCCACTGAAAAAGGTTAACTTAACCATGAAAGTTACGATGTGAGTTTTTATAGCGTTTATCGTAAAGATATAACAGGGATAGTCAAGTTTATTGTAGTTTAACTCTTAGTTGCATTTAACTCTTTTATATATAAAATGCGTACGCTATCAACTGTTTTTATGAAACCAAATAGCAATCTTTGTATATGATAAGATATTTCATCATATTTATAATGCAATAAATTGAAATATAGTGAGTGTAATATAATAATGAAGTGAAAGAAGTTATAAACAATTAAAAGAACGATATAAAAATTGTATATAAACAGCTATCTTACGCGGATTTATTCGAATAATTTACAGTTCAACTGTTTTAACTAAATCTTTCCAGGGAATTGTGTAAAGCTTAAGCGGCAAATACTTTAAATCTGTTTAAAGTCACAGGCGAAATAGTTGCGCCAACATTAATCTTGTAGCGTCAATCCGACTTTCAATTAGCGAGAAGCTTTAACACAAAAGGTGAAACTTTTCCGCTCTTTACTACTCCGTCCAAAACCGCCTTATATCTCAGTACGGAAAATTTTTCTACGTAAGTCCGAATCCACATTCCGTTTTTATTTATCGAAAGGACTGTTTTTTTGCGAATGGGGTTTTTAAAAGGGCCTCGGTTAATTTGAACCTACCTTGTGCGGATCCAGGTTTTGCGCCCCTCTCGGAAAGTGAGGGTTTTCGGTAATGATGATTTTCGCGGTCTCGAAGGGTTGGTTAGTAGCTTCCGGGGCTCTATCTGAAACAATGAAATGGATGAGGTCAATTAATGTCGTAAATCTACGCTCTCCGTTTTGAATGCGAAAAATAAGGAAGAGTTATAAATCTTGAAAGCTACTTGTTATACGAAATTGAGCTCGGGATTCGTTTCAATTTCATTGCTAATACGATAATAGGCGTTCATTATGAATTCAAATCATTTTTGTTCTTTTACAAATGTGTTCGAATTTCATTATAGAAACATTTTATAATTAGCTCATTATTCAAGTTTATTTACCTATGTATTTTAAATTAATTAAATATTTATCATACATTTATAATATAATGCTAATTTATTGTTTTTTTTTTGACTATTAATTTAAAAAGGTTTTTGATGAAATATTTGTAAAACTCTTCAATATTCTTGTGATTTTTCAACAAAGAATAAACATTTTTTTACTTAATACTTATAGTATTTTTTAACTTTTTTAATTTCTATTATACATTGAATTTTGAATATGTATTATAGATATTAATATATTAAAGCAAATTAAATAAATATTCTAATAATGAATCAACAGGCTAAATATTTTAATTTCGAATCATTTTTATGCGGATATATATATATAATAAATTTTTGCATAATTTTATAATTTCATAATTCGAAATTTCGCACTGTAGCAAACTTTTATTTCATTCCGAAACTTCGAAATTAAATTTCGATCTCCGTCCACAAAAGCCATTGTTTCTTTTTTTGCCGCGCTGCGTTTTAACCGCAAATATTATTTCGTTCGTCGGTTCGGTCCCCTTTTTCTCGGTAAAAATATAATAATTACGACGCGGATTCGCATAATAAAAAATCGAGACTTTGGCGGAAAATTCGGACGTTTTCGTGACGCGCTTCTTCGCCTGGTGAAAATTTTCCCGAAATTTCAACAGGGGGAAAAACGAAAGAGGGTGAAAACTTGGGCGAAAGTTTTTCGCGAGCGGCGCGAAAGCTTTTGCCGTTATAAATTATGAGCGGGCGCGAAACCGAAACTTGTCGACGGTAAAGAGGGTGAGAAAAAAAACGTGCGAAAGCCCACCCCTTTTACAACGTTAAAATTACTACCGTCGAGTAAGTTTTTTAGTGCGCAAATAACAATCGGTTATTACTGTTTTTGATATTCTTAACGGTGTTCCCCTTTTGCCCGTACATAATTTGTAATATAATGCGTATCGTTTTTATTTTCGTTTATGATTATGGTGTATCATAAAATTTTTCATTGTTGTTGTTTATTATACGTACACGCGAACATTTGTCCGATTCGTCGTCGTTAAATCCGCAAAATATAGGATAAATAATGGCGTTAAATTATTTTATTTATATCTTGACTATTGCACGATTGCTCTCTCAACAAGATACTATAAAAATAATGAACTAAAAATAAATTCTAATTTCATAGTAGACACGATATGTTTATTTTTAGAATATAATTAAGATGTTTTCGTGTGAAATTTGAGCACGAACCGAAATCTAAATATAAATTATTATTAGTGATAACGAATATTAATTTACTTAACTTTGTTTTTAATTCGATGGTTTTCGCGAAAAACATTTCATTGTAATAAAATCTTTTTTAATCTAAATATAATACATAAAACGGAATAATAATGTAGATATTTTTATTTTAAAAATTACAAATAATACACTCAATTTTCTTATATATGTTTACTTTTTACTTGGTTGCCAATTTTTCTTTTATAAAGTCAAATTTTCAATTCTTTTTATGAATTTAAATCTTACAAATTTCATTTTTACATTCAATATTTCTTTTCTATAAAAATCAAACTTAATTCATGTTTTAAAAGAAAACTATTATCTGAACAAACAATAATCATCCATACTTTATAACAATATTACAGAAAAAAATATTCATATATACTACCATATATTTAAAAATTAAATTCATATTTTAATAAAAAATAAATTCACATATAAAATGTACATCGGTAAAACGAATCCATTAATTTAATCGTTGTCGTTCATTTTAACATACAACGCAAAATACCGAGCATTATATTTTATGAATTCGTTCACTTAGTTTTACGTTATATCGTATGAAAAAAAATCACACTTATGCCCTTTGGCACGCGAACGCTTCATATATAATTACGCGTGTTTACGAAATGTTATACGTTAAAATAACTCGCGTTCAGCACATCAAAGAGATTTCGAAACCGAAAACAACTCCAAAGGAGACTCGGTTATTTTGTTAACCGCAAAATCTACGCTCTCAACGTCGTAGAAATATCGGTTTAGCTTTCCCTGTAAACAACATTGGTAACATTTAACCCTTTAACTGCCCGGACCAGAGGGTGCAAAGTCAACAGACCGTTAACATTTCACGTCCTGTTAGATTTATGTGCACTGGAATTTGCAGTTGTGATGCTAAACAAAACTGCATACCAAATAGCTGAGGGAATAAAGCTGATTTCGCATTCTATATGTCGTTCCATTCGTTTACAATCCCCCTTTCACGACTCAATATTGAAGAATCGCATATAAAAGTATTACATTATTTCAATATATATATATATATAATAAACTAAAATATAATATAAAATGAATCCGATTTATCTAAAAGCATTGTCATTATATTACATTAGCGTATAACGACTGAAAACGTTAAGCTTTTGCATGCGGTTTCATATGCGTTTCCGCTTCCATTATTATTTCTTTTTTTTTTCGTGTCTTTTCAAAAACACGGCGAAGAAGATAAGGCGACCATTATGCGTTGGCGACACGCGCACGTCGGCCATATCTAAAATGGCGGCCATTATCGTTAGTGTCCATCTAGCGGAGCGGTCGCACAAAAACGCTAATTAAACATTTCGCTCACGTATGCACACGCTCGGGAACCATCACTATTCAATTTTTATTCTATTTTCTATGCGACCCCCACCCCTCTCGCATACATTTATATATAATATTATCTCATATATATATATATATATATATATATATATATATATATATATATATATATATGTGTGTACACATCCACACATGCACGACCTACTTTCAGTTTGCCCGAAATGCCCTAAATATCTATTCAATATGACATTTACATTCGAAGGTCCACATAAATTGCCCTTTTTACTGTCGGGTACGTTCTGAATAAAATATTCAGATTAACAAGAAAACATTATAGCAACTGTCAATGTATGATATTTTTTTATTTTGCATTTCCGCGGATATTGCCGTCAAAGATTGATTTTCATATTTTTAATATCTATCTATATAATAATATTTCATATTAAATCAGTTGATATTCATATTAATAAAAAAATAATAACTTTTAAATTGACAAATATATACTCATACTTGCAAAATTATACAATATTGAAAATTTTTAATAGTAAAATATTTGATTTTTAATAGTGTCGATATAGATTCTTCTAATCGATTTTTTGACCACTTCCCAATATCCAATTGAGTTGAAATTTTGCACACCTACTCGTTTTTGATGAGAATACATGAATTAAAATTTTATAGCGACACTGTGTATTATTAATTTATTCTACATAGTTTGAACGATGAACAATCATATATACATAAAATAGTTTTTTATATAATATATTAACATTTTTTTTATTTCTACGTATCTTTTGACCAATGTATCATCTGCACGTTTATCGTGAATGTCATACATGGCGTTTCAAATATCCCGAAAACAGTTTATTGCCATCATATTCGCACATATACAGTACAATAATAAGTATTAAATGAAATATTTGGAGCTTTTACGTAGGTATTCGACCATTAAAAAGTATGAATGTCCGGGTTTAACTTTTATACACCGAATCGGTTAACAGCGTACGGGGTGTCCACGGTACGTAAATTATAACGCATAAAACCAACGCAGATAAACATAATTAGCTTATAAAATTTCGAAGGGGTGAAAACGGGGGATCGGGATGTATCCTTCCTCCGTCACTATAATTGGCTAAAAGCTAGATTAAAATTTCTACAGTCATATCGTAAAATATATTTTCGCACACTTGAGAGAGGACGAAATAGAGGGATGAGTTTGCGAAGGTCGCGCGCTTCGTTCAATATTTAAGGCTGCGACTTTGTCATTTATAAGATTTTGAGCCACTAGTCTATGAGTCTTGTCATAATTTCGCTTTGATGATGAAATTCACATTTATTATCGCATACATACTATACACGCGTATATATATTTATATGTATATGAATGAATGTACGAGCTTGTTTTTGGATGCGTACGAAACTTTATAATACCAGACTTAATAATGCCGCGCTCCATTTTATCGTATGAATTCACTTTGAAACTAAAGCGCGCGCGCGCGCGCGCTTTCGTGCCGCCTCAATTACAGATGATGTTTATTTTATTTTTAGACATGTATTAAAATGTTATTCATTTTAATATCTAAAATTTATAAAGCCGTATATAAAACGAGCACATTCTATATACTTGCTACATATATATATATATATATATATATATATATATATATATATATATATATATATATATATATATATATATATATCTTCTGTTACGTTAATATCATAATATGATAAATATTATATTTAAACAATACACCGTCGGCGCTATAAATATATGATGGTCTCATGTGTGATTAAATTCCGTGTATATATATTTTTTTATAAATAATTTAAATTTAAGATTATGGTAAAATTTTAGAAAATTTATTCTTTTACATACGCCTGAACAATTGATTGTAAGGATTAAATTCACGATAATAGCATATTATTAATTTATTTATAATATTATTAAATGGATTAAAATGAGTTAATTCTTAGAAAATAAAAAATCATTAATCTAATTTAAACCGATTAATTTTACAAAAGTACCATAAAAATATAATGTAATTGGTGTTTATTGTTATTTTTTAGGAAATCTACTTTAAATGTAAAAATTCAGATATAATCGAGTGGTTTCAGATTTATATCTACAAAATATATAAAGTGAAGAGATTATCCTTGACATTTAAATGAATCAAAAAACAAGTTAAAAATATAAGACATGATATTCAATTAATTTTAACATTGAATAGTATCGAAAAATTGAATAAAAATGCCTTAAAAAACACATTGATTCTAAAAGAATGAACATTTATATCTAAAAATATTATATGACTACTAATTTTTAAAACATATATTTATATTATATATACACATTATCAATTTTTTTAAAAATTATAATAGAATATATTATTTATACATCATTTATAATCTTATTTCAACACTCGTATAAAAATTTGGAAATTATTTACGTCATTTAATAACGAAAATTATCAAAAACATTCCTTTGAAATTTTATATACATCTTTAAAACGTTTATTTACATTTATATTAAAGGTTTAAATCCACTTTAGCCGTTTTATAATGAACGTTACTCGAATTCGGCAACATTTCATAGCATTCTTCGACATCGTCGTCTGAAAGACTGAAACTTTACACGGATTCGCATTCCGTTGTCAGTTATCCGAAATCCGATATTTCGGATTTAAATTCGCCGACCGGAAGATTTCCGACGATAATCCGACTTAATTTCCTTTAAAGTGCGACGCGTGCGCTTTTCCTCAGTTCACTTTCGCACAGAGATGACCGTGTGGAAAATTGACTGTTTACGCGGACCACAGTTTGACACGCGGCGCGCTCAATAAACAAACTCATCACTTGTTGATATTGAGTTTGCATAAATTGCCCGTTTTTGGCGAAAATTGCGTTTCGCGCTTTTGCGCTCGTCAAATTAAATTTACAAATAATTCGAGCGCAAATTAAGTTGGCAAATAAGTCGACACAACGATTCTGTGCGTTTCGTTGGAAATTTGTTTTTATGAGCAAAACGGTTCGCGTTTATACAATATAATATACTTTCGCTTAATATTTACTTGCGTATTTAAACTTAGATTTGAATGGCAAAAATAGAACCTTAAATTTTATATTATCATTGAATATTTTTTTAAGTTAATCAAAATATGTTACATATAATTAAAACTTTCATCTAGTATATGAAATTAAAATTAAATTTTTTTTTTTACATTCTTGATTTCATATCAAAAATAAATTTCTTTCTGAATATTAGATTTTTTTCACCAAATGAATATTTAAAATATAATAAACTTTAATAACAATATTTGAATATTAATTATATTATTTGATATATTTTTAAACAATTTATTATAGTCAAAATAAAAATAATAATATAATATTTTCAACATTATATATCATTTTATATAAAACTACAGCTCAATTATATTCTTTTATTATTAATTTATTACAATTTATTTATTTATTTTAAAAATAATGTATTCGAATTTGGTAAGCGTTTGAATTTAAATTATGTATATATAAAATTATTCACAATGTCTCATAAATAATACATATTAAGTCATGTCATGTTTAATTTTAAAGTTTTCGCTGACGAAATTTCATATAAAATTGTGTTTATATAACATTTTGAATAACGAAAATAACCAGGAAAAATAAACTTAATTAAATTTTATTCAATGTATAAGCGATGTAAACTTATGAACGGGTAACTTATTTTTAACGTAAATTATTATTTTGAATGTTTGAATGGATTCGTAGCGAATCCAAATTTAAAGGAAAATACCCATTTATACCTAATAATATAAATGTGCAAATTTATATATATATATATATATATATATATATATATATATATATATATATAAGTATATAAATTATATAAAACGGAAGAAGGAATCTTCGATGAACAATTTGGACAAATTTAATTAATTTCTTGACGCGAACAAGGCGTCAACCGAGCACTTCAACCCCTTCAACCTACAAGAAGAGCTTTTTCGAAAGCTTTCTTCCGTTGAATTTTTGCTAGGGCGCCTCTTTCAAAATAACAAATTCAACCGCGCGTTTATAACTGTCTACGGTTATTTTTAGTAATTTTGGATTTGACTAGAACTATGTTTTTATTCAATAACAGATTTACTGACAATTTTTGTCAATTTTACATAATAAAAATAATTTAAAATTTTGTAATAATCATATTTTTTTAATATAAACTAAATAGCATAATCACATATGTCTCTTGACTTGTATTTAATATATAAAATATTTTTCCATATTTAAAATATATTTATAACATAGTGATAACATTTTATAAGATGTGATATATAATGAAAAGTCACTTTTATTTTCAATTTTCATTTATAGAATAAATCTTTTCATCTGAAAATTTATTGAAAACATTCTGAGATTTATTGAAGCTTAATCAAATTTAAAACATGAGTCTCGAACGAGAAAACCCAGATTCGTAAAGAAATATCGTATTATTTACTCCATTATTCCGAAGTTTATATACAATATAATTAAAAATAACATCAAATATATATTTTATAAATATTACAATATTTATTTATTTTTAATTATAAAATTATATTTTAAATTATTGAATTCTTGTATTATTTAAAATGATAATGCGACTTAATGTGTTCGATAGAAAATTAATATTTTTTATAATATTTTGTTATAAATAACATACTTATATGCGCTTATTATATTTTCACATGTACTATTATAAAGTAATCAGTGCACTTTCGTACATTTATAAATATAATATATACACGTTTTCGCGTATATACTTACATTCATAAGAAGCTTTATATTTTACTTTGATATCTTATCGCATAATATATTGAGAACTCTCAATAGGGTTCTTATTCATCTTTCAAGTATATTGTCGAGTATGTGTCCCGGGTTAAGACTCTCCATAATGGCGTACACTATTCCCCGAGGGTGATTCAGATTCCTTTCTAGGAAAACCTAGGTCTCTTTTCTGCGTTGTGTACTCTCGAATGTTTCACTTCATTATACTACAGTGCGTGAAAGTTTTCCAAAATAACAATATTGCGGAAAACGCAAACATATTATTATATAAGTTTTATATATATATATATATATATATATATATATATATATATATATATATATATATATATATATCACATATACCATAGCCTGTGATTTAAATATGATACAACTTGTTATTGCGTATAAATTGATACTTTTTTTTATTTTCAGGATGAAATATGAACTGAAAATCGAAAGAAAGTAAATAACGGGAACGAAATAACATTGTATATGCCTAATGATGTGCGAAAAAATCTTTCATAGAAAGGGATTTAACCCTAAACAGTGATAACGGGGTTCATATGCATACTAAGATTAATAAATTGAACAATATTATATATATATAAAATGTTAGCGCGGTCACCGATGTCACATTCTAATATTATATAAGAAGTTTATATAAATATGACATACCTCTTTAAAATTTTTCAACTGATTGCAGTATACAATATTAATTATACAGTATAAATTTTCAATTTCACTTAATATTTTTGAATAGTGCAAAACGATATCAGTGTTAAAATTAACCATTCTGAAAAACTTTTTTACTTGTAATTTTGTAACACAATATCTGATTTTACCATTTTCATTATAATAATTTCCTGAATTATGAATTAAAATTATAATATAATAAATATCTATCGAAGACGTATGAAAGATTATAAAAAGAGGAAATTAAAAGGAAATATCATCTTCCATTACCAATAATGAAAAATCTTACAATGTTCACAGAATAAAAACATTCCACTTATCGTATAGATAGAATCCGGAATATAGAAATGAACGGAAAAACGGTTACCATTAAAAAAATTATCGCACCGATTGTGACGAACAGAAACGGCGGGAATCTCGACATGTTCCCGATTTTCTTTTTCTTTTCTTTTTTTTACACGGTTGCAAAGCACCAACCCTCAGATAAATAAGCCATAGTTACGAGAGGGTTTCGGAAACATAGACTTTTATACGTTACGAGTTGTATGAATTATTCAGGTGGTCTCATGCGAGAACACACCCATCTTCAAACCAACACTCTCACGGTTATATCATTCTATCTTTTTTGTTTTCTATCTTCTTCTCTCTACGCTCTTATTTCCTACGTCTACTTTCTTCACATATTCACGCGAGCGAATATTGAAATGGATATCCCACTATGTTCCCGTGTGCAACCCTTATTTTTATACAAAAAAAAAAGAAAAAAATTCATACGGTTAATTATGAACGTGCTTCGAATCGGCCATGTGTTCCTGACAACGATACGCAGCCAAGACATACATTAAATAACAAGTCCCAAAAAAAGAAAAAAAAATATATATATATATATGGTATATGTAATAATAATACGTTAATTTAATTCAGTACTCGTACATTACGACAGTATATTATAATATTCTTCATATATAGAATACGATATTTTTAGCAAATATCTACTTCACATATATAACCACATCTATAATTTGGCATATGCAAATATGATATTTCATATCCTTATTTATATTCCGTTTGCAAATATTAATATTTAAAATTATATAATATTATTAAAAAAGTATTAATATTATATCAAATATTTTTAATAAGATCTATAATAAACAGTATTCTTAACAGATGCACAATAATAAATTTAAATTTGATATATACTTAATATATTTTTTGATATACTTAATCCTGAAATCAATGTTGTAAATTATATAAATTATATTTTAGATATATTGTAAAATATATACGATAAATATGAATTCTTCTGGAAAATCACATCTGTCATCTTCATATTTTTTCGTAAAAATATATTAAAAAAATAACACATTATAAATTTTAAGAATAATATGATGTAATTTTAATTGATTATCTTATATAAAATTCCAATATTTTGATGAAATATTATAAAACATTGAATTTTATATTTTATATGTTTTTCTTTGCTTTTCAAAATATTGTTATATAAATGAAATGCATTCTGAGAAGGAAGCAAAACTAATAACAAATTATAATTCTAGACAAATATTTACCACTAATTTAAACATGATATTCATAACATACATATTCAATTCTAATAAATTTTATAAAATTCGACACAATCAGGTTAAAGGATTTCGTAATACAAATATAAATATGTATACATATTTTCCACTTCACATAACTGATTTATTTGTTGTCGACTAATATAAATCAATCGGTTTGAAATCGTTTCATGGACATAGAAAGATTTTGATCCTCTATATTTACGTATTATAAGCTGATTGCATGGCAATGAATTTAATGACGTATATACATGAAAACTGTAACGTAATTGATACAGAACAAAATTGGAATGTCGGATTATTGGGATACCGCGAACCGCCAAATTGGCAGAAGATTACCTACAACTATATCCGGATTATCCTGGTGTATATATATATATATTTATATATATATATATATATATATATATATATATATATATATATATATATATATATATATACCTCAAGGATAAACGGAAATAGGACGATTTACGCGTTATATAAGGAACGGACAAATATTTTATAGATATAAAATAATATAGTAACTTTTTTTTCACGTGCGTGAAAACTGCCTTGAATACGTGCGTGCGCGCATAACGCTTAAATAAAAATACGTAAATGGAGATCGGAAAATCTTCCAATAATCCGACCAATAAGTTTACCGCGGATTATCGGCGGATTTCCGCGTTTAACGAAAGGATCGAAGGGAAAATTCTTTTTATTCCGGAACCAACTTTGCAACGAGATTAACCGCGATAGTTTTTGTCGAAATTTCACGAAAACAATTTTTGCACAGGCCTTTTCCCGGAAGAGAATTTTGCACGATTTTCCCAGAAATTCGACAATGTATTCTCGGCATGAATTGTATGACATTTCAAAGTCTCTTTTTGATGTATCGTTTTTGAATATATGATTTACTTTTATACTATTCTTATGTGAAATAGAAAACTTGGCATTTAATTCGTATTTTATTTAAAATATATTCGATTTATGGAAATCGAATGTTATTTTTAAATTATGCAAGTATTAAATATCTCATAATTTAATATTGTAATAACATGAAATAAACAAATGTTTATAGAATTAATATAAAATAAAATAATTTATACATATATTTACAAATTTTCATTTCAACTTTAAAGCTTAACTTTGAATACTATTATGAAATAATTTCGTTTTCTCGATATATTTCCATTGAAATATACAAATAAATATACATATTTATTCATACTTTTCATTTTCAAAGTCAACGAGTTTAAAAGGAATCTTTGTCAATCTCATTCTAAAGGCAACTTCCGGAATTTATTCGTAATTCATTTTCATACAAAAATTTATGATAATAATCGACAAACTCCTTCAGAAACGATAGAAAATTTTACATAATCCTTTATTTCACAAAGAAGCACAGTGAGGAAAATATTCAAATGGCTAACTTTATTCCATTATTAAATTTCAGTCCCCGATTTTTCCGAATAATAAATAATAAAAATAGCCGACCCAAGCTCCGATAATATATTTAAAGTGTATAAAATATACAAATATTTAAAGTATTGAAATTAAATGTGTAAATAAAAAAACTTTCTCGATATCTACAGAAAAACGTCGGAAAATATTTTTACATAAGGAAAACTTTAAAAATAATAATCATTTTCTATAAATCGTGTCTAAAAATTATATGTTGGCAATTTTTAATAAATTAAAATAAATATGATATACATTTTATATGTATATGAAATAAGAAAACTTGTAAAATTTACATATAACGTATGAAAGATTTCTATATGAATAATAGTTTCAGGCGATATGACTATATTAAATATAATTTTCCTCCATTTTATAATTCTAATATGAAATTTAATATCATATATTCATATAATATGTCTTTACTATATATATTTTATAAATATATAATTTTCCTTACACGTCTCAATTTAAAATATTATACATTTTTGTATAGAATATATGGAAAAATATGGAATCCATTGTGTGTTCCTCTTAAAGTGTTTCATAAATATTAAAAATTTATTCTCTTAAATATTCCTATGAAAAATGTTCTTCAATTTGTTTAAAAAGCAAATTTTTTTATTCAATGTAAATATTGGACTATTCAATATTCTAATATTAGAAAAACTTTTTATGATTAAATTAGTACAAAAGAGTCTATTAAATTCTAAAAATTACACACTATTTTACAAATTAAAAAAGAATTCTATATTATATAAAACTTGTTCTCGATTTTTATTCCAGCTTTTTAAATTTAGTTTTCGTTATAAAGATTTCAATGTTTCTTTATTTAAAATAATTTTAAATAAAGAAAATTTATAATTTGAAGGATTTGATATTTGTAAAAATTAATAAATATCTAATATTAAATGCAAAAATATTCACATATATTATCCGTGAGTAAAAATAATTTCACACGAGCTTTTAACGAAATTTTCTCATGAAATAACAAAAGTGACAAAACCGCACTGGCTGCGACAAAATTTTAATAACACGACATACTTTTACGGAGCGTTAAATTTCTATACACCATAATAATAATAATAATAATAATAATAGTTGTAATGAAATAATAAAAAAAAAAGAAAACCTGTTATAAAGTTCATTTTTCCTACGTGCAAAGTGCTTTATTCGTTGCGATCGTTTATTCTTTTTTACTATTTTCTCTCCTGTCGTATCGTTGAAAACTAACCGACTGGCCTTAGCGGTGAAAAAAAAAGGAAAGAAAACACACCGACGGAAAAACCGGCGGAAAACTTTGCACAGTGCAATGGTGGCTTATGCGACTGTTAACAAGTTTTATAAAAGTACGTTCTTTAAAACGAAGTGTTACTGAAGCAACTTTCAGCACGTTAATCTCTTGATTAACCGACTCTCCAGAGATTTAAACTAATTTTTGTATTTCTCAACATATAAAAATGGATTTCATAATTTAGAAAAATTCTATAATATAATATAGATATAATTTAATGATATTATATTGATATTATTTTCATTAAGAAATATTAAATCAAAACTTGATATATTTTGTACCAGTGGAAATGAATCAGAATAAAAAAAATTTTGATCTGATATGTTTAATGAACATCATCATTCCTACAAAACAATAAAATCACAATTTATTTTAAATTTTTAAAAATTGAAACTATAAAAATAAATTTTCAATCATTATTTAATTCATAATAAACAAATATATACTCCCATAGATAGTATAAGTTAAAATTCACAGATATTTAAATTATAAAAATATTACAATAATTGTAAACAATTTAATGAATATTCTCAAGAATAAAACAAAAATCGATAAGAAAATTTTTCATTTCATATTTTCATATGAATCTAAAACGGCACATGAAAATTGTATTACAGCTAAATTACAAGATGAGCTCGAATCGCAAAAAAAAACCTTACGATTTTTATACTAAATATATTACAGCCGTAAAATACACAATTAATTTAACGAAACATACACATTCGGGGCACGTAGATATATTTTCAACATTCTCCGGGTAGAATTCAACGCGGGGGGTTGAAACCGACCAAATCAATATCAATATTTATTCCATTTACGTGCTCGTGATTAAGAATTATTCATTTTGGTCGAGCTCACTTTTCGCAAATAGGGGATGAAAAAATATATATATATTGTATATATATATATATATATATATATATATATATATATATATATATATATATATATATATATATATATATATATAACAGAAAGGTGGGTCGTTTGATTTATTCGTGCAAATTCTAGCTTAGCCACTTATTCAACTCGCCGTTAACGTCTTAACGTACATATGCAATATTTATCATGTTTATTACCCCGATATAAATCTGACCGAATTGCTCTACGCACACACTAAGTAGTACCGATAAATAAATTCAATCACATACACTCGTGTTAAAATATATATATATATATATATATATATATATATTTGTATATAATAATATATTTTAAATATATTAAAAACGATATAAAGCAATAATTTTCGTATTAAATCACGACATTGCTCACTTGCATTCGCCATTTTTTGATCGTCGCACGTGTATTTATATTATATAGGGAAATATAGTTCGGCATCAGCATATATAAAATTTTAGGTTCATATCCTATGCAAACATAAGGTTTTCGAGTGCGCGATAATTTGCGTATATTTGTATAGGGGTTTTCGTGGAATCACTGGTGTAAAATTTTGGTCCCGGTTCGTTACCGAACGGTTTTCGCCTAGGGTTTTAACCCTGACACGACCTAAACGTACGTAGTCGGTCCAATGAATGATTGTCAGTTTTCTGGCTGAACAAACCGAAACCGTAAGATAAACCGCTATATTATGTACGCCCTGTATATAAATAATACACACACACACACACACACACATATATATATAAAGGATTAATCGTGTTAAGGAACAAGCTCAAATCTATTGTGAACGATGTACATATCAAGCCAAAAGCATCATTTGACCACTGCTTATTTCGTTTCGATGACAATTATAACGGAGAAAAAAAATGTTTAATCGATATATGCTCTAATATAATAGAATATAAATATAAAAAATAATAATTCTGACTGATTAATAAAAATTCCGATTTTAACTGTATTGAACAATATGTAATATAAATACATAAATTAATAATTTTATTCAAAATTTAATATATAAATCATTAGATATTTTAAAATTTGTTTAAATATATATATATAACAGTTTTGTAATTAAAATAGATACAATTCTGAATAAAAAAATACTAAAAGGATATAATTAAAGTCTGTAAAGTTACTATGTAAAGTTTCAGTATTATTATCTATCTCCTATAATTAGTTTTCTTCAAACATAATAAATTAACCTTATTAGAAATAAATGTCTTTTAAATTACATTATCATATATATTAAAAGTGTTGTTATATAATATTTAAAAAAAAAGTGGCAGCAAAATTTAATTCAGATATAGCTTTTTGCTTATAAATAAATATATGAAAATTTATATTCTTAAAAATCATTCTTATTTATTATTTATTATACTCAACTAAATCTATGAAGAATAAAAATAAATAAATTTTTACGTATTGAAAAAAATAAATTTATATTTTGTATATTTTATTGTTTACGTGTATATTTTTTACAATCATTTCCATTAATAAATCACGTTGAAAAATTGAGAACCTTCCATAATTTTCCCAAATATAAAAATAAATCAGAATATTCCACAAATTCAAGTACACACATACACGCACACGCATATCGATTTTTCACATATTTTTTTTCCATTACCATCACATTCGATATGGAACAACGCAATAATTTTGAAAGTCTACAAGTTCCGTCCATTCGGCAAACATTTCGCCGGTACGTTAACACTTTACAAACTACCAAGTGTTAAGAGAGAAAAAGAAAATATAGAAATGTGCGAGAAAATACGAGAAAAATATTGCGCGATTTTGTATGCGAGCCGACGCGCGTGAATGTGTGCGCGATTCCGTGTGCCGGTAACGCGCTCGCACACGCGCGCATAACAATATACATATATTACGCACATGGCGACATTATCGCGCGAAAGTGGAAAATGTGCGACCGAATAAAGAAAATAATCGTCTGAAAGGGAGAAAAAAAATGGAGTGAAAAAAGGAAAAATCACCGAGGAAAATTTTTCGAAACGGAACCCGCAAAAAGGACGAGAATATACTCTAAATGTCGCCCATCGTGCAAATTCCGATAGTCCGTATTTTTATCATATTTTTTTTCTACGCTAATATTTTATTAATCAATATTCAGATTACTCATATTATATAAATTACACGCATTGATGTATGCAAAACGTACATAATTTAATTTAGGGATTCGGGTTTTACACACTAATTAATGTGTGTAATTAATTAAATACAATTATTGCAGGGACATTGTTAAACATATATCAATTTTCGATATATTTTCAATGTAAGTTTAATTAAAACTAAAAAAAATATAATTAACCAACTATTTTCTTATATTTTTTTCGATTAATTGATATGATAGAAAATTATATTTCAATTAAAAAAAAAGATTATATAAAATAATTTTGTTTATATGTATATAAATTTCACAAATATATATAATCCATATCAAATTCGATTAATATTTTAGATTTTCGTTCGACTCATGTAAATTGTATAATTATATCGAACGTGCACAATTTAAGTTTACGAAAGCTACGCTTATATCCTTCTATATATAAACTTCAAGCATTTATTACACGTCACGAACGAAGAAATTATATATTAATCGATATTCAAGAGAAAATGTACACGGATGACTGGGATAGCAATTGAAAAATTGATTTCGCGCTCGAATCGACTAATAGAACGATTTGCATGCGAGATTCGCATTCACGTTACGATAAAGGCGACTCGTATGAAACGTTCAAAATTCTTATTCAGACACTGTATTATATTACTATATATGTGTAAGTGTATTGATATAATATATAAATATAAGGTATGTTATATAGTATATATTCGTTCACGTTTATATGTGAGGGCTATGAAGTATAAATTAATTCGACCCTTGTACTCTGCATTTCCACCTAGATCTTACTCGAAATATCTATTCGCAACGTATATATTTTCGTATACACATTTGCATTTGATTTTATTGTACGGTTAATTGCCTAGAACCGACCCTGTTCAACCCTATGGCGGTACCGTGGAATGCAATAAACGTGAAACTCGCCTGTATTTCATTTTAATTCATTTGAATTTTTATAGCGTTTCGATTAATCAAAACAACGAGTATAATCTGTAGAAGAAATGACAATCTGAATTCGCAATTTGAAAAAAAAATATTATATATATATATATATATATATATATATATATATATAAATTTTATTTTTATTAAAAATAATAATTTTATAAAAATAAATATATTTAATACAATAAATTTTAATAATATACAATTATTAATGCACATTATGAAAACAACGTAAATAATAATTTTCTAGATATTTTTATAGGATATCATCATTAAATTCACTTATAAAAAATATTTTTTTTATTTCTACATATATGTAAATTAACAATGTTTTTCTTTAATTTCATGACAACATGTTAATTAACAATTTCAGCGAAATTTAATTTCATATATTCAAAATATACAATAAAAAATCAAGCAATATTTTTAATCATATCAAAAATGTTGATCAAATACAAATCAAATAAAAAACATTTACCTACACGAAAGCATTTTTCCTTGATTATATTGTTTCTACTACAAAAACATATTATATATATATATATATATATATATATATATATATATATATATATATATTTATAATCAAATATAAAAATGAAATGATTTAATATCTAATTGGTAATATATTTATATATTTATTTATTCATACCATATTCATGAGATAACAATATTTTTTTTAATTACACACAGAGACATATAAATATATATATATATATATATATATATATATATATATATATATATATATATTAAAATAATGTGACCAAAGTTCCAAAATACGACGCAGTAATAATAATCTGTATAATATTTTATTAGGGCATTGCAGAATCCGTTCAAAGATAAAAGCGTACGTATTTTGACTGAAAGTATCTTTCGGTTGCTAAGCAATAAAGTCTTAATTTGCATAAAAGAAAGCCATTATCAAATCGAGAATAATTTACGTTTAATCGCGTTCATGGCTGAAGCTGAAAAGCCTACATTCTGAAAGAAACAGACAGAGAGAGATAGTACCGTCGATTTTCTTACACAACCCTACAATTTCAATTCGCCAACTTTTCAAGATTAACACCCCACACTTTTCTTATTTCGTCCACGATGCCAAACAATGGATGTATTTTTGTTTCAGACTGAAAAATTCTACATTTTTTATATGTTATTTTTGATTTAAATTTGAACAAATCTTTGTGAATATTTTTACATTTCATGTAAAATTTGAAATATTTTATTTTATTATAGTTGTTGAAAGTTCCAAATTATTTTGACTTTCATAAAGGTTTTAATAATTATCATGAATAATTTTCAGACAAATCCAACAAATCAAAAATTTTATTATTTTATATAACGTATAATTTCTTTTAAATATATAATATTAAACTTTACTAATATAATTTTAATATAATATTTAATATTTCTTGTTATAAAATAACTGAATATTAATTAAAATTCTACAAAATATTAATATACATAAGATATATGATACAAACTCTTATTAATGATAATTTAATTTAAAAACAGATTTAATATTTCTATCAAACTTTTAAAACTAGATCACTGTTTTATTAGTTTTAGAACGTTGTATCGTTTTATATTCATAAATATAAAGTTACATAATTTATAACGTTATAATAATACAAATATTTCACTTCTCTAAAAAATTTTCTATAAAGCCATACTATTTTTTTAATTAATAATATATCGAATTAAATATTTAATCTTCGTGTTACAATAATATATTAATATGGAAAAAAAAATGTAGCGCTATTTAAATTAAATTGCTATATATGATTTTTATTCAATGAAACATTACATTTCGAAAATATAAAGTCCAATTTTATAATTTCCATTATTCGGTATTATGTAAATCGGGAACCTACCGTATATATATATATATATATATATATATATATATATATATATATATATACATATATATATACATAAAGAGAACGAATATCGAATGAATAAAACGAATTTTAAACCGGGAAGCAAAGGGAAAAACAAACAAAGGAAAAAAGGCACGTTTTTAGGGGGCGACCGGCCAATTAATCATTGTCGCCGTTTTGACTTTGTGCTTTTGCCGATTTTCCGACGAATAAATAATTACTCGCCAAATTAATAAGATGAACCGTTCTGTTAATCGTTCAAATTGTCATCCGACTGCCCCCCAATTGCCAATGGGCACATTTCGAAAATTTTAATTCGGTCTCAAAAAAAAAAAAAAATTAAAACCGGTGACCCTCGGAAAACGCTCTCGTTTCGTCCAACACGAATAACAACACCCCCCCATTGTATTTCTCATTTATTTTTATTCTCATTCCTAACCTCATAATTTCGTTTTATTATCGCGATAAAGTTGTCTTCGTCGTATTATATTATATTGTTTTATATTATTCGCGTATTATATGTGAAACGGCCGGAGATCAAACGGTATAAATGCACAAAATGTAATTTAGTGAAACGTTTGTAACTGTCATGTATACAACCTTCAGAAAATTACAATATTTTTTGCTACATAAAAAAAAACGTTTTCTTAATAAAATATAATTTAAACATATATTTTAAATATGTCACACATAAAAATATTAAAATTTTAATATTAATAATGTATATATATATATGTAATAAAATATCACTTTCAATATTGAATTAATCTATGTTACGAACAATTTTCCCTACTTTTATATGAAATTTGGATTTTTCCCGGTTGTCGCTTGTAATAACATTTGTTTTGATAGTGAACAAACGTGCCACATAAAAACACTAACATACAACTTATTTATGTTGAAATATATGTATATGAACAAACATTGAGAGATGAAATAGGTTACGTTGCGAAAAAATGCTACGAATTTTTCATATATAAATATATACAGTAGTGGTCCGCTCTTTGATATTTAGCCAAGATCTAAATATTGTTACGTTTTATTATTATGCAATATTTTTTTAGTATTAAAATACGTATTTGAATATATTTTCTATAATAATATTATAGTCAGTTATCAACTTACGATGTGGTTCGGTTTCGCAATTTCGAATGTTAATGGAATTTCATACAAAAATAAAGAAATAAATATAAACTTTTTATGTCTTATTTTTAATTCTTACAATTGTAGTTAATTAAATAAATAACTACATACAAAAATATATATAAGCATTATTCTGACTTATGGTCGATTATTATCTGAACAATCAATTACAGAAATGCGAAATCGTTCGTCAGAAACTTACAAGATTATATTAAATATGATATATATGTGATAAAAAAATGATTTTTTTTTCTGTCATAAGTATGAATGTTTATAAGTTTAGTTTTATAATATAATAATTAACAACTAATTATATTTTTATATTCAGTTATATTTATGAATCAGTTTTTAGTTATGATATAATAATATTAGTCGATATCATTCAATAAATTATCATAATTAAAGTACTAAGTTTATTTATAAAACGTTTTATTATTTATATTACGTTACGTTACGTTATGGTCGTAACTTAAAAACACAAACTGTATATTATCAATATCATTAGAATGTTAATATAAATATAATGATTAATATAATAATAATTTTTAATTATTGATATATGTGCGAGACCGCACTGTATCCATATCGAGAAAATGGTAGTGTGAGCAATGATCGCTTTTCCAACGTATCGAAGAGAGGGTTGTTTGAGGAAATTTCGCGAAGACAAGCGTCGATAGAGGGTGGAAATCGCATGGGATGGATCAGAAAGCACTTTCCGATATTAATTCGCAGTGGTCGTCGACAATTTGCCGATAAATGATTAATGGCCGATGGACCGGCTCGATTATGGCCGCGGGCTTCGCCTGCGCCATTATGGGCAATACGTTCTCGACGACAAGAACATGGCCGAAACCCGACAGCCATTTCCAATATCCAAATTATAACGCAAGTCACTCGTGCTCCTTAGACAAAATGTGCTTTTCCCTTTATATACACATGTTCCATATAATTATATTATATAGAACATGTGTATTCACGACGGAAGGGAAAAACCATTTGTAATCACGCATATATATATATATATATATATATATATATATATATATATATATATATGTGTGTGTGTGTGTGTTACCGTTAAAGCGCACCGTTAGTTCTTAGATTTTGAAACAATACGCGAAAAGGTGTTAACTGCCCATTATCGATTGTTCTATAGCACTAACAATTTTACATTATTTAATTATTACATTTATATTAATAAAATTATGTAAGTTATTTATATATATTTCATCTGTAATAGAGCATTATTACGGAAAATTTATTAGATTTTTATTAACATATAAACCATATTTTATACACATATTTTCATCTTTAGCCTTATATTGCTTCATATTTTCCTTTTCAATTTTCATTCCATAAATTTATATTATGATTTTATGATATTATACACTTTATATATCAATTTATTTCTTCCAATTTATCCATTATATTTTTCAATTTTATACTACCTTATAAAAATATTAAATTAAAATATAAATCAATATATTTATTTTTAAAATAAATATTAAAATTATACATATTAACGTTGACATATATAAATCAAACTATATATTTAACGTATTAAATAATAATAATCGGATCGTCTCCTTCATTAATATTTTTTTTTTCAATTAAATAAAGCTTGACAAATAGAAAAGCTCCAATAATTAAATTTTATTACGTTATTATTGACCGACCAAATCTTACGGTTATTGTTTTGGTCCATTAAACACGAACGCGAATTAACTTTCACAACCCCCTTAAATGACTCTATATTTAAGTGAGGGAGGTTTTAAAGGTTTAAAAATAAAATTATGACCTTAGACACACTTCCGGCACTCGAAACGCCTGTTATAATTTTTAATTTTATCGTCACATATTATATAACTACAATAATTTCCATTGAATAATGAACGGTAAGTTAATATATATATATATATATATATATATATATATATATATATATATATATATATATGTAAAAAAGTTAACGAAATAATCACTATGAACTTAATTAAACAATTTCACAGAAAGCTTTTCTATAATAAAGACATTTCTAGTCTTCAATTAGTAAATTCCTGATAGAATTTAAATGCGATTTCGTGTTTGAATTTTTAAGAGTTTTTTTTTATATTAAATATAAACCTATATTACTTTAAATTATCACGTAAAAACTAGGTATTTTTTAACGTTTTCAATTTGATCGGAATACTAATGAACATTTTTCAGCTGTAATATTCAGAAATTATCAAATATATAATATATCTACATCTAAAGCGATGTCTTTCTAGATTAAGCTTTGATTAACGATTCGAATAAAATTAAATAATATTCTTTGTTCGCTTAAACCTCTTATTTTTCTCATTTTTTAACATGTGAATATTGAGATTTTTTCCTTGCAAAATATAAAATGAAGCGGCCTGTTCAAAGGATTACCGAGGTAATCATTAAACCTAATTTATTTTGAGCTCAATTCTGTTATAATCTGCATTATTTTAGTACGCAATATATATATATATATATATATATATATATATATATATATATAGATATAAATTATATTTTTTTATAAAACAAATTTATATAAATTTAAAAACGATAATAGTGATAATTTTTTCCTGTATTCAAATAATTGTTTTCCATTTTATGTAACATCTGCAAAAAACGCGAAATGAGAGATCCAATAGAAAAAATCTCTTTGTTTTTATTGCATTACTCTGAAAGTAATCCTTACCTTTGTGTTTTCTTCTTAGAATATTGAATTTTTTTTATCTAATGCCGTCTTTGAAATGAATTTCACGTATCGGAAAATTTTTTAGAATCTCATTTCAGACTTGGTTCACTTCGTATTTAAATTCGTACATTGAATAAGAAACCGTTTCAATTAAAAAAAAAGAGTCAAATATAGAATAAAAAAAAAATATTATATCACATTATAAGATTTTACCGAAAGTCATTGTTTGAGTAGTGAGAGTAAATTAGAAGAGTTTTTGTCCGAGTTTCCTTCACAATTATGATGATATAATTTAACAAAAAGATGTTATCGCCACACAATAACAATGCGAACGTAAACTTTAAATTGTTCTGGGTAATTTAAATGTTTAATTAGACGGCTCATTTCATATTATCATCGTCAGTAAGAACCGAGCTGACGTGAGTGAATTTACTCAGTTGTAAACATTAAATTTTGCGATATTATATAATGTAACATATAATAAAGCCGCTTTTGGGACAAAATGACCAAAATGGCAGTTCCGACAAAATGACGATAAACTACAATTACAACACTGTTTCACTAGAATCATATCTGGGATAATGAATATTTCATTGAAAATAATTTCAAATATTCTACAGTGGACTGTATTATATTTCTACATGTATACGTGTGATGTGTTTTGTAAGAGTTTGAAGATAGTTTCGAATAATTTTGAATAAAATTTAAATTTAAAAATAATCGGTTCGTATATATTGATCTACAAACTATATTTTTTAAATTAAATCTATCCAAAATAATCATATTTCAGAAAACTTTCACACTCAACAAGACATCAATATTAAATACATTTTCTCATTTCTAAAAATATTTATATCGACATGTTTACGAATATGAATTATAAAAATAAAAATATTATATTCAATATATAATATATATTATAGAATAATGGGCAAAGCTTTTTATATTAAATCTCAATTAAAAATATTGAAGGTGCAAAAATTTGCTCTTTTACCTTTTTACATTTGATTTAATAGAAAATTTTAAATTTAAATACACGTTATAAAACGTGTACGATAGTATTAATTATATTCATATAACTCGACTTTGGCTCGTAATCCTCTCCATCGAAGGCTCAACGCTGTGAAGCTTTCGCAAGCTGAGCTTTCGTGCTCATTAATTAAAATGCTTTTCCTTCTGAGCCTGCTATAGCCGAAACACACTCGTATATAATCTTGGATTATCTGAAAAACGGTTGTCAATCTTCATATTTTTCAGAAACACGCTCGTTTCTATAATGCGACTATATTCGTCAAAAGTGGAAAAAAAACAATTATCTTTAATTTTTAAAAATAATAAACATTCATCATTTTCATTTTAAATTTAAAAATATATGAAAACTCGAACTCCAATTAAAATACAAGCGAGTAAAATTTTTAACGTATAAATACTAGGAATTTATATAAAACAGTGTTATACGTTATTCATAATAAAGAACAATGCAAATATCATGTAAAACAATCAAAACATTGAAATTTTATGGTACTTGAAAATTATTCATATATTTTTCACTTATTATTTATATACATAGATTATTTATTTCTTGAACATATTTTATAATAATATTTATAAAAAGTTTTAATTAGTACATTTTAAATATACAATACTTATTTTTTTTTATCCAAAATACGCAATCAATAAAAGAAGCGTATTTTCATTGAACACAGATATTTGTTCGTTTTACTTTTCGCAAAAGTTTTCCAGCACAATTGAAAATTCACCCTTGAAATTTTACAAATATTGTATAAAAGTTTTTCGTTCGACATTCAAAATCGCAACAAAGTTTCGAATATAACGATTATTTTTATTATTTTTACATTTTAACATATATATATATATATATATATATATATATATATATATATATATATATATATATATATATATATACAAAATTTGCTTTTTAAAAAGTTAAAAATCCATATCTTTTTATACTCATTTTATTTATAAAATATTTTTGGAACAAACTTGTTTCTATTATATTCAATTACATAATGAAAATATTTAATATTTTTGTATAAATTATTTAATATGCAATCGAAATCGTTATCTTAAAAAGGGCACCGATAAAATGTTCGATTCGATTTTGCCTTAGCGAAAATTTTCAATTTGACTCCCTGGAATCTAACTCGGGAACAATCCGAAAAATATCGACAGAATAATAAAAACGAACTCAAAAAAGACCTTCTAAAGGTCCCAATTTAACCCGGAATATTTTTTTTTACTTCATTTAACCGTAATACTGATGACAATCGTTAACCGTCATAAACTTTTCTCGTTCCCTTTGGCGTGATAATTATTTTAAAATTTAACATTTAATTGAAAAAGGAAAGAAATCGCGCGATCGTATACAATTTTAATTGGCAATTTTAGCAAAATTAAACAAAGAAACAAGAGGGCGGATTGTAGAATTTTACTTCGAAAACGAGTAATAATTAAGGGAGTCTCGCAACAATGCAGACGAAATTGTGTATTCAGAGTCGTAACCATTATGAAAAAAATATTATATCAAATTTATTTATGATACTAGCATGAAATAACCCGTGTAAAAAAGGTTTATTTATATAATATTAAACTTTGAAAACAACTCGATTCTCTTAATTGCTACATATTATTATTTTTTGTATAATAAATAATTTTGTGTATAAATTTAAATCGTTTATAAACAAAATTTTATCCATTCGACAATCATTTTTTATATGTAAAAATAATAACGTAAATATATATATATATATATATATATATATATATATATATATATATATATATATATATATATATATATATATATATATATATATATATATTATATACAAAATTTTCTATATATTATATAGTAAAATAATTAAAAATATATTTAAAAATACTCTCAAATTTGAATAATTTATTATTAAATGTAGCCTTTATACTAATATGAAACTTTAATTATAATTCTGAAATATAAAATAATATTTTAAAGATAAAATTTATAATATGAAATGATATATTTACATAACAATTTTGGTAGTCGTTTGAATTCTGTGAAATCCTTCTTCTATATAATTTTAATAGCAAAATATTTTTAATATAACTTAAAAATATAGCACTAAAAAACGCAATTATTAAAGAATAACAATTTTATAAAACAAAATGAAAACACTTAATTTGTAAAATCGAATGAAAATAAGATGAAATTTCCGATATTAAAATTATTACAAATCAATTAGTAGTTTTATATTAGAAATTAATCTTTGTTTTATATAAAATTTTTACATTCTTCACAGAAAAAATATTTTCATTTAATATTTTAATACACTATATAATTTATTGTTGAAAACTTAAATTGGATTCTTAGAAAATTACTATTTTCAGAACATCACTAAAATTAAATAATATTCCAATATTGAATATAATATATAGTTTATGATTATACTTTATAATGAAAAAATCAATATTATAGAACGAATCCACGTCTAAATACACCACTTTCAATCATGTAAATGAAAAGCTTTTTGCGTGTCTCTTCATTTCGACTTTTAAATTAGCATACATAATAAATAATTTATAATCAAGCAAATGTCCTGATTAAATCCTGCACCACAAGTCATATATCCTAATGCATATAAGAGATGAACATTCGGCGAATGTATTTGGTGAGCAAACGATTCGGATTACTTTAACATATGAACAACAAATTGATTTTGGCTGAATCTTATCCCTTGGATCACGAACAAGGTTTACAGCAATCGAATTACGTTAGAGAGGTTGAAATTTTTAGTTCGCTCCAGGAAAGCCAAAATGGAGAAAAAAAAAATATATATATATATATAAATACAGAGAAAAGGGTAAGTATTTACCACTGAAGAAAATGAAAGAAAATTTCACCGAAATAAAATGGAAAATCGAGTCTAAAAATAAACGCGGAATTAAGAAAACTGCATTACATGTGGATTAAAATCGAATCGAATTTCGGTTTACCTTTTACTTTCGTATTTTTCTCCATTGTGTGTATATAAAGTGAATATATATTTATTTAATAATACGACATTTGAACGATATAATAAAAATGTATAATATTCAGAATAAAACATTGAATGTGACTTAGAAGAAAAATATACCATATATATTTATAAAAAATTTAACCTTGTAAACGACTTTGAATGTTTTCATATTGTCGTGTATTCAACTTTGAAAAATGCTAATGTAAACTTATATTTTGACGCGTTTTCGTGAAAACCGTGAAAAACTTTCAGCACACGACACGATATTGAAACCTCCCATTTTGTGTCCTTTATGTAAAAAGTTCTTTCTGTGTCCTTCTAATTTGATTCTGCACATTCTTATATATATATATATATATATATATATATATATATATATATATATATATATATATATATATATATATATATATATATATATATATATATATATATATATATATATATATATATATATATATATAAAGCTATACGAAACTAATGGACACAACTGCTAAGAGAGTATTTTTGTCAAAGAAATATATTCAAATTTCATAATTTATACTAATTTTTAAATTATTACATGTATTACTTAATTTAGATTTGATAATGAATATAACTAAAATTTTATATTAAATAGTATCTTTTTATTAAATTCATTTTATTTTTTATACAGCTATATAGTTTTTCTATCTGTTATAATTAAATTAACAAATAATTGTGTAATCACTTTTTTGTTTGCTTTCTAAATGAAACATACTGAAATTTATGAGTCCATACAAATAAATGAATAAACTAGACGAATTTTTTACTAGATAATATTTTTCCAGAAAATACTTTGGCATTTCCATAAAAAGTAATTTAGTCTATATCTATTTATATTCCGTTAACCAATATGAATATATACATATGTATTATAAAAATTTCTAAAGTTCTTAAATATTATAAAAGACATATAAATCTAAATTTAAAATAAATTAAGGTACATAATTTATACGCTATGATACAATTGAAACATGTAAATTTTTAATAACAAAAATAACCAATATAAATATTTACATAATATAGGGTGTTATTAAAAAAAATGTCAAACTTTAAATTAAAACAAAACATATATAAATAGTATTATTTGCCATGAAGCTGACTTTGAAATTGAGGCTCTACATCAATGATAACATATCAAATTTTGTCTTTCAAAGTATCAATCGTTTACGGCTTATCGATGTAACTCAAAAACTTTAAATAGTCATAGAAAAAAATACAGTCCAGCGGTGTTAAATCAAATGATCTTGACAACCAATTCACAGGTCTATTTTCACCGGCAACTTTATTTTGAATCTATTTATCAAATATATAATGATTCGTTGGTCATGTGGCTTCAATTCTTGCACGAGTTGAATTTTGTAAGTCCCCAAACCCAAATCGACCATTAAATGGATGGACACAGCTCCAATTATCGATCATCATGTCGAATGGATTCACTTGGGTCTTCCTCAATACTACGCTCCTCATCAGCAATAATGCTTCTTCGGTTCGCAATGCATAACGTCTCTAACAATGCCTGTTATCATGTGAAGTAAAATTAATACACAATCGATCCATGGTTATTCGAATTAATTGCTCCGATGGACGAATATGTCGACCGTAAAATAAACCATAAGTTTTTGTAAAAAAATATACACAATTTATAGTCATTGTTCAGGTGTTAGTCAATACATAATATCAAATAATCACTGCCAAAATGGTGTACATATCAAAAAATATTGTTAACATAAAGTTGTATACCTTTATAAAAAAAAAACATTCTATTTTTAATATATATCTACTTCAATCATTTTTTTGCTCATCGATATACGTATCAACCCTTCATTCTTCGATAAGCGTATAGATACTTTTCGCTCGATTTCACCTCACTTGCGTCCTTCGTATCATCACAAACACGTGTCATATATTATATACATATATGTATATATATATATTTTTTTCCTTCCTCATCATATGAAAACGATCGTGTATAAAATACGATTATTGTCATCGTTCGAAATTCGCACGGACGTATTGCTCTGTGCGGTCAGAGCTCACAAAATTTAATCAAGTGACCGAGTAGAAACGGACGAATGCGACCCTTGCGAAACGACCCTCCTACCCCCCCCCCTCCCGGTAGGTCGAAGCCGTTGAATAATTTATGTTTGAAACCTTGCAAGTTTACAAATTTAAATTTGCGCGACTTAACCGAATAATATTAAATTTGATTTCGACACGGCGAAAGATTGCGGGATTTGCATATGCGAAATGTTTCGGTAACGCGACAAGCGAACCGCAATTAACGCGCGCGACCCACAGTCGATGAAACACTGTAACGCGCCGACCGTTATTTCGATAAATCTGACGATAATTGTATTTAATTGTTTTATATTATATTATATAAGCGATTCGATTATACTTATAATCTTTATTTTTTTTTTATTAATTCATCCATATTCAAATTTTTATTACTAAAAAAAACATTAAAAAATACAGAAAATTAAATTCAATACACTATATATATATATATATATATATATATATATATATATATATATATATTTATATATAAAAAATAACTTTTATACGTGAAAAGCAAATAAATTTAATCAATAAAATATCTAATTTAAAATAAACGTATTACATTTTCTTAATATATAAATATAAACTTCGTTAATTTTGAACGCTTTAATTAAATAATATTACTCTTATGTTTAATAAAATTTACATTTTATTTTTATTTTTTATATACAGAAAATAGCAAAATTAATCATTTAATTTAAAATATTGACACTATATTAAATGAAACATATAAAAATAATTTAAATATTTTGAATTAGATAATATGATAAACAGTATTAAATTTTAAATATTTTTATGAAACTTTTATTAAAAGAAAATTTGTACAATTAAATTATGATGACAATATAAGAATTTTATTAAAAATTAATATTTTTGCAGAAAAATTAAAAAAAAAATTATATAATAAATGAAATATTTCATCCATAAAATACTAAAAACAAATTACATATATATAATTTATTAAAATTTTATAAATTCAATATATTGAACATAAAAAAAAGGTAGAGCGAAAATATACGAAAACGTCTCCCCATTTTCAGTATTTACAGTAGAATTTCAGCATCCGGTGGGTCGATTAAATTCAACTCACGATTATTGCGTTTAAAATGCGAGCGCTCGCTCGTGCACATTTCGCAAACTCGGTGGAAAAAGTAGCAAACGAGTAACCTTAGAGCAACTTCTTTCGAGCTTTTCACAGTTTGCGCAAGAAATTCGAACTCGGTGAATATTCGGAAAAAGAAAGCACTGGATGGACGCACCGACGTCTAATTATACACTCGACTTGCTATAAAATTTTCCCCAAACCCCGTTATAAAGTGACTCGTCTTACGGTTGGAAAGTGTTGGAAAACTTCACAACTAAAGAAACGGACGCGTTTAGATAGAAAACGACATTTTTTTTGTTCTATATATATATATATATATATATATATATATATATATATATATATATATATATATTATTGAATTAAAAATATAGCATCTTATTTTTAATATATTGCAATAATTTATTTTTTTAATTAGTTCATATAAAAATTTTATCAATAGCGCTACGGTTTTATTAGAATAAAGATCTCTCATTTGAGATTAATTTATACAATCTTAAACAATATATCTATTGTCACAATTTAATAACATAAAATAATATTAGAAAAGTTTTTTAATATAATTCTTAAATGAAAATAATTAATTATTCGTATCAATATTTAATTATTGTTCATCTAGAATTAGTCTGCACATAAACATATTTTATTACAGTTTTTTATCATAAGAATAAACTAAAATTGTAATAATTTTATAGAACTTGTGTGGACTATGTAATATATAGAATAATTATTTTTATAATACTTTAAAAAAAACAAAAAATAAACCAAAATTAAACATCAAAAAATATATTTTGTCGTTAAATAAATAAAAACATAAAAAATATTTTAATATATATATTTACCAATTTAAATTTATATAATTCACAATATTATTATTATTAACAAATATATCATTAAAGATATTAAAGAGTAATATCATATATAATATATTTTTTTTCACACTACTAAAATAATTCTCTTGAGTAACACGATATTATATAAGGCTTCATTAGCCAAATAATAATATTTTCGCCGAAATAAATTAGAAATACTCCAAATAACATTTTCACGGCTAATCTTCCTTTTTATTATTTTGCGCAAACAATGTTTTATACATCATTAGTGCTTTAATCCATTTTTAACGCTAAAAACACACCTCGATCGTTTAATTAAACGATATTGAACTTTTTGTACCGTCGCTTTTAACCATACAGCAGAATCATTTCATATTCGCAACGTTTGAAACGGTTAAACTTAACCGTTTCATCGCGTTCGTACACAAGTAGAGATATTATTAAATGGAATAGAAAATCCGCATAAAAACTTTGAACGAACAAAAGGTTACACGCGGGTTTTATTCGGTTAACGATATTTATACACGCTAGCTGAAAACGACCCAGATGAAAAGTTTTTCAGCCGAATTCGACCCAACTTTCTAAGGTTGTAAGCTCAGGAACAGTTGTTATGTATGGTTAAAATATAACCGCACGCATACATTTCGCACGAGGCTTTTTTTTTTTCATTTATTTTATTCCATTCTCACACCTAGTTGCGATTTAAAACATTTTTCGTGTTGAACAATTTACGTGTTTCGATAAAAGCACGATGATGTATTTCTTATTAAAGTGTAAAAATATTTATTATAATATTACTTGAAAAATTCAAATGTGTTTTCGACTATCGCATAAAATATATATCTTGCAAGCGATCATAAATTTTAGTCTGAAATTGCATTTTACCATAAATATTAAACTACTTTTACTCCAAATCTATCTTTTAATATAAATCATTGATAAATTGCATGCATAAAATATCAATATATTTCACTATAATAATATATACAATAAATAATTCTTCGATATATTGCTACATTCTTCAATATTTGTTATACTTTTTAATACTTAATTTAATATTTTATATCTCATATATTTTATTATATAATTTATCATTTTTTATTATTTAAAAATGACGTATTTAAATTTATGAATATACTATATATTTTAATCTTAAGATTAAAAGATTGCGCTACATTAATTTATTAATGATTTAGAATGAAATCAAATAAGTTACTTTAATACAATAAGGATCGTTTATATATTTTTTATGATTTATTATAATAAAAAAAACGCAATACTTCTGCATAAACGAAATAAAAACTCTGACATTATACTATGCGTAAACATTGTTATATTATATTTTACATAATACTTGGAAAATTTACAACTCAACTCGAACAAAAAGAAAAATCCCAAACGCCATTCATCAAGTCATTGCGAAATTTTCCGCTTCGTACTTCTTCCATATCGTTTTTACTTCGCAAAAGTCGTTTTATTTTTTTTCCTCTTTATTTCCCTATTCTTATTTATATTTTTATTTCCACCTGAATTTTTTATTATAATTCTCACAAATAATAACGAAGAACAAAACTGAAGGATACTAAAATATTCTGCGCGTGATGAACGATCGTTGTTGAAAAAAAAAGAAAATATTTCACATAAAAAAAAATAACGAAAGAAAATGTATTATCACGTTTTTCTCGGTCATTCTCATACCCTTAACTTGGGGCTGCGTTGTCTCCCACGCGTATTTCAATGTAACGAAATCTATGGAAATCTCTTTTCGTTTCCTTCGAAACCTTTATTATTGAAATTATCGGTTCGTGACATCTCGGTTTAATTAGCGAAACGCTGAGGGCGTGAAAATTCGACGTTTTTCATCAGCATCACACCCTCCATTCTTGTCCTACAATTTCTTATTACAAAGCTTCTTATAAGATTTTCCGAATTTCTCGCTTATAATCTATTTTAAAATCGCCATTTTATATAATATTATATATTTAAAAATTATTATATATATATATATATATATATATACTACAATTGAAAATTATTATATATAATTCAATATGTATAAATTTGACAAAAAATTATAAATTGATTAAAAAAGTACATAGAAATAAATCCAAATTTATTCATAAATGTGTAATCTGAACGAATTTCTTAAATAAATAAATAAATAGCCAAGTATCTTTGTGTAGACACAAAAGTCTCAACGTTAATTGAATCCTTCGTAAATATTTTAACTGTATTGTTTAAAAGCGATGGATTTTCTTCCGCTTTAAATTTCCTTTAGCCTTTCTTATTTTTTTAAAGATATATATATATATATATATATATATATATATATATATATATATATATAGTATTTAACTTCTGTTTTATTATTTTATATCAATATTTTAAAATAAAATTTCATAATCACTTAAAAATAATAAATCATATTATAAAATTACATAAAAATTTCGTATTTTTTTTATCCTAATCCAGTTTTCAACGTCTTCATTACTTTTCGTTTCAAAACATGTTTATCGAAATATTTCACATATTGTTCCAATTTAATCTTTTATTCCGCTTCGTTATTTTATTCATATATTTTATCGCATTTTCACGCAATAATGTACAACGAAATAGTGACATATATAGTGAAACAAGAAAATTGTTATTTTCAAAGGGTAAATATTTTCCTGTCAAAACATGTCGTAGGAGAAGATTCCATTAAGCATTTCAGTTTATCGTAAGAGATGTTAAAATAATACATATTATATATAAATAGAACTGTTATACGTAATTCAAAAGATAAAACGAATATGAATTTTTGCAATATTTACAATATATATTTATTTTATAAAATATTTTAACTATTGGCATTTGGATTAATGTAATGATTATTTATATTAATTTATTTATAATTAATTTCCACACTCTTTCTGTATAATATTATAATGTATAAAATCATTTTTTGAATATCATTTTCAAAAATCTATATATTCTATATAAACCATTAAACACCAGAGATATATAAAATATTACAATATAAAAGTTTTATACATAAATTTCTACGCATAACGTATTTAAGTTAAGAGTCAAAAAAAAATACTTTCAGAGTACAAATGACAATATAATAATATTAATAAATATGTTACATATAAATTATGATATATTTCGTTAAAATTTATTATAAATTTCACCCGTTACAAACGTCGGATATATGACGAAATATTGCGAATTTACAATAATTTACACGCCAAAGGTGAAATGTTTCGTTAAACGTTCGGGGAGCAATAATATTCGATTACTTCTCCGCCAAGTTTTCGACGACGAGCGACCGGTGTCGAAATTGTAATCACATTATCCGAGAGGGGAGGGGTGTAGGGGGGGCAAGGTACGCCGTCGTGGGTCCCATTATTGGACCCCAATCCCACCACCACCCCCCCCCCCAAATATGACGGTGTGAGGTCTACGGTCCGATTCGGCTTTTATAATTTAAACGGTGGAATGGGACCGCGTTGTGACCACCCTTTTCCGACCGCCTATTAATTGTGCGGTTTACAAAGGAAACGCCGCCACCGTACCGCCACGAAACGTCTGAAGGAAGTCGGTATTTTATCGGGTGCCCTCAAATAGTTATATCCTGTAAATTGCCGCGAAATGTGCCATATGTGCGTACGTGCGTGCGCTCGTAACGTTTTCCTCTTCTTCGATTAAATTCCCCAGTATGAAGAATTTCGGAGATGTTCTCCCTTATAAATTCGCCCGCGGCCATGGTTCGTCTCTTTATATATATATATATATATATATATATATATATATATATATATATATATATATATGTATATATATATATATATTGTCTACTTTTCTCTTGACTCGGTTAAGTGGATTAAATTTTCTAACGTGAATTCTTGAGCACGTCGTGATTTAAATTAGAAAGAAAATCGACTCCGTTGACTCGTACAGTGAAGATATTCAATGCAGCGGAAACTCGTTAATTTAATGTCATCAGAGTTTTCGATTCATCTTATAATTAAGTAATTTTCCATTATACAATATTATGTCATTCTAAACATCGCGTTTCTATTTAGCTTTTATTTATTTTAATTTTTAATTTTTACATAATAATTAGTCTGCGATTTATAACGTGTTTTAAAATAAATGCACTACGTCTAAATCGAGAATGGAGAAACAGCGGTTTTAAAGCCAGATGTGGCCTTTTGAGCTAACAAGTACGGCTTTTTATTTCCCTGAGTGGTGTGATTTTTCTATATATATTTTGTATTTTATATATTAAATGAATATTTTTTTACGTAAGCGTTAAAAATGTCGGCCTTTGAAGCATAAGTGCGGCCTTTCTTGCGAAGTGAGCTTTTTTGTTCTAGAAGTCAACATATTCACAGTATAATTTATAAGTTGAAATGTCTACATATTTTTTTATTTTACATGGTCCCCCACGAAGGACCATTGGAATAATATACCCTTTAAAAGCAAAAATATTCCCTATCTCTGAACTAAATTAATGCAGATAGTAGATTTTTACCATTTGTTAATATCATTATGACACTAAAGTGTCCAATTGATTAGTAAAAAATATGCATAATACTTTATATTGAATTAAGTTCGCCTATACTTTTCAGAGAATTTTCCATGAAAATCGACCCATTTATGAGTACATTCGTATATATATGTATTCGTGTATAGGAACTCATTTTTATTAATTTAGGAAAAAGTTCATTCTAAAAAGTTTTCTCGTTTCTTATGGTTTTCCCTTATACTTTGGAGAAGCAATTTTTCCCAACTGAAAGGAAATATGTTTAATTAAAGAAACTTTCTCTCGATCGCGTAATTTTTATTATTAAGTAATTTTTCGAAACTCGCCAACTTGCATATGTATAATATATATATATATATATATATATATATATATATATATATATATATATATATATATGTATATATATATATATATAATATTCATTTATTCACTTAAAAAATCTGAAATTATAACCAGAAATATTTTTGTATTAATCAAGAAATCTTTATTTGCATAATTTTATTTAAACTTGATGTACAATATTAATTAATTTTTGTCTTATTTTTTCAGCATAAAAAGAAACTAAATTTTACATTTAATTGGATTAGATTATAAATTTTCCATCCCTAATACGAAAAAAAAATATTATGCTCCTCTTTTATCAAAAAAAAGACACATAAATACATATCAATTTTGAAAATCTACATTTTCTTATCTGTAATTTTATTAGATAAAACTAACATTTTTTTCGTAATATTTACAATCAATATTAATATATATAATCTTATATTTATATGAATTATAGTAATCTGAAAATATATTTTCAAATTTTTTATCATAAAATAATATAATTAACTCTTTCAAAAAAAATTCCACATAGAAAGCGCTTTCGATTCAATTAATCTTCGTCAAATATGAAGTAAAAAAAATAATTTTTAAAATAACAAAAAAACTCGATTTTTTCGAAAATTTCATACTGCAATAAATGCTGTTAAAACTATATACGTATATATATATGGTTTATATATATATATATACATTTTTTTGGAAATATATTCGGAATTTTACGTAGAAAATATCCCATTTCCTCAATATCTATAATCTAGGCACGGTAGTATAATTTACGTCCGACAATAAAAATGATATGAAAAGTATAAAAGGGAAAATCGTCTCTAATAAGACATTCGCATCTATCTTCTTGCTCGACGCAAACTATGCGTTCGTCTTTTTGGTCTTATAAGACACGTTCAGTATTGCAAAACGAAGTAGAGCTTATCTTGATTGCTTTCCATCACTAGTAAATTGAAAAAAAAAAACGTGAAAAAAGAAGAGAAAGACGCGGAATAAGGTGTGAGGCTTAGATAGAAGGGCAGAAAGGAAGACAATAAAAACATGTCATTTCAATTACGTTCCGACTATGCTTTTTCAGAGGAAAAATCTCCCATCCTTAAACGCCTCTCTAACTTCGAATATTTCCACCCACTTTATACGCGAAGTAAATTACAAAAGGGCTTTTGTTCCGTACGGAAAACTGAAAGGCGGTAGATGGGTGTTTTTTTTTCTTCTTATATTTATTTTCTTTTAAGAAAGCTACTTATCGCGGCTCATTTATCTTCGAGGTGCATGATCTACACTCTGAAGGACACGATTATTAATATAGCCTTCTTTTATTTTATACACCTTTAAAACGAAAGAGGGATATATATATAGACGAACGTGAGAATTTCGACACTTATTCCCTTGATTCGATGTTGTGATAGTACAAAATTATTATATAAAATGATACAAAAATATTAATATATTTCTTCTTTCACATTATTTTTTTATTTATAATGAACTTATAATATATGTATAATAATGTGAAGAAAAAAAAAGGAAAAAATATTTTACAGATATAATTCATCAACCAATTGAAGATGATTGTGAAACTTTAAATAATATAAAATTCATATAAAAAAATAATAGGCATAGAGATTATCCTGCATATTTTTAATACGTTCAATACGCGTAAATAAATTTATGAAATTTATTAATAATGTGTGTAATGAGGCATTTTCAACTTTCGTGTGTGGCATAACTGCGAAATTCTACGGTACATTTAACCGTCGTAGCGCAGCGATGCTCAAGTTGCGGCCCGCGTACACACAACGTCCCTGTGTCCCCCCCCCCTCCCTGGCAATACGGTGCTGTTACATGCCTTGCCAAGTCGACGACATGACCATAAAATGCCAGCATAAAAAGTGCGACAATGGCATCTGCAGTTGTTTTCTCGTATAACAAGTGCCAAGACCGTCACTGCGAATATACAGGGTGGAAAAAATACTTTTTTTTCTTTTTTTTTGCATACAAAAAAAATATAATATGTATATCAGAATAGGAGCTCGGAGGCAAAAGAGTACAAGTGCATAAATTTCGCATTTACGTCTCGACCATATTCGAGTTTTTAACTTTCGACGTGTAAAAGTTTTAGAGTATAGCATATTACGTTGTTATATTATAGAATTCGTTTACTTGTAACATTTTTTTTAAGTTGAAAATATTTTATATATACATTTTAATAATCAAAATATTTCTTAATATATTTTATATTTAAAATATTTAAAATTTAATCCGTTTACTCATTTTTTTTTTGCTTATAGATAACAAATCGTAAAATTGAATCTTTTAATATCACTCAAATATTTTTACCTTCATTTTTCCAAAAAAAATCGTTATATACAAAATTAAAAATAAAATATTAAATTTCAGAGATAAAAAGGAAAATCCCAACAAAATTTATATATATATATATATATATATATATATATATATATATATATATATATATATATATATATATATATATATATATATATATATACATACGTTATTTCGCTAGAGAAATATTTTTAAAAATCCAATTTATTCGTATCATTTTCGCATAATATATTCAGCAGTAAATTCGCATCTCTTTAATGTATCAAATATATTTTTATATACCATATTCTTATATAAAGACGCGAAAAACACGAAAAGTACATATATATATATATATATATATATATATATATATATATATATATATATATATAACTTTTTTTCTCTGAAAAATCCAACGGAACCGTTCCGCGCCGAATATTTTTTTTTCTATATTAAGGCTTCGATACTTTAATGAATTTCCACTTTCATCCAATTTCTGTGAAATTTCAACGTATCTCACTCGACTTTTTCAACTTTATATCGAGCACAAAAGTTGCCATTAACCATTAGAACTCGGACGAGGCGAATTTCTGCGAATTAATTCATACTTTTATTTAATTTTATATTATATAATATGTAAGATCATTTCGATAATTGTACATGTCTATTATTTTTTTTCATATTTTTTTTATACATAAAGAAATCGTAATTTTCTACGAATACGATATTATATCCGAAGATACGGAAAATATTGGAGATTTATGAATTTTCCGCTTTTCATCTCTGATTTATTTCGTAATACATTTATAATGCGTGGGAATAGCGTTTTATTGTCGTTGAATATCAATTTGATACATGGAATATAATACGACATGGCTGACGTATGAGCGATCATTTCTCTTTACGGAAATGTGAAATAAAATGATATTTATATATAACAAGAATATTTATATATTTATTATATAAAGGTTTTTTTTGCTATTATTTAAACCTTCTGTATATACAATATCATTCTTTTTCGTTACAAAATTATTTTTTATATTTTATTTTTTACCTCAAAAGTTGAAGAATAAATATAACATATTTAAATTGAAATTAAAAATAAATAAATATATTATATTAGTCAAACTCTTTTATTTAAAAAACATATAATATTGTTTAAATATTTTTTATATAAATATACAAAATAAACATTAATAAAAGATGAATAAAATATATGTTTTTTTTTTGATCGATAATTATATATATATATATATATATATATATATATATATATATATATATTATTTATATATAAAAAAAATCGACGTCTCAAATCTTTTAAAAATAGACTTGTTTTCACAAATTATATTAATATAAATAATAATAATAATGATAACCTAAATTTAATTTTAATAATGGATTATTTAATAAAAAATAAAAGTGATAATTTATAAGTTCAAAAAAATCTTTGAAAAATCAAATAATAAGCATCAATTTTAAATACTAAAAAATAATACAAATATTTTAAAATTTCAATTTTTGAAAATATAACGTTTTTCATTTCATTTAATGCCTCACGTTTAAAAACTGCAAATTATTATTAATTCTTTTTTAAATTTAATTTATTATATAAAAGTCAAAAATAAAATAAAAGAAAATTAATCACGAATATTTATATTTTTTTAAACAAAGAATAGAAACCATCTTAATTTTTTTTTCATAAACGAAAAAAAACTAATTCCACTATTTATAACGAAAGAAGAAGAAAAAACCAAAATTAAAGGTTAAATACGAGATTTATCTACAGAGGAAATCGTTTTTCAATCTTTCATTTATTTAACTGCTCCAAACGAACGAGAGAGAGGAAAAAAAACATAAACGAGCATAAATCCTCATATTTTTCTCCACCAGACAAATAAAAAAATTAAAACGATATTCCTATTTACTCTGAAAATTCTAAATTATATCGTATATATCGTATTTTTTGTTATTAAAAAATAACAAAAAAAAAAAATATATATATATATTAAAAAAATAACAAAATTTAACACGCGACAATTGTGAAACGTGACTATTTTATCGTATGATCGAGTCGTAAAACACCGCAAAAAGGGTCATTTTTCTACCGGCTCGTATATAATCCTACGTATATTCGATTCGATATGCACAATTTATATATATATATATATATATATATATATATATATATATATATATATATATATATATATATATATATATATATATATATATATATATATATATATATATATATATATATATATATATATATATATATATATATATATATATATATATATATATATATTACGTACGAGTAGATAGATATAGATACGCGTGCGAATTTTCCGATTTTCCAACACCCCCCCCCCTCCCGCATTCACGAATTTTCCTTCAGTATCGCGAACATTCTACGCATCTGCGTCGATGTTTCCGACGCGTCGAATTCTAGATATTCGTAAAAATCCCCGGGACATTCGTTCAATTTTTATCGACGGGACGAAAAGTAAATATATATATATATATATATATATATATATATATGTAATGGACCCATAATAAAATGTCCAAATTCGGCACTTATCCGTCGTTTTTTTATTATATATACATTTTTTTTTCATGCGTTTATGGTATATAGTATTATACGATACGCTGTTCGTGGGGAAGTTCCATTTTCCGCAAAAACCACTTCCGGTCAAGTGTTCGTAAATTTCTCAGACAATATGTCCCTTCATATTTATGTATCGTTTTATGTCGTTGCGTATTACCTTTCGCCTCTGTGATAAGTGGTCACTTTTACCCCTTTTTTATCCTTTTCAATATTATTTCGCTGTAAAATTGCGACAATTTCTTAATAGAGTGAACGAATTCTGAAAAAGAATCGGTGAATAAGGCAATATTTTAAAATAATTTCATATAGTGTTATAAATTTTTATTTTGTATAAAATTAATAATCATAGTAAGCACAAAATGGTCATTCGTAAAATATAAAATCTATTACATAAAATAAGATATGATTAAATGTTTTATAACTCTTTAAAAATATTTTGATATAAATCATATTTTTGTACATTCATAATTATTGTACAAAAATAACTAATCAATATATTAATAATAAATACATAAAGAAATGTTCAGTATAACAAATATCACAATTTTGAGTTCAAATATTCTTCATTTTCATCCAAAGAAAATAAATTTTCAATATTATGATATAAATTATATATTTTGTAATGTAAAATTAGACATGGAAATTTATATATGCATGTTCATTGATGTTGTAAATTGTATATTTAATGGAAACCCTGATTCGAACGCTTTGTTTATTTTAAATAATCTTAAAACTTACTACAGCGTAAATATTATTATAAAGAACATTTTATTATAATTAATTCGAATAATTTTGACGAATAAATACGTCTAGCGTTTTGTGAACGAAATTATTGAACCTTTTATACACAAATATTAATTTGAATAATTGTACGTGTTTTAGAGTTTCGGTTATCAAAAGTAATTTTGAAGGTCATTGCGAGATTAAGTTTCTGAAATGTTTCTGTTTCAGAGCATTTCAGTTTCAAGGACAATATCTGAAATATTAACGCTAAGAATATAAAATGTGTTTTGCATTAATTTTTAATTATTTTTAACGATTATTTTAATTACGGAAACAGAGTTAATCCTTTACGAAGACGATCTACGACATATTTCTCATTTAATACACTTCATTTTGTTAATTAAACTGTCATATTTGATCTCCAATTAAAATTTTTTATCTTAATAATTTTATACATTAAATAAATAATTAGATAAAAAATGAAAACTAATTTATTTATTTTTGTCAAAGTAATTTGTGAATTTAAAAATAATTTTATCTACCTTAATTCTTATATATAAATTATAATGATTAATTTTTCATTATAATTTATTCCAAAAATAATTAGAAATCATACTAATTTACTTTTTAAAATGAAAAATATTTAATTTTAGATTTATTATTAATATCTAAAATTTTAAGAAAATTACTACTTTATTTTATAAAAATGATATATTATTATAAATGTCGATTTTTTATTTTATTAGACTTTTAAAAATTTATTCATTTTTTAAAAAAACAAACATTACATAAAATTTTATTATACTTTTGCCTATATTAAATATTCGTATTTTCGTAATGCACATGGTTTTATTGTGATAAAAAAATAGAAGCTCTACAAAAGTTCAATTCGACATTTTTTTTCAAACAAAGTCACCGACAATATTGCTTTATCATTTTCTCAATCGAATAGGACCACATCTACGTATATTCTTATAATGGCCGTTATATTATTGGAAAACATAAAAAAAATGGCAAGGGACACAAATGTAGGCCAAACGCGAAAATCGAAAGGATATTCCGGTGGGCGAGCGAGCAGTGGGCGGTAACGGGCTGCAAGGGCGGGCGGGGGCGGCGGGTGAGTTCCGTTTCCGATTTTCCGACAGATGAACGTATTCAAAAGACCTTAAGTGCGTCCCTCTCAAAGGTAGAAACAAACTCTTTCTACGGTCGAGGATTTGTATTTGTTCTGGTGAGCGGTTTCTGCAGATTTCGCAGTGCTTTCTTTCCCTTTCTCTTTCCTATCCGCCGACGAGCTTATACAAAACGATGTTTCAATTAACTTTTATAAAGCCCTCCTTTCCATTTTATGTTTTTTTTTATTATTTTATTTTAACTGACCTCCTTTTGTGCTTTCACCCCTTTTCTTTTTCCATTCTTTAAAAGAATTGATTTTTCTACGCTACCAGTGCGGCGAGCCGAATATTCCCTTGTTTGCCATGCGTTTCAAATTCGGCTCGGTTAATTGTGATTCAATTAAATCGCGCGTCTAAATATTGCTCAATCAAGCGAAAAAATTATATGATCGTTATGCTAATCAAAATTTACTTTTCATTCTTCTGGAAAAAAAAATGAAATGAAACGATTCGAAAGCGTCAAACCAAAATTATACGGAAAAAAGAAGTAAATGGAAATTCGGCGTTAGCAGTTGAAAATGACGACGATTGAATAGCCCTGTCTTCAATAAATATCCCGCACTTATTGCTACGACACTTCGTAGACACTTTTGAATTAGTCTATAGACGTTTTACTGCAGTGAAACTTTGCCAACGATCGTTTCAAAAGTTTAAGTGCCATTGATTCGTACAGTTCAGCGGTATTTATTTCACGAATTAAACTTTTACAACCGGTTAATTTTTCTTCTCAATATGTATTATTTCTTTTATTGCGTTTTAAAATAAAATATGCTATATTTATTATAAATCCATCATTGTAAATATATATATATATATATATATATATATATATATATATATATACATACATATATATATATATATATACATATATATATATATATATATATATATATATATATATATATATACATATATATATATATACATATATATATATATATATATATATATATACATATATATATATATATATATATATATATATATATATATATATATCTTTATATAACTATGTAAATATTGAGAATATCATTTGTAATTTAATTCCATAAAAATTAACCAATTCTTCGCAGCTCTAAATTAAAACTCAGACTTAAAAATTTATCTCATTATTATTTATTATAATATATGAATATAACGCTTTAGTAATATAATTTTAATTTATATTGAATGGTTATATAATATTACAATACTTTTATATCTTTCTCAGACTTCTACATTTTCACGTTATATTCATGAAATATTATTAAAACACGTGTTCAAAACAACACTTAGAACCTGATAAGATGAAATACGATTTTCCGATGCCGATTTGATCAGCAACAATAGAAAATTGACAGATGAAATTTCATCGAAATATATAAACAAGCTAACCAAACATACGTTTCTTCAAAAAAACAAAAAAAAAATACCTCCACTTTCACGACCAAAAAATCGTTTTTTTTTTCAACTCAAAAATAATAACAATTACGATAATTCATCTACGAATATATAACGTCGAAAACGGATTAACGACGCGACATTTTGTCACGCGTCGACATTTCGACACGGAAGATGCGACGAATTATGAACCGTTGTGGACATAAGAAAGGTGATTCGATAATCGGATGGCAAACTAATATATAACTAAATTAGTGTATGTCGTGGCGTTACCGACTCACAAACAGACGCGCATACCCGTTCATATATATATATATATATATAAGACTAAACTCATTTGTACGAATTCTGAACTCTGGGAGATGTCGAAAGCTCTCAGGCGCTCAACTATAAACAGTTTAGTGTTATTGACTTAAACACGCGTCAAACGGTCCTTTGTAACAGTTTCCACGCGTTTGTTGTGCCAACACCTAAAACACTAGACTTTACTTCATTTATATATAACACGAGTTGATATATATATATATATATATATATATATATATATATATATAAATTTGTGTATATAACGCATATTTCTTTTGCGTATTAAATCGCCAATTAAACGATTGTTTTCGACATATGGATCGGTAATGGAGTGTGAACCCGCATATCCCATAAATCCTTTACATATTCACATATATAGATGTATATATATGTATCTAATGTGTTATTATAGGGTGTGAATGCCATAAATTCTGTTTTGTAATGTACCGTCAAATTGGCGGTATCGTCGTAATGATCGATCGTTTTTCCAGTAAACTATCGGATTAATTGTAAATCGTCGGATTTTAACCGAAACGGTTATGAACGCGTTAAAAATGAATATTCATATGCGATGCCGTTTTATAAGAATGGCTATTATATATAAAAATCTAATCGCTAATGAATTGATGAAAATTTGTAAGATTAAAAATAATTATCTACTATTTTTAAAGTCCAAGATGTTTTAATTCGGTATTTAAATATTTTTAAAATGTTATCAATTTAGTTAAATTACTACTGAATGAAGATAAAAGTACTTATTTTTAAAGATTTATGTTATATTATAAAAAATTAAATCATTGACTAATTTTTTTATTAGATATAAAAAGAATATTTTTTTATATACAATAAAGATTTAAATCTCATATATAAATAATTAGATTATATATACCTTTGAATAATTAAAATATTAAAAAAAATATAGGTAACAATAAATATGTTATTCCATTATTAAATATCCAATATTACATATAATTTGCTATAAAAATAATTTACGATAATATTTTTTTGTGACAAATCAATTATATAGGTCACAACCGCAATATAATGTACAGATATTTTAACCGACTCTGTATGAAGCAGTTAAATTTTACGACTTTATAAGGTTTATTATCTTCGGAAAGAAAGATGTAAAGAATAAAAATAGATAGATAAATGGCAAATAAAAAGATAATATTCCGCTTAATGGAAGAATGTATGGCGGCGGTTGAATAAAACTGATTCATAAATGAAATTACTATTGCGAAAAAAAATAAATATACATTTTCTACGAATATTAATATAAAATATTTACTAATTAAATATTTTTCAACCGAAATCCAATAGTTTATCTTGTGATTTGTGTATAAATGTAACTTTTGTTATTCGTGTTTTTCATTCGCGAAAAGCTCTTTTGCGTCTCGAATAAGATTTGTACTAAAATACATTTCTTATCTTTATTTCGCTTTTCACTAACTCTTAAAGAAAATTGTTTTAGCGCTTAATTGAGTTGGCGCTTTACATTGTGAAAATCTTGATTCGAAGTGCTTGTTTTATTTCAGAAAATAAAGAACACGTGTGGATATAAAGTTTAAACGGGGCGAATCTAAGTAATTACTTTTGCGGAATCTGAACTTTATTTTATATATAGTAAATGTCTTCCAATCCATTTTACTTTTTTTAATTAATTAAAATAATAATATATGCCACATCGCACTTTATTAATTGCAGATAAAATTAAAAATCGCAAAAATAAATTGTAAACCTTATATTTAAAATATTTCAATTTTATATTGTGTAAAATAATTTTATTATAAATAATTGGATTACTGCAAATCCAATTACTGTAAATTCAATCGTGTTTTTTTTACATTTAAAAATGATCAAAATTTGAATCATATTTTTATACAATAAAAACCAACGTTTCGAACAATTCGCTTCAACTATAAATTTTTATATATATATACATTAAAATATATATTTTTATGTCATATGTCTATTGATGTGTGTGTGTGTATGTTTGCGTTATGAAACAGTAAACTCTTGAGAACGACAAAAAAAAGGGGAACACGGCGCTTTGCGTCGTAATTCACCATTTCTGTCGAATAGAAAGTTTCCCTTTGCGGAAAAACTAAAATGAAAATACGCGAGCTTTTCACTGCATACGTAATGTACAGGCGCCGCACTTTTCCGCATTTTTTTCCCTTCACACATACATCACACGTATATTTAACACGAATACGTTTTGAAACTCTTTTTTTATATATATAAAAATATATACATATTTTTTTTTATAGAAACGTCCATATTAACTAACGTTGACAATTCGCTAGAATTGTTTCGTTATTTTTTATATACAAATATATATATATATATATATATATATATATATATATATATATATATATATATATATATATATATATATAGTGAAAAAATTGAGGATTTCGTGATATATTCGAAATTCTAGAACGTGGAAAATGGCGCATACCTTGTCTATATAGTATTGTGTTGATATTATTGAAAACTCGTTAGTTTCAACGTATGAGCTTCGAGCAAGTCACGTTCTTCCAAGACAGCTTCAGGCATTTTATCAAAGGTCAAACGTGATAATACACTCTCACCTTGTATATAAGCGTTGATTGAAAACCAACATGAATGACTTGCACTAACTTATCCATCGAAGGGCTAACATGATATATATCGGACCTTCGTCGCTTATCCCTTAAATCAACTAAACCCAACCAAAAATTCCAAATAAAATATATATTTTTAATATACAAAAAAAAATACTTTACATTATAAAAATTATAATATTAATATTCACCGTGTGTCACTTTTCCGCACGATCGACCTAAATAAATTTAACGATTTGTCGTTGTTTTTTTTTTTTTTTTTGGTTTTTCGTTATTGATGCGTGTAAACGAAATTTAATTTAGAAAATAGATTAAAATAAAAATAGTCGTGTTCGATATTACACAAACAAGAATAAGGCTTATATCTCGGTCGATTCAAAAGCGAACATAAAAAAAATTCGTATCGGATACGTGAGATAGTTACTAAGAACGATTTCGATTTCGAATGGCAAATACTGAAAATATGTTTCGTACGACGGAAAAATATCTTTATAATATGGATATTTGTTTTAAAATATTATTTTCCCGTTATGACTTATAACTATATTGCTATCGATATCGAGAAATAGAATGCAGATAAAATATTATCATATTTCATTTTTTAACTGTGAATTGTATAAATATTTTTATGCTATGTGACTTTATTACGTATTTGCATCCGTTTTATTCAAGATTAATATATAAAAATGTTACATATATAACATATACAAGATATTATTATTGTATCCTATTCAATCAATAAAATATTGTTCTCATTTTTTTAACCAAGGAATTCGTCTTTATATATATAAAAGCAAAGAAGAAAATTTCAAGCATCAAAAATTTAATTTTACTATAAAAATTTAAATACATTTAATCAAGAAAATATATAGAAAAACCTTCATTTTTTTAAGTATCAATTTTCACGATATTATTTATATACAATTTCTCAAAATTTACAACGCATATTCACGGCACATCGTAGAATTTGATTATAGATATCATGCAACGTCTATTCATTTCGAAAGGCTTACCGCTATTCGATAGTTTCGCAAACGATCAATTAAACTAAGAACCGACGTCTGTGTTTATATGCAATTAGTTTTGGAAAACCCGAGAGCTTTAACAATTAACCCGGTTGCACTAACTGGACAGTGAATATTCATAATTTCCAACAATACCCGCATTCGTAGCTCTGAGATATCTATTATTTTATACTTTATAGTCGCACATAAATTTACATGTTTCATATGCACATTAAATATACATATAACTGTAATAAATTGTTCACAGATCTTTGTTGATATTATGAAAATAATTTTCTCATTTCCTACTTTAATAACAAGAACAATATTTCTCTATGACTTTTTAATTCATATGTTATTATTTTCCAAATCTAGAATAAACTTTATGTTGTCTTCTAATAAAAAAATGAAATTGTAATACTTTATATAACTACATATATACAATATAATCAATACTCGATAACTATATATATGACGTGGGTTCATCCTCAAAATCCCGAAATCTCAGATTCTTGACAATCAAAATCCCAATAATTCAAAATCATATATATACAATCAATTCAATAAAAAACAAAATTCTGCATTTATAAGATAATTTTATATATAACACGATATATTGATGATTTTAACAATATCAACCATTGTTTATTAATATGAATTTTAAATTATCTAAATTCTATATTGATTTCAATAAAAATATATTTTTATCAATATAAATATAATAGAATTAGCATATTTTACTTACAAATAATTAATTGAATTTTAAATTTACGCAATAAGGTGATTTTTTATACTAATTTTAAAATTTTATTATTTATAACCAATGTGAGAGTTTGATCTCTATCAATATTTAAAAACTTAATTATAAAGCTTTGTCATTTTTTTCAATTTATTTTTTATGCAACATATAAATAAATGTTTTAAATACATACTCACAACGGAGACAATCCATTAAAGGTCCTTTTTGGGGGTCGATCGGGCGGCAATAATTCAGAAAACCGACAGACAACGGACAATGTCAACATTGTCCAGAACCAATATTGTTACATCTATTATAATCCTGATCCAATATGCGTCGTGGAATACATAATTTAAGCGATTCCGGGTCTCCGGATATAAAATGACCGTCGGGGTCGTACCTGGAAAAACAAGAAAATCTCGTTATAAATCCGCACGAAAATGTCAAGAAAACATCAACGAATGCATATTAATAAAACTATATACGTATATCTTTTAGATTATATTAATGCAATGACGGGTAATTTCTTTTTATGTTAGTCAATTTTTTTCAACTCTGAATATTGAATATTAGATTTTTATTTTATAAAGAGCTAATTAAATTATGTTTATTTAATCTTTTATAAATTTAAATTTGAACAAAAATTTTATATCAACGATCATTAATCATACTACTGTTTGAAAAAGTATAACAAAATAAAATTTTACGAAAATGTAAATTTTTGGCTTCGAAATGAACATTTATTTTACATTTATACGTGAAAAATTTTATAAAAAAAAAAAAACGACCGATACAATGTTCGTTTTTCATTTACGCGACTGCGTTTTGTAAAATACACAACGATTTCGCTCTCTAAAATAAAAGAAATCGGACCTCGTTTCGAATGCAAACGACCGTCAACAGACGACATTCTGTTTAGCGAAAAATATTGTAAAACGGAATTTATGAAAATGTAAATTTTTGACTACGAAAAGCGCGTTCGAAAAGAAAATTCGTCCTGAATGCAATGAGAAAACGCTCGACGCCTACATGTTTCATTTCATTTGTGCGGTCGCGTTTGATGAATATTTACAATGATCATATTTTAAAATATTAAAAAATTGTATTTAATATTATAATTGTTGTAAATTTTGAATATATTCAAACTGCTTTGAATAATTGGAATCACTTCAAGACACGTCACCTTATATACGATTGCAATTATAAATTTTCCGTGTGAACCAAACGTGCTAACTTGAAATTGTCCTGTTTACAACGACTAATATACCCTGATATTATTGACAGCCGCAAGTTTAATTGCAGACTAGAAATCTCACACGGGTCGTTAAACGTTAATTAACTTTCGACTGTATTTACAACGAAATACACTTTTGCTCGGTTATGTTACATTTCAGTACGTCTGACACGTGTACATGTTTCCTTTATATGATCCGTGTAACTTGATGCAATTTTTTTTCTCTAATTAAAATATTTTCGTGAAAATCTATCGGAAAATCTTTTATTTTTTATAAGCTTTTTTTAGATATTTTAGATGTGATTTGTGACTCTATTCTGAATTCATTATTCAAAGCTTGGATTTTTTTACATTTAAAGAGACACTCTAAATTATATTATTTTTAATAGATTTCTAAGTATCAGTAGAAATTTAAGATATTTCAAATATGCTATCTATTGCGAAAATTGATTGAAAAAAAATACTCATTTCATCTATAAAGCTCAATCGAAATCAAAAATAATATGAATTTTGATTTTATTATATAGAATATTTATTTTATTATATAGAATATTTATAGAATAACGCTTTAAGTTAGTAGAAATTAAAATTTTATCGAAAAATAAATAATAAATTTAATTTAATTTATGGACACCACATTAATTTTCAATTAGTTCGATCGAAAATAGCTGTGTGTTTTCGATGATACGTTATCATTTTTATAGCGGATGACATAATTCAGTATTGACACTAGTCATTATATTTTTTTATATGTTCACGGCATACAGTTTAATTTATGGCCTCCATTATCACACATTTAACGCCAGGCAGTATTTTATATGAGAATATTTATTTGAAAGCGAAATGGATCGTAAATGTAAAACGACCCGGTGAATAATATTAAAATGGCGCGAAATGCAAATATTATCTCGCACTATTTTCAAAATTTTCCCTGATGGCAAATATTCGTAAAACTAAATAAATAAATGCGTTAGTTAATTAAATTGCTTTTAAAAATACATTTTCGGAAAATTTCGCATTGTCGAAAATTGAATTGCATATATGAACACATTTTACATCATTAGAAAATTATATAAATTCGAAATTTTGGATGCTTTTATACATTATATTTGTAATTAAATCCATTTCTGGTTCCAATTAATCATTAGTAATTTTAAAATTATTATTTATTATTTTTATTGTAATTATTCATTTTTTAAGCTTGTTATTTAAATATGAAATAATAATAATTTCATATAGTATTATATATAACTATTTTTATCTTGATATTTATAATTTCAATTTAATATTTATTTTATAATTATAAAGCCATTTTATATTCGTATATAATATAACGTAAACCGTTCGCAGCACCATAATTGTGTATATTTAATATTTATGGAAAATTCCTCATATTTCATGCCATTAATTACAGTGAGCTATGATTCTGTAGCGTTAATTTGGTGTTATATATGAAATTTACAATTAGTAAAGCCTCTTTTATGGATTTCGAAGAGGGAGGCAGAGTTTCTGAAAATGCCGTGTCGCTTATAAATCGATTATTACGATACGAACTCGAAGAGTGCTCTCTGACGAGAGAAAGAATGAGAGTGAGTGAGAGAGAGAGAGAAAGTGGGTCTCTCGTTCCATTTTAAAAATAAATCCCCAAATTGAATTTTAATAATATGGAAGGGAGGAGCGAAAGTGAAGGGGGAATTTCTTTCGAGCAGAACCTTAAGTTAATGGCTCAATGGAGAGTGAACGTAAGCGCCTTCGGCGAATGGAAAGAGGTACGTTGAGGAAAGAGGTAAGGGGGTTAAAAGAAAAGCGGAAAAGAAGCATCGCGAGGGAAAATTCTTAGCTTCGCGAAAACTGAATGGAAAATTCAAAATCGGAAAATTATACGATACACGAGTGAAAAGCGATTGCCGATCGATCGCCACATCGATCGTGTACGGGGTGCATTTTAAGCGGCTACAACGGGGCGGACGCCTCGCTTTTCCTTTTACTTTTTTTTTCATTAATGTATTCTAAATAGACGTTATTAGCATATCGTTTAATACAAATTTGTACACGACAAGACATTATTAACATAAATTGATTCGTTCTTTTTTTTTTCTTTTTGCGTTTTCTTCGTCACTAAAGCGGACATGTGTTATTCTAAAAAGTAACATTTTTCTTGGTAAACTTTGAAAATTATCATATTAAAATATAAAAAATCCATAAATATGTATTAAATATTAAAAAAAAAATACTATTGAATAAATCTGTAACATTTATTTATACATTTCATTATTAATAACATATTTATCAACTTACGTAATCATTAAATACAAATATTATTAATATAATACATAATGTAAACACAAATATATTTATACTTATTTTTAATTTATATATACTCGTAAATTTTGAATTACTTTTTTTATTGTCGTTTTATATCTCCCAGTGCGTGAAATATGAAATATATCATATTATATAGGGAATGAAAGCTATAAAAATAACTGACTAATTTATATTCATATTTTTAATTGTATATGTGATAAATATTTTTATGTTCCTTTATAATTCTCGTTAATTGAAGTTGATGTAAATGACCGATTTAATATATTTCTTATTATTATTTATATTTTATTTTAATAATAAATATTCAAAGATTATGCATTAAATTATCAATTTTTCGTAATTATAAATATCAAAAACTATTTTTTTTCTTTTATAATTATTTTAGATGGAGTTGATAGTGAAAATTTAATCCGATTTATCTTATAAAATAAGTAACTAAAAAAATAAATAAATAAACAAGATTTCATTTTTGAACGCGACATAATGCAAATCTCATCTAAAATAATAAGAAATGAAATAAATCGTCACGAACGGAAAAACCTTACGAAACGCACACGAAACACCACTTACGAACGATGCCTCCGTTGCCAAGTTTTCCGCCGTATTTTCCCGCATTTTCTTCGACCGGTTTTTATTTTCCACCATTTTTTCCTCCCCCCCCCCTCCCAAGTCTTGTTCCGTTTCTGCTTCTCTCGCTCGTCTGTCACGATCTTCATTTGAAAATATTTCCGGAAAATATACGTCTTTCGCTCGTCTATATTCACGGGGTTCTCGAATGACGAAAAAACGCGTGTGAGGATTGGCGAGTGTTTTTAAGTCATCCACTCCAACCTTCCGCCCTTCGGCCACCCTTAAAAGAACTAAACCACCATCGTCTACCCATAGGCGGCCGCCTATTCGCGAAAAGAAAAAAAAAGAAGTCGATAACGTCGAAGAAGGGATGTTCTCGTTCTCGTATCGCATTTCTGGCGTTCCTTTCTTTATTGCCCTATCGAACGATTTTACTTCTTAAAGTTCCTTATGTATATTGAAATGGAAAAAAATATTCAGTTCAAGTTCTGAAATTCAATCTGATTGATTCGTTCGTGCCTGTTTTTAATCCAGTTATGCAACTTCGACATTCGATACTATAATTTTATTGCAAAAAATAATTCGATCAAGTTTTTATTAGAAAACACGATGCTTTTTATGACTATCGAGTTATACTGTTAGTAATTGGATGTTCTATATATTCCACGCTGTCTTATATATTTTTATAACTCTGACATCGAATAATCTAAATACAAAGATTATATATATATATATATATATATATATATATATATATAATTCGATAAAAATACTTATTCTTTTCGGCGTTATCATCCGTTCAAAACAATTTTATGTTCTTAGTTTTCCACTAAAAACCATCTTTGAAATGAAACGTTTTCTTTAATATTTCCAATATATCGTCGATACACAAGAATCGCATAACGGAAAATTTCGTATCGCCCTAATGAGATTTCGCGCCAATTTCGACCGGAACCGGAAGCACGCGGGAAAGTTTTCGGTCGAGTTCGTTGAATATTCATCAATAAAGTTTCCAATGAATCTTAGCGAGCGATTCGCGATATAAATGTTTGAATTTATGAAGTGGCTCATCGCAGATATATACCGTCCTACAATATTCTCACTTATAGTTATATCACGCTTAAGAATGTATATCACTGGATGCGAAACACTCTAGCGATTGATCATTCTCCCGATTTTGCCAGTCAAGAAAATGTGCAAATTCCGATGGTTTGGGTGGATGGCAACGCGGAAAGGTATAAATTTGGGAGACACACGAGCATAAATATACATAAATCAACGCCGTAATGGAGCGCTAGATGTGACGGGTCGCATCCATCACAAATTGATTGATTTCGTCTTCTTAGAATTGTACCAATTTACGCGGAAATTCGCCTCTGACTCGCATTAAAGCACGCACTTGCGTCTATCAGTGCGTGTTTTTCCTCCTCCCCGTGCCCACCCCGGTCATGCGTAAAAATGGAAAATTGTAGTATTAATCGACACTTTCAGAGAAAAGACTGGGAAAATGTAACGTCAAGCTAGTTCAAAAAAAATCTTATACATATATATAAATGATTTATTATCGTTTAATCTGATATATTTGATATTACTAAAATTGAAAATGAAGAATATCTACAAATATAAAATCATCAAAATGATGGTACATATTCTACTGTTCATAAGATGAAAAAATGAATTAGAAATGAATACAGTTAATTAACTACATATGAAAAAATTAACATAAAAAATTCAAAAGGCTTTTTTGCTTATTATTTATTGTATAAAGTTATAGAAATTATATGTGGTATTTTTATTCAAGCAAAGCATATCCTAATTAAAAATCACGCTATTCTTAATAAATAATGTTTTTAAAAACATACGAAACTTAATATAATCAAATCGTTAATTCTTGAATAATACAAAAGAGTGCGTTTTTTTCTTCAAAAGCAATAAAAAACCAAAGAATTAAAAGAGGCTGTATAATGGAAAAATAATTGGAATATTATTTCGGCTTTTGAAAATTACATTTTTTTTGAATTATTCGGCTTTATTTAAAAAAAAGCCTGATATTCTTCTTTATTACTTTGACGATTCTTCATCTGACATCTGAAGAATTCTCAATGTACAAAAGGACAGTAAACACTTCAGTACTATTAATATAAGTTTATTTCTATGTTTATATATACGAAATTATGATTTTAATTTATAATTATGCGAAAAATATTAAAATTCACAAACAAAACCGAACGTTGACAAGCCAACTAACTACGCATAGAACGAAATTACATTGAAAACCGTCACATTAATCGCATTAGAATTAACGTCGGCACATAATTTAATTATCATAATTAACGATGAAATAATCAATTCCCTTCAGCGCATCATTCAAGTGAATAAAATTGACACACGCACGTCATATACATTTATATATATATATATATATATATATATATATATATATATATATATATATATATAATTTAAAGCGGATTACTTGCACGTTCGAATATCGATTTTGTATGCCGTTTAAAAGTGTACGAATTAATCGTTTAATGGACGACGTTGAAAACGGTTAATTTTAACCGCGAACGCTACTCGTCTATATTATTGCAATAAGTCTATTTTTCCATTAAAGCTTTTATTGTGCAATATATATATATATATATATATATATAATATTGCCGTACGATAATTCAAAATCGTTAAATTCGCCAACATAAATGCGATTAATTCCATATAAACAGTGTATAGCCGGTAACAAAAACGGTTTCATGCGCCACATTAACATCATAAAGAATTTAAACGATTAAAAATATCTATAATATGCAAGCGGTTTTTCAAATTGCGTCGTTTTTGTGCAATTCGTTAATTTATGAAATTGTTTTCGGTCAATTAAATATATATATATATATTTATATATATATATATATATATATATATATATATATATATATATATATATATATGGAAAATTATTGTTTGCGTTACAGTTGTATGTTATCGTTTATAAAATGATTTATTGTAATTAGTAGTCATATAAATTTGTCTGATCAAAATATAATATTTTCATAATAGAGAATTAATACATTTAATTAATAGTATTTAGAAGTCAAAATTAATTATTATAAAATCTATAAGTCGTTAACTCTATACTTAATCTTAAAAATATGTATTTTAATTAACACAATTTAATGTATTATTATAACGAATGATATGTTAATTATTTTTATTATGTTTAAACAAACTCAATGTTATATTTAATTTAGAGGCAAAAAAAACTTAATTTAAAGTAATGCTTTTATATTTATTAAATTGTTATTTTTTATATTATGGATTTAAGAATTTTAATATAATATCAGAATTATGCAAAAATAAATAATTCAAGATATTCTTTTCATTTATAAATTCACCATATAAATTTATATTTTTTATATATCAATATCTAAAATTATAAATGTTTAATTTGTATACAAATATATATGATTTATTACTTCATATTTTAACAATAGCTACATAAATCTTACTATAATGTAATATGAAACTGGAAAAAAAATACTACGAAACATATTCATAAGAAGCTTACAATTCACTCTAATATTAAGGCGTCGATATATTTTTAATATTTAAAAATAAATATATTATTCATTGACACTCTGGATATAAAAATCGGGATCTTACAATACGCGATAACCACATATTTTCAAAGAATCGCATAAGCCGCCGATAAAAATAATCGCACGTGAATTTCCTTGAAAGCGCGCGCATATAACGACGTTTTTCCAAAGCGTCCCCGGTTCAAAATCGCACACATATTGAATTACAACAATTATTTGGCACGTCCAAATCCTCCCTTAGCGTATATTAGCCGAGTTCAACCCTCAGATAAAGCCTTATCTGCACGCTCGTTGAGCATACACGAGCGCAATGCGACAGTTTAATCGCACGGGACTTAACCCGACGATCTATTAAATACAATCGCGCTTTCAGCCTTTTTAATAAAGCTCGACGAACGAATTTTCGAAACGACAACGGATACAAATGCAAAGAAAAAAAAATCGCATTCGGTACGAGACTCACACCGCTATCCGTTTTTCTAGTGACGAAGGCGTTTCGTCCATTATTTTCCCGGGTAAAATCACTGTTGTCCCCCGGTCGTAAATCGGATGCTCGACTCCCGTCGTAAAACGGTGGAAAATAGGGAACGTTTCCAAAAAACGGAACGTGGGAAAACGGAGCAAAAAAAAAAAAGATCTACAGAAAGAAATCCCTTCGATTCGACCGTTTCGCGCTGAAATATTCACGCGGTTCGGGTTCGTTCATCGTCCGTCGTGAAAGTCGCCTCTCGAAAACAATGGGGCTTTTCATTTCAGCTGAAATATTCACGACGCATATTGTAACATTTATATATATATATATATATATATATATATATATATACATATATATATATATATATATATATATACATTGGGTCGCTTGTATATATATATATATATATATATATATATATATAAATATATATATATATATATATTTGAAGCTGTATATGCGTATAATACTTCCGTATATAACAGTGATTCTTAAACCGTTTTTCGCAGAATACGTACAATATAAAATTTTTAATAAACATAAAATCATATACAATAAAATATTCATATTTTACCAAATATATAAAGATATATAATTTTTACAATAATATATTTTTTTATATATTTTTCTTAATCAACAATATATATGTTATAAATTCAATACTAAAATTGAATATCATTGAATGAAATTAATTATACAAATATTTAAAATGGTTTACAAACACTGATATATAAGCCAGTAAAGCCTGTGCGTAAGCTATAAGACCTCGCTTGACGAATATTCATTATACGTATCAAACATGCTTAGTAGATTTCATACAAATATTTCTAATATTATATATTATTTTACGATATAAAACTAAAAGATAAATTATAATCTTATCCATTTTTATTATATAATTAATTCAATAAAAATTAGTATTATTAGTACTGTATAAATAGTGTCTTCAAACAAACATTTAATAATATTACACGTAAAATAATCAATTTTCATTATACTTCGAAAACATTAATTCTTTTTACGCCTACTTTTTAATTTCGTAAAAAAAATATTCAATTTGAAATTAATTCGCGGAAATTATTTCAATATTTTTCACGCGTTCGCCCTAACTAACCGCGTCGTAATCCAATATCGTATTTTCACATAGTTAATTGTAGCTGGGGGGGGAAAAAAAAGAGAAAGAAAAGAAACGAATTACGCCGAATGATAAATAAACAGAATAATTTAAAATAAAAATACAAAAAAAAAAATTAACGACGTAAAAATTCGATATTAAAAGGAACAAAGCTCCATTCATTACTATGGTGAACTCGTTTTATTCGCGCACGTGGCCTCTTTTTTTTTTTCTTTTTGAAACATTACATTATTCAACCGCTGTTTATTTGCTTTCATTTGTTTTCACGGAAATAAAACGGCGAAATTATGGAAAAGGGATTGTTTTATATATATATATATATATATATATACATTTTTTTGTGATCGCACGGAGCGAGAAAAAGGTGAATAATGCGCTTGACGTGCGACTGCATACGCGAAGTGTCTAACACATCGGATATAACGTAAATAATAAAGGCGCGATATCAATCCCTCGCACGGGGTTTGGGCAGGGTGTAATTGAATTACTCGGCGGCCATTTGTCTTCGAAACCGACATTACTCTTTTGCCCGAATTACATTTACATTAATATTCACATCACGTACTTCAAAATTTATTAATTTCTGCGTCGACGCCGCCGTTGTGTCCCATTTGTATTATATCCGCGTACATTATAACCGCTCATACCCAATACGTATCTCATATTTGAAAACGACGAAAAAAAAAAATATATATATATATAACGTCAAATTTATAATTTCCACTACATTATAAATTTCTTATATTTCGATCGTTTATTAGAAGCATCTACGTTTCGATTATAAAATTCGACTTTTCTACTGATATAATTGAATCAATATATCTGAATTATTTACTATATATATTTTTAATAATTTCTCTCATATTATGCATTTTATACGTTTACGAAAAACAACGTTCTAATAACCTAAATTTCTAGCATTATACACAAAACCTTCATCCGTTAGAATTCCGAAATGTCGAAATTTGTTCCGTCAATGTTACAGTTTAAAACCTTTTTAAATCCCAAAAGTCTCTCGAACTGTAGAATTTCAGAATAAAGGATTGTGTACAGTGAAACGCAACGTTATATATACATATAGTACTTTGAGAAGTTTGCATTTTAAACGCTTTATTATTTTATATCGTATTACATGAATGTAATGTAAAAGAGATGTTTTGTAAAAAAAAAAAAATTAATTAATAATGTCGATATGCAGAAGTCGATGCTACAGTATTTTTTACGTAATTGAATTTGCAGAGCGAAACTTGGAAAGTCAAAGAGTCTAAAGAGATTTTATGCGGTCGTCAAACGCTGTAAATCCTCTCATAAAATGCACCGCTGACGTTGCATGAAAACGTTAACGGATATTTTCCCTTCAATATAAAAAAATATAATATCTTTCTTGAATATTTTTTTTATTAAAAATCAACTATATTTAAAGATTACATTTTCGTTTTGTCAAATAAAATTTAATATTATCCTAATATTTATGAATATCGATATTTTATAAAGCATATAATAATATCATTCCATTTTAACGTAAATATTCGTCCAGTATTTTAACAGATATCATAATTACAATATTAATTCAATATCAGATATCATAATTACAATATTAATTCAACTGACGATTTCATTCTACAAAAAATATAAAAATAAATCATGATGAATAATTAAATTATATAATTATATTATATTATTTTACTACAACTATTATAATATTAAAATACTTATTTTTCTATGAATATTAGAATCATTTAGATTTCTTCCTTCAATAGTTAAAATAATATTTTTTTTATATATTCAAATGATATTTATTTTTTGAAGATAAATAAATTAATGAACGTTACTTCTGATATGATTTAACTTACTCACTAATAAAAATACTTTTATTAACGAATTTAAATAAATCATGACTATTTTTTTTTATATATATTTCAAATATTTATTTTTCATATAAGAAAAATACATGATAAATGACTATATATAATATATAAAATGATATGATATATAGAGACAGTTTAATTTTTTTTAAAAAATCACGAATTTTAAAACACATTACGTAACATTGTTTTATATAGAGAACGTTACAAAAATAGTGTTGTCTAAAATTAGCAAAACAAAGTAAATAGGAAAGAATACTCGTTTTAGTCGCGTACGTAATACGAACTTAACGACACCGTATTTAATGTAGGATGTAAAGGGTAAGTTTTCTAGGGGTGGAACAACGGTACTTCCGCACATAATGGTAGCCATTTCCTGTTGCAACGCACGAGCATCTCGTTTGTTTGGCTTCGTCATCGTTTCAGGATACGAAAGGTCTACGACAGGATACGACCTTTTCAAAACCTTAACTCGCAAACGTGTACCTCTACATATATACATATAAATAAATGAATATTATTATATACAAGTTCTAAATTATATATGTTAATGAAAATTATATATAAATAAATCTATCGGTTATTTCTGATAAAATTGTATTAACACTAAACCTACCATTGCATGTCAAATTAATCATTTTCAAACTTTTGTACAACTTTAACATATATAAGCATTATCGTATCGTTATTAAACGTTACGACTTTTCTTAAAATAGGCATACGATGACATTTCTATTTATTTATTACTTTATTCAAAAACATTTTATAAAAATAATAACTGCTTTAGAGATTGGTCATTTTGACCGGGCACTGTAGTAATAGGTATATAAGCAGTATCGATAAGTTTATTATTAATGTTGATATCTGTAGCTATTGAACAATATAAAAAATATTTTGACATATAAAATGAAAAAAAAATTTTTTTAAAAAGAAATAATTTATACGGAAAATTTTTTTCTGTAACATATATACTAGTATAACTTGCATGTTCAACAATCATATGTATCTTAATGTCGTTAATATCCTTTTTTTTACATCTCATTAATCTTATAATACTATAATACTTAATCATGAACAATGAATTAAGTCAATTAACATGCTATTCGGACAAATATAACTTTTTAAACGCACTGTATTTGTATTGTATTTGTTCATGTATGAAATGTATAATAGATAGCAGTATAAAGACATAATCCATTTAACCGAGCAATTCAAATGACAAACGATCGTTAGACAGTTTAAACAGATTCTACGTTTACTTGCAGTCGTATTAAATTTCCGAATGATTTCTTTGTTCAAATTATTTAATAATTAACTGTCTTTTGTGTGTTTGTATATATAAAAAAAATATTTTTTTTTATAATTATGGAAAATCAAACGAATTAAATACTCAAAATGTCATTTTATATAATAATGCGTAAATATATTAATTTAACATATATATTATTCGTTATCGCTCGTTTAATCACAAAGGCGCAAAAAAAAAACCGAGCACGAACATGTTTATTGAAAATATTAATATTTAATATTCTTCCGTCGATGAATTTTCACAAATATTTTCCGAAATTCGAATAATGGACCGATGTTGCATCCGAAATGTTATAAATGCGAAGCGAATCGTGGAAAATTTTAATATACGCAAAACGGAAAATGGAAAATGTGCGAGCTTCGACAATTTGCATACGTTTATTTATTATTCATCGATGCCACTTTTCATATGCATGACAATATTATTTTGCATTATTATTATTTGATCGTGCATATACGCATATAGATAATATCCATTATTAAACTATTTTTCTTCTGATTACGTATTCAAAATTCAATCTTTCATAAAAGATGTCAAAGATGATTTATGACTTCGTTCGCATTTATTTCCTTTTTCTTTGTTCCAGAAACGTTTGAAATATGAAAGAATTTAATTAAAGTTGAGCAGGAGACAAATGACCATTAGATAACTCGGCTTCCAATAAGGAATAAGAGCATTCGAAGTGCATTTTGAATATTTTCAATTTTGACGTCTCACTGAATTCCCGAAGAAGCAAATATGCGTCTATTAATTATTTTATTCATATATCTTCATATAAATTAATGTATAATTACAAAAATATCGATTTCCATATATTTTATTTGACGTAAATTATAAATAATGATCGAAATTTTGCTATACGCTCTTTAATATATTAAAAATAAAATATTTTTTTATATAAAAATATTATTTAATCCATAATAGAACTTTTCAGACCACCACTTGAACAGTATATAAACTTTAAGTTTTTCTTCACTTTGAAGGTTGTTATAAAGACTTTTACCTTTAAAATATAACATTATATTTTTTATTCTTGATTTTCAATTTTTAAATATATATATTATGATAAATTATATAGATTTTCTCATATTACAATATATAATAAAAATCTTTATTTCATATAAAGTTTATAGCGAAAAAAAATAAAGCTTTTTGCTATATTTCTTTCGAATAAAAAGATACATTATTTTAAATAAATGATATAATTTTTTAAAATTTATAAAACTACAGCATTTTAAATAAACGTACTCCCATTATCTACTACAAAAAAAAACGATAATCGTAAAATACTACCGTTTTTAAAACTCTCTTTATATGATATTTTATATTTTTTATGAACACTAATTGTCAATTTTATCCTCAAACTCCAAATTCTATTATTTAAAAAGTCAAATATTATAACGAGTTTTTAAATTATAACAATTAATTTAATTATTATCGTCAATAAAATAAAACAATATTATCGTAAATCAAACGTTTCAATCCTTTGCTTAACAAATTTGAATACTAAACTAACATAACTGAAACGCTAACATTAACTATTATTTTATTTACATAATAACTTTTGTATACAGACCTTATGTTTCAAAATTAACTAAGCAAGAAATGCGATATTTTATACGATAATCGTGCCTTTATAAAATTTGAACCGGTGAATGGCATCATTATCTATATACAATAATCCAATTGTAATATAGCAAAAGTTGTTCATTATGTGTCTCACAACTTTATACCGCAAAGGGTTAAATCACATGAGCGTACATTTCGAAGTTCCAAATGCAAAGTTAACATACACACACTAAACTTAATAATAAGTATTCCAATTCGTGTATAAATTACCATCGCTTTATACGGAATTGCAGCTTATTTAATTAAACAACATGTTCAATTTATTTTCAAATAGTTTAAAGCCACAGTTGCTGCACTTTCACACAAACATATATAATCTGATTGCTATTTGGAAATTTTTATTTGAAAATTTTGCACTTAGATATCCGTAATGTATACAAATAAATCTATTTTAAATTTAATTGAAATAACTCAAAATTTTCATATAAAATATGTATATCTAAAATGTAAATATTTATCTGCAAAATTTTAATAAATTGATGAGTAGATAGATTACGTGACTTGAATTAATCCGTTTTTCATTTTATATTGAAATAAAACAACTCCCCGGTAACCTTACTGAAAGCATACATTTTATTCAGACCTTCAGAATCGTAATTTTCAGATTTATGCGCCATTATTTCGAAACCGCAGATTCTACGTAATATTATATATTATGAGCTCTTTTTTTTGCGAGATAACGCTGTTGGAAAAAAAATACATATTTACGTTCACATTTATCCTCGGGCGATAAGTTTTGATTCGCGTTTGACGGATGGAAATTTGGTGGAAACCCTCGTTTTTCACCCGATTTTCCCGGGTTGTAATATTTTTTTAGGGCGACAGGAGAGCGAACGATATCGCTTTTTAATGGAGGCTATTTAAATATTTACAGAAAAAAGAAAAAATCGTACATAAATCGAGATGTTTAGCGATTTTACTTTAATGTTCTTTCGACATTTTTATTTTTTCCAATATGATATTTATTCGCGGTAAATATTTTAAACGACGCGAATGTCGCGTATTTGTATTGAATGAAAAAAAACGACTTTACAGTCAAAGAACCTTAAACCGTGACGTTTCATACATATATTATATTTATGAGACCGTATTTTTAACCACCCGAATAAATCAAAATCTCTAAAAAAAAGAAGCTTTCAAATATATGTTAACATGGATATTGAAACGAATCTATCAAAAAAATGATATTTTATTGATATCTTTTTTTATTACATTTTTTTTTTTTGATAAATCAAAACTGGATTACAATTATTTTTGTACAACTTATCGTTAACAGCATAAATAAATTTATTTGATATTTAAAAAAAAATCAAAATATGTTGACATTTCTTCTAAACCAGGAATTTGCAACCAGATCTATAGAAAGATGAAATTTTAAAAATTATCTATATGTATAACACTTTATTTTACTTATTCTAAATCTTAAATATGTATTTTTCAAGCAAAAAGCTTTCGTATACTCTAAATACGAATAAAAAATTATTTTTAGTAGGTCGAAACACTAAAATATTATAACTCCTGTTCTAAATCTACGTTTTTTATTCAAATTTCTATTCATATATTTTTATTAAATAGATTACCATATCTTTTCATTTTGCATTATATTATAGTATAATATATTCAAACATAAAACACAACTTGAATAAAAACAAAATAAATTATTTGAATTCAATAAAAATAAAATAATTCTTTTACGTTTTTATTATGATTCTAGGCATAGAAAGTTATTATTGCAATTTTTAAAACTCTAAAATATACCGAAAATATTTATGATCATTATATAATTATACTTAACGTGCAATTTGGAATAAATTTTAACTTGATTTCGTTATATATATATTTATAATGAAATAATTAAATATTTTTTTATAAATAATAAAATATAATTTAAAAAATTAAATAATTATGAAATATTAAAAAGAATATTTAATGAAAAAAAAATATTCTATGATAAAAATAAAAACTTTTTTGACGTAAGCAACGATTCTCGACAAAATCTTTCTAATAAATAAGCATTTTTATTTTAAATAAAAATAAAATTATACATAATAATATATAATAAATTATCAACTCGCAATATCGAATATTTCGTTAAGCCGCAGTGTGTTTATCTTATTAGGCGACGTCGTACGACTTTTTTAATTAAGCCGCATACGGTCTCAGTAATTGCCCGTAATTTAACGGGAGTTTTTCCGCGAAAGTCGGTTCTCGTTAACGGCCGTTAATTACGCGAATCCCGAGGCCCGCATACGCGTATATATGGAAACCTCGTAAATCTACGGAACCGACTACCAACTGGGCTGTTTTGCCTCTTATTTCTACCACTATTGATACAGGGTGGTGCAATAATATCGACACTTTTCATTTTACATCTGTACGATATAGAAAAATAAAATACATAACACATTCGATTAAAAACGATATCTTATTTATACCACATTTCTATAATACTATCAATGCACTTTATATACCATATATACACTTTAATGATCAAAAAACTATATAATAAATATTTTATTAAGATTATTTTAAAATAGTAAATAGATACATTTCTCAAAAGATTAAATTCACTTTTTCGTTTAATATACACACAATCAGATAAAATGTTATATTTATTTTTCAAACTTTCGTAAGTGAATAAACTAATTGCAGTCTAATATACACAAGATAACGTTGAATTAAAACTTTAAACTGTGTAATGCACTTACAGACCTCGACTACTGAATTACTAAAACTTTATAAACTGATTATACGAAAACTACCGTCCGTTTAGCTTTTATAAATTAAATCACGGCTACGAAAAAAAATAATCTCGTATCTCATAAAGAGAAATAACTATATTTTAAACCATTCATAGATAATTTAATTCGTTAATTTGGACTGTTTAATTGATATTTAAATATTTTTTTCATATTATATTGTATAAAAAAAAAGATTTTTATATTATAATTAATATGGATAAAATTATCAATATTTTATAATATCATATTGAAAATGTAATATATATAAAAGTCTTTTAATGTGAATAGTACGTGAAGATAAAAAATAGATTTACGTCACGTATCCAAAAAGACGAAACGTTTCGTTGAATTTACTATCGTTTCAACGATTTATTAAATAATTAAATGTCGAAATGGCAATTTTTCTTCCACCCTATAGTCGATGTTAGTACTTTTGGTAATTCTGTAAGATATATAGAACACCGGTTCCGAGTCAAGGTGCGTTGCGGTTTTACAAGAGACGCATTATCTCAAGTTTACTCCAAACGGCCCGTGTTTGACTTTGGAGATTAAGTGTTAAGGCTTTGTGCAGTAATTCCGGATAACGTTTGTGGATTTTCGTTGTTTATGATCATAAGTGCACGCTCATTGCGCATTTGCAATTCGGTTTCGTTTGTTTAGAATTTAAATTTGCTCAGTTTACATCCGCTCGTTAATATTCAGATTTTAACTCCAGACGTTCACGGCTTGAACCAGCGTAAACCTTATATCGTACACCGAGCTATTATTATACGGAGCTTAATGGAAATTTGAGATTATTTTGGGATAATTCCACGACAAAATATTAATTTTTCATTTGCATCACTGAAATATATGATATGTTAACATTTATAATAGTTGAATACTTTAAACCGATTAGTGTACAAATATTTGAGCAGGTATTATTGATATTATGTTACGTAAATAGTTGAGAATTAAATTCACTTACCAACATTGGGTTGTTAACTCGAAAGTTCAAAATCCGCATTACAGTAGCAAAATGTTGTAGTTACGATATAAATTAAATTAACTTTAATATTTTATTCATAAAAAAAACAGAATTATGAAATAAAATCATTCAATTTATATATTATATTTAAAATATTCAAATTTATCACTTAATATATATAATGAAAAATAATAAAGTTTAAAACCACGAAAAAAATATTATTATATTTATTCAAAAGTTTATACAAAAAATAAAATATTAAAAAATAACGATACGCTTTCATAGATAAAAAACATCACACTAACTTGTTGATCAAAACTCGTATATTTTTTTTCATATTTTTAATATCAAATGTTTTGTGTTTAAAATGAAACATAATCACGAATCTCTTATATTTTATGTAAAAAAAAGCGGAAAACCCCAACATCATGAGCATCATCTATTGAAACACTAAAAAAAACAACCTTTTACTGCCGCGTATAAGAAGATAAGAACCCAAAGAAAAAAAAATACAACACAAGTAAAGAAAGCTCGCAGGAAAAAAAAGTTTCGTTAAAAATTCACTGTACAAACACGACCACGGTTCGCTAGCTACCGAAATGAGCAAAATGGAACAAGTGAGAGAGAATCTTCCCTTTGAAAGTTTTTCGCCCGTCTCTGCGGCGAGCTTTGAATTAAACATGACGACGGAAAAGCGAAGAAGAGCCATCCGTGAATGGGATGAGGTTTGACCTCGAAGAATGGGTCCACACTTTCGGTTCGCTCGTCGTCGAACACTCGACTCCTCTGTGAAAAATCCGTCGAGATTTCATCGGATTTTATGTCGGCGAACAATTAGCGAGTTTTCCGCGAGATGGGTGAGGTGGTCCTCACAAATCGGACCGGTATAAATAATTGGACCGATGTTGCGCGTCGGAAAAACCCGACGGAAAACTTTCCGTGCGAATAATTTTTCAGGAACCCGTTATAACTGAACTTCCGACCTCGTCCACGCGGATGCTAATAAGACAGGTGGAGCAAACGGCTTCCCTTAAATATTTAAGTAAACCCTTTTTCGCAGTCAATTTAACAGTTAATAACAACAACGAAATTTTAGACACGGACAGCCTGAAAATGTAATTATATAGTTTGATCCGTTTGCTCACAATTTAAGCCGATAGACGATGTAATATTTTAATGTAAAAGTAAACTTTACGATTATGTTAGAAATGTTTGTTATATTAATTTTTATACACTAAAATTGCCGGATATTCTATTAATTAAAATCATTACATAATATTTTGTTTATATATAAATTTTAATAATAATCAACATCAAATATTTCTAAATATATATGATTCTAATATTATAGTTTAAAACTTATAAATTTTCTTATTATATATTAAAATTGTAAAACACAATATATTCATAGACATATTTATACAATAAATCTCTATTTGATTAAATTTAATAAAAAATATGTAGAATATAGATCAATATAAAACATATCTATGATTTGAAAAAATGGAATGAAAAATTTTAGATTTAAATCTTAATAACTCAAATGTTTTTCAATCAAAATTGTGAAAATTAAATAAAATGATACTCATATACTTAAATAAATAAATAATTGGAAAAAATCTAAGAGCATAAAAGTTCGTAGCATCACTTTATTTTATCGATTCTGAGAAAATTTTCTCTATATATAAAATATCAAAGCATACTGTATAAAACATAATGAAAAATATTGTCGGCGATCCAGCTGTTTATATAAATGAATATACGAGATGTTCTGGTATTCATATCGAAGTTAATTAAATTGAGCGAGCTTTCTGCTGGATTCAAATAAATAACTTCAAAATTGTAATAAAAAAAAGCTAAGCTAATATTAAAATGGACGATATTTCTCCGCAACTGAGTGCATTTCGCCATTAGATTTTATTTTACGTCGTCCCCGTCGACATCGTTGCTAAAATTTATATTTAAATTAAGCAAAACTCTAAGAATTCCGAACATTCGACTGAACTGTGAACGGAAGACAACGGGAATATTTGGCTTCAACTTTCGCGCAAAGTATTCGCCCCCATGCGTTATATAAAACGAACACGGGCCGAATTCTTAGAAGATTCATAGGCGAAAGGGCGGCTGAAAGACCAGGTTGAAAATTGTGAAATTATACGATCACACGAGTATTGTTCGTGGTGGTTTTTCGTCCCTTAATAGATTCAAAAGAAAGGAAGTCCGCCAAAATCGGGGGGTAGGTCTCTTGCTTATGGTAGTTGTCGAAAAACGAGGGAGCCGAAACTAATGAAACCGAACGAGTTCGCCAGAACCGCCGATAAATTTTATATGAACGGGACCGACTGCAAAACTTGGTTTGTTCGGCGCTTGTTCATTAAAATTTTCAGCTGAAAATTTTCACTATTCCACAGCAGACGTCCGCGCTCTCGGATAATGCGAATTTATTACGCGCTATTTATCATATTTGCAAATTTTCGCCGTTGTTGGCTGTATTTTCCGAGAAAAGTAACCGCAAACTCGTTAGGTTTCGTAACTATTTATAGAAAATTTATTAAATTGATATATCCATACTAAATCCTATAATCTATTTTTTATAATATGTCCATAATAAATATTTATATTTTTTTAATTGTATTCATATTTTTAAAAATCATTACACGTATAAAATATTAACTTTCTATAACCTTATAAAAAAAAATATTTTATACCTGTAATAAAAAAATTATTTCATACAGATAATTTAATATTTAAAATCGACATTGAAAATAAAAATTTTCTTTAAAAAACTTTAACTAATGATTCTAATTTATATAGTCCATTACTAAAAGTTTTCGTTCAAATCGAAATTAAGAACTTTTAAAAATGTTAGTTATTTTAATTCATCTAGATATTTATTTAATAACTTATATTTAAAGAAAATCTAACTAAAGCTTTTTATTTCTGAGTATTTGAATTAAATGAAGTTTTTTTAAATATAAAAAAAGAATATAAAAATCAAATTATTTTAATCGATTCAGAATATTATATAAAATAACATTACTTCAATATTAAATTTATTTTCGCTGATATTTTTAAGAAGACAAACCTATATATTTTGTGAAACTTTTTTTTTTAAATCTAATAACCGAGTATTCCTACTTTATATTGTTTTATTCTCCATATACCATAAATACTTTATATAACTTCAGTTTTTCACAAACTGCCTACGCGACATAATAAAATACACGTATATGAATTCTTAGGTGAAGTATACTTTCTCGAACAAGGATCAAAATACATTTTTTTTTTGTTTTATGTATCGCCGTTGTTATGAAATATATATATGAACATTATGTAATATTATGGTATAACTCTAAAAGTTTTGTTTTTCACACTATCGTACTAAAGTTACTTTTCGCTTTCGACACTATATGGACTGTCAAAGTTAAAATGACGTCATTCGCAGAAAAACGGAGGGTTGTATATTTCGTTAATGTTTCGGGCCAAAAGTTGAAGGCTTTCCTATGATTACATTTAGCTTTTCCAACTGTAATTATAATAAATGGGTTATTAACATGTCAGTTTACCGTGTGAATTGACTTTTACCAGCTTTTTTTTTATTATTTTAACATACCGAATGCGAAGCTATCGATCATTGTGTCATATAGGCTGTCCGTCTTATATAATATAACATCATTCCATTTCAATGTATTATTAATCTTTAATATGATATTAAAAAATATATATATTTTTTATCATATGAAAATATTAAATATTAACAGAATTTTTTTCAATATATTAAAATCATTTGATTTTTTTAAAAACGCACACTTTAATTTGAAACAATAAGCATTATATACTGAATACTAAAAATTATTATTATACTTATAAAATAAAAATATTTTTTTTATCGAATTTTCACAATAAATTCAAATAAAATTCGACGAATTTAACGATACAATAATATTAATAATATGAAAATATTAAAAATTGTTGAAATAATATATGATAATTCATCGTATAAATATTTTAGCATAAATGCATATTATTATATAATCACAGCATCGATAATATTGTACAAAGCAACAATTTCAACAACTTGCAAATACAAATTGTAGTCATAATATATTAACATATTTTATTAAAAATAAATATTGCTTTTTTTTGGAGAAAATAAAAATAATTCAGATATAAAATAACGAAAATATCTATACCTTGTGTTATCAATTTAAACTGTTATATATAAAGTACACAATATAAGTAGAATTTAAACTATGATATATTTGTAAAAAAAAAACAATAATATAATATAAAATAACTGTAAAACACAACACTTTTGGGTTTTATCCTATCGTAATATTCATCTTTATTATATCTGTAAGAAAAAAAAATAAATATATCGCAGATACATGTTTCATATCGTATAATTTTATGATCGAAGCTATGTTAACATTCTAATAATAATAATAAAAAAAAAGAAAAGAAATAACTTTCTTTCGCCACCATTCTCATCATCCCTAATATCTACGACAATTTTTTCATCGTTTTATTACCGTATATCTTACACACATATAATTTTGTATCGTTTTCAAACTAACAACAACGAAAAGAAAGTGGCACATGATACAAAAACATAGAAAAGAAGATATGTAGGGAAGAAGAAAAAAAAATTGGAAACAAATAAATTCGCTTAGCGATCGCACAGTTTAGTTTCTATGGTTACATCGTAGCAGTGTCTCTTTTTTTTGCTACGGTTATAATTTGTCAAAAGCGTTTTATTCGTCCATTGTCACGGTTATAATAACTCGTAGCAACAAATAACAAAATAGGTGAATGTTACGTTATTGTTATCGTTGTAGTCGTCGTGGCAGATGGCTACGAACACGTCCAGGGCCGGATTCGACACGTGTATTTTCCTCACATATTTATTACACATATTAAATACAGGATAAACAATATTTACCGTATATCCATTTCTTATTTCATATTCAAATCAAATTTTAATTTTAAAATCGTATCATTTCAACTATCACTTATTGATATATATATATATATATATATATATATATATATATATATATATTAAATACAGTAATCCAGTTCCATAACCATTTGCAATAAGTGAAAATGTTCAAAATAGAGACACTATATTTATACAATACTTTAATATTTATAAACCTTTCCCACATAATTATACACTGAGTGAGTTTTCCCAATTTCCTTATTAAATTTTTCCATATCTGTTTCTATCAAAACACTTCCTCGTAAATGTTCATATATACATTTATAATATTGTAAATTCTTAAATCTAGACATGCGTCTTTAAAAAGTTTATATGATTACTCAATAAAAACCTGCGAAAATACCTCGATTAATATTTTTTGAAAATTTAGAATATAGCGAATCTGCAATAAACGAACAGCCAGTTATGAAAGAATTACCATATAATTTTATTTATATTTTTTAATTGAATATTATAAAAATTATATATTTTTCAATTACTGGAAAATAATTTAACTCTAATATCATTATTTTTAAACTATATATAAAAAAACATGGAAATCATAAAAAAAACTAATGAGATATAAACAATATAAAATACATGAAGATTTTAGATTTGTATTATATTATAGAACTTTTGAACATTCTGTATAAGCAAGTTTATCCACACGTATAAGAGTAATATACGCATGAACACCGTTATATTTAACTGAGAGTTCTGGGTCCGAGATTAATGTCCGTTAACTTTTTCATTGAAGCACGCCGGTCACAGCTGGCCGCCTTTCTTCATTATTTTGATAAATATCCCCTTCATTCACTGAAATCTGCCACTTTATTAAAAACAACACCTCCTATACACACCCCGTTCGCTGTTCCCTTTTTATTGTTACTTATCTTTGTGTAGATTTTTTTTTTGGTTGGATTTATTATTTTTCTTTTTTTTTTGTTTTAGAACGCTTCTATTATAATTCGCTTTTGACACGTTTGTTCAAAAAAAAAATATATAAAAAGTAGAAAAAAATAGAATTCACGAAAGCCTTCCAACTGAACGGTTAATGAACACGTTAAAAAATAATTTCTTTTTATTGTCAAAGTTTAAATGCCTTCGGTTGTTAAGGCTTTATAACAAAATGCTCTGCGGCGCTATTTTCTTAAGTCGTAAAACGAGGTCAAGGCAATCGAATCGACAACCTGACTTTCTTCATTGGAAAACAGTAGGAATACAACTTTTATTGTAATTATTTAAATGAAAAAGTAATTTAAAGCATTATCAAAAACTTTATGTTAGATATTAGCTTCAAATAGAATTTAATAAATTAAATAATAAGATCATATGTAATAAAATATTTTGAAACATTTAAAATGTTATAAAAGAATTTGGCAACAATTTATCAATATTATCTGATTTCCCATCGAAACATCGTCCATAAAACGAAAGCCATACGCACATTCTCGTCCGAAATTACGCCAGTGTTTAAATCGAATCACGAAGATTTCGCCCGAAGATTCTTAAGAAAAGCTCAAAATTTACAACTGCGTAATGTATTCACAAAAAGGCAGGACGTATTGTCGTACGGGTCCGATCCGGTCCGGAGCGGTCCGTTTCCGGACGATTTGATCCAAAAGTCGAATGGAAATCTGTGCGAATTATCCGGATCGTAAAGCGAACGCCACGGGCCTAATCTGGGAACGTACGTCTTACAGTGACGTTTATGGTCAGAACGTTTTGGTCCCAGTTCTATGGGGTCCTTTACTACTCCCAACCCTATATATTGCTCGGATTCCCTTAACCTTCGCTCATACCATAACCGATTTCGTTCCGCTTCGTATTGCCTGACCGCCCCCCCCAAAACCCCCTTTTACATCACCACCCCGGGAAGGAACTCCGATTCCGATGCGGAAAATTTTGCGTAATTGGATTTTCTCGCCTTTGTCGTTAACCAGGCCGATGAGCCTCTTAGCGTCGGTTAGATAGATATTCTTCGTATCACATCTATCATTTATTATTATATGAAACATACAGATAAGGATACCCATAATGACCGTGCGGTTTCAACATCCGATTATAACAATAATAGTCATACGTTTCAGTCATTTTCATTCCTATAAGGCGAACTTTCGATGCATATAAAATCACACATATATGAAAAAAAAACAAAAATTATTTTTTTTAAACTTTAATTATAGCAATAATATAAAAATATATCAAACTTATATTAATTACAAAATATTTATTATTTTTAATAGTAATACCATATATATTAACGAGTTTATTGCGATTTCAACATAATTTCAATATGGCGCACCACATGCATTATTAGATTCAATATGAAATCATACTTGATGAAATAATTTTGGAAAATTAATCAAATTTCGTAATGTATATTATTTACACTCGTTACATACAATACAATAGAGAACCGCCGACACCGCAGAATCGGCGAGTGAAAATTTAATATATTGTCATTTTATAAAATGCCACCGCTTTGTAACCCGTGATTTATACACGGAATAGCGGCCACGATTTTATACTATACATAATTCTGAAACGAAATACGATATTATGTACGGACGAGTTGAGAACGGAATGACCCGAAAATATCACACATACAAAAACAAACAAACAACAAACAGATAAATAACGTAGAAACAGACGTCATGAAAATTTTTGTCCGACGATGGAAAAAGGCTTTTCCTACGTCGCGCACACTCACACCGCGAATTTTCTTTTCTTCTCGTTAATTTAGAGGGCGACTTTTCGACCTTAATGCGACCGGTAGCAAACTCGCAGTCAAACTTTGCTCTCGCGACAATGAAAGGAAACCGCGCGCGATTCTTCTATTGTTGAACCTATATATATAATTATATATACATATATATATATATATATATATATATATATATATATATATATATATAATATAAAGTGGAATAAGAGGGACTGTTTAAAAACTTAATGTAGTGGCAAACGCCGAAGTTATTCTCGTAACGAGTCAGACGCCAAAAAAAAGTATATATTGTATATATAAGAAAAATAACATGGAATATAAGATTACAACATATTTTTACCGCTTCCGACAAGTCTTGAAAGAAAATATTTTCACTTTTAATAAACTAACTCATATTATCATATTATTTCAATTGTATTTTCATAATGTAATTAACATTTTTTTTACAATAAAAAAAGTGAACACAATAAAGAATCCGCGTGTTGAAAAGGAATACATAATAAAATTGATCGAACAGATTTTATAATTATAAAAAAAAAAAACTTTTGTCGATATGAAAATATTCAAAATTTATTAAACATGATAAATTCACAAAAGTCACAATTTTAAAAAGGAGAACTGTCCTTCCAAAAAAAAAAACAGTTAATCACCTAAGTTTTAACTATATTACTATAATTATTTGACCTGTAAATCAATATATAATCATACCGCTATAATTAGTTTAATTTAATTAGATAATATTTGTTATTCATATTTGTCAAATTATACTATTAAATTAGTATTTATTAAAGATATTAAAACTGACTAATTGATTTATAATGTATATATTTTATTAAAAAAAAATTCTGCTAAATTAAAATTCAAGGAAACAATATTCTATGATCAATTTAACAATATAATAAATATTACATTATACAACAAAATTACTTTTCTTCCATAACTTGGATGGATTAAATATTTAAAATGTTGTACAGCAATTTTATATATACTTGGTTTATGTTTACACCATCTGTTACATTTACAACCTTTAATAGTTATAATAGGAAAGTTGGCGAATTACGAAGGCGAAAGCCTTCTTCACTATCAATTATGTTCATTAATATTTATACGACGTTGCCTCCATCAAATCAGCTTTCTTATGTTAAAACACAGTTTAAAAATAGCCTTTTCATAATTTTCCTATACATTCTTTTACATAAAATTTTAATACATAAACGATTCCATTCAAACGTAATCCTCTTCAAAATACAAAAGAATAAAGCGAAATTTCGCATTATAAATTGTGAGGACGCTTTCGTTTTGAAATATTCCATGAATATTATTAAATTGAATATTTTTGGACACAGCACTGATAACAATAACAACAATGCTAAAAATGCTGATAACGCAAATGAAAGACAAACGGAATACTGTTCTCTCGACCAACACAATTTTTCAGTAGATAAAAAAATAAATTATTCCATAAATAAACAAAATGAATATAAATCAATAGTCACAGTCCTAAATCACAAATGTTCATTTCATTAAATCGCTTTAAAATTTATTTATTTATTTTACAAATTATATCGAAATAATTTGTAATTGTAATATAATTTTTCAATTTTAATAATTTCATCTTTTAAATATAATCTAAAACTTGTGAGACTGTACTATCGTACTTATAACTTATTTCATAAATTTTATCATCGTAAATATACATTATTAAATTTATCAAAACTGGGTCATATTGTTATGATGCTTTGATCCTTAGATTATATTCTATGTAGAACTAATATATATATATATATATATATATATATATATATATATATATATATATATATATATTATTATTTTTGCAAAAAAAAATGCAATATATTTGTCTCTGACGGTTAAGAACGGTATAACAATAATATAATATGTTCTGCTATTTCCCGGTTTTTCAGCGAATTTTCCTACGATACAAACAGACAGACAGACAAACAAACTACACACGCCACGGTTTCGCTTTACATATGATGCAATGAAATTTTCCATATAAACGTATACGATATATTGTAATATGTTTCGTGTTGCCGCTGAAAGTTGGTCGAGTCTTAGTTTCTCAACATTCCCAATGTTCGGCGAACTCGTCTACAACTTTACTTCTGAATTCGATACAAAGTCGATTGATTCATCTTTGCTCGCTCTCTGCAAAATTATCAAGTTCTCTAACAATGATGAATTGTTACATACCAAGACGATACATACACATGTTTATAATTAACCGTCTTAATAGTTGCTGAAGCGTAAGCGCTGAATCAATACTGTAACCGCTGAAAATGGCACGAATTTAATAAAATCGGTTACATAATTTTATTTACTCTTCGTTAAGTGAATTTTTTTTTTCAAAATTTTTATGAACCGATTTTTTTTTTTCAAGATTTTAAATAAATTTATTTAAATTATTTCTTGATATATCAAATATAAAAAAAATCAACATCAAATAATATGTCGTCTTTGATAAATCCACATTTATATTTTTTTTTAATAATATTTGTTAATTATTGAAAAAAATATAATAATATACTTATTTGAAAATTTAGAAAGCATACTACAAAAAAACTTGAAATTTTATTATACACAAAATCCGCAAACTGACTCCATTCCATTTAACTTATCTTTATTTAATTAGATCTTTCGCCGACAACTTTTTCAAGTATTGCTTCTAAAATTTTCAACAATAATATACGAATAAATTTCATTAATCTCAAAGATTTTTTTAATAATAATAATTACAACATAACCGATGTATAAACCGTAATATAATAAACGAAATATATAACAAATTTCATAGCACAACAACAACAAAAAGTACACTTTCATACTAAAACTGCATACTGTAATATTTATCCAATATATATAATAGTTTAGTAATAAGCGGCAATTACGATGTTTTATCACAATAATTAATTATCGTAATTGTTATTACTGGTAAAATTATATTTCTGTGTGGCTTCCCGTTGTTTGCCATGAATAATCGATACACGCACTATAATAATATATGTATAATATAATATATTTAAGTGTAGAAATACGTTTACTTACGCGTATATCGAATAATTTGCGAAACTTTCGTCATTTTAGCGGTATGCCCATTATATATATATATATATATATATATATATATATATATATATATATACATCTCTTATTAGTTGTCTATATTGAGATATTTCCCGTACAAATAATTCGACACGGTCTCGAAAATTTCACCTTGGCAATTGCCTCGTTTTACGGTTTCCGGCAAACGGGCGGAATTTTACAGTCGCCTTTTAAAATATTTTCATTGTGCCGCAAGATTAACGTTCGGCGAAAAGTTTTTCTCCCGCTGCCAGTCCTTCGTCACTCGTAAAGATAAACATTGTAATCATAATCAAATTCTTGTGCTCGCCTACAATTTTTAATGTGCACGCGCGCGCGCGCGCGCACACACACTCACACAAAATTTTCCGCAATGCCTATCCGCGCTCACTTCTTTGTTTTAGATCTCAATTTTATTTATTTTTTTTTCTTTCATTTTTCATTTTTGGCCAAATGTTGCTTTTGTGGTTCGCAACTTGAATTGTTCTGAATTTGAAATTATTCGTGCTGACTTTAGTGCGGAAATTTTCTTTATGAAATAGAGAACAACAACGTGTGATATATGTATATCGCATGTGGTAAAAGCTGCATTGTGTGATAATAAAACATCAAAAAATTAAAAATATTCTAGAACAATGTTTCTCAAAATATAAGATATCTTAAAAAATATTGAAATAATTCGCGAGAATAGTCATAATTTTTGTTTAAGACTTTTTAAAAGATAATTATTCAAAAATATACTTTAAAAAAAATATATTTTATGTTATTAAATAAATCTATATTATTGTACTAAGGAACAATTCCGTTTTAAAAGAAACTACAATAACATATTTTATAACTAATACATCATTAACCATTAAAAATGAGAATGCAATAAGAAAACGTCAATATATTGTTATAAACCATCATTTTTATCGTAAATCATATAAAACGATAAAATATACATATAAAATAAATCTAATATTATAGTCACGTTTATTTATACATTTGAAATGTGCATACTATGAAGCATTTACAATCTATTGTTAGTTTAACCCAAAAAAAAAAACTAAAGATACTTTCGTGAACATATCGAGATCTCTAGAGACTAACAATATTTATTTTCTTTTCAGAAAAGGTTCCTAGACAAAATCCTTTGAGAATCTTTTATGTAGTGAAACTTTCTGGTCCATAAAATTTTCATATATATTGTACATATGTTGAAAACTTAGATTCCATAGTTCGATATTCAAACTAGCTACACAGTTAAATAAATTGATTTCCTTTCCAATTTTCACCGTTTATAGTTTTAAAAAAAGAAATAAAAATCAAAAATATTTTCATACATATGTATACAACATGTATAAAATTGAACCCGTTCGTATTTTTCAATATTTATTATTTACTATACATATCGTGAGTCATGTTTTCAATATAAACTAGTATTTCTATTTGTACGTGATCGATTACATATATAAGTGCATAGATTCAAAAGCAATTCAGGCACATAATGCTGATTGATGTTGTCAGTTCAAAACGTACGATCATATTGTGATCGATTACACTATGAAAATTAAATAAAGGATTTATGCATTATTGAATATAACGTTTCATGCGAAAAAATAAAGAAACATATTTATATGTATATATGATATTAAATAACTCAGAAATTGCTTTTCTCATTCCATTAATAATATTCCGGTCGATTATATTGCATGTTTCAAATCTTATCACTTCTATACGTATCTATAAATATATGATTTGAATTAAATTTATTGACGTAACTCACATCAGTATTAATTGTATTTCATAAACATCATCAAATATTTGAACAGAACTGAAATTTCATAAACACTTATAGCTGTGAGTAATAAATGTACATCAAATTAAACACTTAACGTCATTTAACGTATTCATAATATATTTGAACTACAATAATAACATTTGACATTCGCAAATTTTGAATTTATAATCAATATATAAATTTTGCTACAGTAGATAAAAAAATTAACCGACTTTGTATATTGTTAAATCATAACTATTTTTAGTATTTTTCTTTCTTTTATAATATTTAATATTTTAATTAATATATTATAATTATAATGAATTAGGTTAAAGAAAACATTTTTTACATAAAATATTAGTATTTCTACTAAAAATAAAGTGAAGAGAATTAAAAAAAACGTAATACAATTTCAAAGACTTTTCCATTATCTGAAAATTAACAGAGCAATATTCTTTCAAACCTGCATAATATACTTTAATTAAAAGAAAAACCTGTTTTAACACAAAGTTCAGAAGCATAATTATAAAATTCAAATACCATTTTCTATCTACTCAAGTCATTATAACGCAACTTTCGCAGACGTCCCGATTATAATTTTCGCTAATTATGTGCAATCATTACGTTTAATTTTCGCGCGCTTTTCGCTTTCTTGTCTCGAAAACGAAAACGAGGTCAAAAGTTAAATCCCGAAATGCAAACCAAAATTAAGCACCGAAGTCGACGTCAAATAAAATGGAAAATATATACGGCGACGCCTAATTGAGCCGGCGCGCAAAGGAGCCGAGTCGACATAGCGGGCCACAAAGGAAAATTCATTGGACATTTTTCCCGGACGATTTTCCGCGGAAAATTTCCGCGACTCGGATTACTTAACCGTCTCGTTTTTCCGTTGTTTTGTGACCGCGGGCGTGCTTTAACCGGTTTTTCACCGCACACATACATGCACGTGTATCGCGGGGGATTTTTCCCTCAGTGTGACTTGTATATAGAGTATAAAGTTCACACAAAACACATGTGTGAATGGTTGGGTTTTGCGTGTTTTTTATGGTCGTTCGCGTGTCATCACGCCGTTTTCCCGCACCATTTCCACAGGAAAACTCGAACTGTTTGGAATAAGATGGGCAAAAGTGGGGTTAACGTATATTTCGTCTAGTTTATTGCTAGTAGGCGTCAACCCGACATCCGAGAGACGAAAGTCAACGGAAGATGGGGAAAAAAACGAAACGACCGAACGACCTACATATAAGTTTCCAAAAAAAAAAAAAAAATATATATATATATACATATAAAATATATATAGAAAATGCCTAGTGTATATTTATATAAATGTGTATAAGGCATCTAAAAGTCGACGAGCGTTATGACTTTAGGATAAATTTCGCCGTTGGGGGAGTGAAAATAGGCTGCGGCGTTCCGAGAATTTCTCTCGAATTTCTCCGAGGCAAATTATTCGACGTTAAATTTTAGGTTATATCCGTCTCGAGTCATAACAGTACGTTTTCCGACTATACCCTTTCAAAATGTATTTATATGTGCGTACGCACTAAGGGGTGGAAAAAAAAAGTTAAACACCCGCCGTATTTGTCGTACGAATAGACGTAATTTTATATTACAAATGAAATTCTCGTTTTGCAATACACGTTTTGTTTCCAAATTGTATTTAATACATACGCAATAAAAGCTATATTAAAGTATATTATTTCGTTTAATTTTTTTATTAGCATTTATATATAAAAAATATGACAAAAATTTTGAGATAAATAACAGCCTTTAGCACATATAAATAGTACACAAATATAAATTAAATAATAGATAATATAATTCTGACAAATTTCATTAATATTTTAACTCTAAAAAGGCTATTCAGTGATTTATTTTACAATAAATATTTATTATTAAAAAAAATTAAATGTTATATAAGCTAATACTATAATTAACAATTTTTTTATTATATCGCTTGTAAATTAAAAATAAATTTAATTAGAAAACTAGATTTTTAAAGAAAAAATTTATAATTATTTACAACGCTTTCAACTTTTTTAAACTCACTGTACGTGAATAGTTTTATTTTAATTTTGTTTTTTTTTTAAGAAATACTTTTACTAGTTAAGTTTTCGCACAATTTCCTTTTATACGACACTAGCCAACGTAAGCTCGATATAACTTGGAAAATTATAACAATTTGTAAAGTCATGCAAGAGTTAACTTACTCTCAAAGTCTTTGCTAAAAATTTTGAAGAGTACAATTTTAAACGTATCTCGTTTTGATTGCAATTTAAACGTTCAAAATTGATATATTTATATGTATTGCGCTGAAAATGAATTATATTTAATAGTGCAAGCTTTAATTTAATAAAGTATTGAATATACTCCGCCCAATCTTGTTATTTCGAATTACTATTGCATCGCTCCCAATTTACATCGAAGAACTTACCCATGAAGTTTGCTCTTGAAGTATCAATAAATCAAATTGTAACTCCGAAATATCAAACCGCTTAAACAACTTGCTCAATTTGCTGTGAAGGAACATGTTTATGTGTACGTGCACAGATTTATACGGAGCAAAAAGGGGATGTTTCTGCGGGGGTAGGTAAAGTGAAACAGGGACAGAGAAACGAGGAAATAGGGGTGCGAATGGGGTCGATTTTAATTTTATGTTCAGTTAATTAAACTGCGATTTACGGAATGTTGTGGACTGTTACGAATCCAAAACTCAAATCCTGGATTTACATAAACCGGTTGCGGTGCAAGTTTTTCTTCCCCTTTTCACCGAGAAAATATTGCGGGAAATGCGATACGAAACTCGCAGGTTGAAAACGATTTATTATAAGAAACTTAGTATTCCATTTATATATATAATTAAATTTTCACTTATATATATATATATATATATATGTGTGTGTGTGTGTGTGTGTGTGTGTGTGTTTGTGTGTATGTGTGTGTGCATTGCAATCTTCGTTGAATTCGAAACTAAATATAAGTTAAATCGTATTTCACTAAATCAATAATCTCATCTTGAAATTGCATGTATAAATTTGAGTGTTATCGAATAATTATTTATTATATCAAAGATTAATATATTACATAATAAATTTAAAATAAATTTTGTTACAGAATAATATTTGTCATCCATTCAATTCATAAAAATAAAATCGATTAAAATACGACTCTTTTTCGGTAATTCATTTATGACTACTTTCAGTTAAATTTTTCTTTTCCCTCTACACATATCATTTTTTCCGTTGGAAATATACGATAAATACTCTTTTATCTATTATAAGTAGATTGCTTACAACCTGACGTTTAATTTTATATAACGTCCTTGGGGTCACAAAGTTGTCTCGTAAGCTTATCTCAATGAGTTTTTGAAGCATTCAACCCACTTATCTACTTTGCTCGGTTATACGTGTTCGTTCGATATAATTTTCAAATTTAAAGGCGGCTTTCTATACGTACACGTCGTGTAATTTCAAAACGATCTGAATATTATAAGTGAAATTTCATCGTGTGTGACACTAGTGCGTAAAATATGTAAAAAGTATTGTCCGTTTTGCGAAAGCCTCTCTCGCGTGCGAAGCTTTTACTTCGGACGAGCTTTACGGGGTTTGAATGATTGCCGCTCGGGAACGACCCTAAATCCTAAAATGGGTTTTCAGCATGGACGAGTTGGTCATTTGCAACTTATTTATATGCAGATAGTTCAAATTCTTGAATTTCGTACATTGTCCCTTTTGACCGTTTTAAAATTTAATAATTTCGTTTTCGTCATCCCAGCTGCTAAGTTTTTTTTTTTATTTTATGCGACAAAAATGAAGGATTTTTCTCCGCTCTTCATACTTTTTCATTCCTCTCAATTTTTAAAACATATATTCAGAATTTTTCTTTTAAAAACAAATGTATCATATATATGGTATAATCAAAAATTAAGCATATTAATATTCATAATATTTCTAATTATATAATATATAAACGTTGTAATAAATCTATTTTTGTTTATTTTATTTAAATAATGTTAGAAGAAAATATCTTCAAAGTATTCTAAAATACATGGAATATGATTATATTTGAACATTTTTATTCAATTTTATAACAATATATGACAAAACTGAAATATGATAAAATTTCTTTATATTTATTTTAAGCGAACAAAAATAACAGGTTCGAATTTTATATAAAAGCAGACAAACAATTTATTTCTGATATATAATATTAATAAATTCTAAGAAACGCCTACAAAACTTTATTATACTATATACCCGTATATATTGTATAATACATTTTAGACATATCGAAAAACAATAGAGTATCTAATTTATTATCGCCAATTTTGAACGTTCAAATATTTTGTATCGAAAAACGAAAAAATAAAGATAACTCGTACAGGAAAAAAAATATACAGATATATATATTTTTTCACTGTCACCGTGAAATATTCCGCGCATTAATATCGTTCGACTATTTGTGACCGGTTGTCCGAAGACGTTTCGAAAAGACTTGTATTTTGGAAATTTCTTCAAAATATATGTAATGAGAGGCGGTTGAAGAAGATGAAAAAAATAGGGATTTTTCGGGGTGAAATGGAAACGAAAGAAGATCGTTTTCAATTAATGGCACCGTCGTGAAAATCGAACTGCTGTAATGGCGCGCTCTCGCGATTTATGACAGTCATTTGGTTTTTGATGTCTCCCTAATTATCGTTGATTTCAACGGTCGTGACTGCGAAACTGAAATATTCCGCCATTTTTAGAATATGGCGTCGAAAATTATCGCAACATTTTCACTTTAAATTTTATGTATAAATATTTTTTTTTATTTTATTTTTACTCCGAATGCTACTACTCTAATAATCATATATCCCATTAGTGCTAGTTTCCAGTGACGCTAATATATGTATTTTTTTAATATTTATTTCCTTAAAAAATATTATTTTTTTTTTTATAAAAAAAAGTTTATATAATAAATATATATTTTCAACCATTTCTATAATGTCCATTTTTAGTAATATAGAAATATTTTTTTTTTATTCAACATCAAAATTTGTTTATTCTATTATAATCATTTTGCGTATTTTTTTTGTGTCCATCAAAATAATAAAATAATTCCAATTTATTACGAGAATAAAAGTCGTCTCGAAATTAAATAGACTCATAAAATAAATTAATAACATAAACCCGAACTTTATATTTGAATATTTATATATTTCATTATGCCGTTTTAAAATAATAATTTATTTTATTGAAAATAACTAAAGTTTTAATCGAATTCTTTAATCAAAAATATTACTATGAATAAATTACAAAACTCATAAATATCACGAGTTTAATCCTTTCGTCTACATTGAAAATAGCTAACGGCCATCTAAAATGTTATATAATATATTTTTACAATTTACATAAATATAATTTTAATAAAACCATGTTTTTCTCAACATATAATTAATTACATATAGTGAAACGTTACAATCACAGACAAAGATATAAAAAATAAAATTGACACCGGTAACACCGTTCATTTTTCAATCTGTTCCCCATTCGACAATCGATACATTATTGTTTGATATTATTTATGTTTTTTTTTATTTTTATTTTTGGAAACCGATTTCGTGAAATAATAGCATATCAACAACATAATCTGACGTAGCCCAGTATGCCGACAGATTTATGTATTTTCTTACGTCTACCGCATAAGCCTTGTATCGGTTTTCGTCTTTCAATCTCTTGTCAATGACGAGGCCATTCTTTTTCCATCGCTAAAACCATACCGGCACATGACACATACAATCTATATATAAATACATATATATATAATATTGTTTTCATACATATATATATATATATATATATATATATATATATATATATATATATGTATATATATATATAAAGGGATGATATATTATTTTCAATAAAATGAACGAGCGCCACCGGATGAAACGCCTCCGGGAATGTTCGTTCGCCTGCACGTCGTAAAACGTTGGCGGAAATTTTCCAGACAAATTTTCCGGCCAAACAAAAACTTTCGTACGGTTTGATGACGACTGATGCCGTGACAATTTTTCCCGAATTTCGCACCTAGTAAAAGTTTACACCTTCAATTTTCTCGTGTACCTTAAATACGTGTACGTTCGAATGTGTATATGACGTATATAAATTTCGTATACGATTTCGGTACTGAATATTCTCATCTAAAGATTTATCGTTTATATTATAAATAATAAATCTGTATTATTATTTTTAGGCGTTTAAGCACTATGAAAAAAATATTATTATATAGAAATTGTGAAATATTACTACAAATCTAATACAGTATAAAATATTAACCGTTTAGTTTTTTCATAATATTTTATAAGATTTAAAACAATTAGTGATACGTTTCAAAATTTTAAATTACATTATTTATCACTTTATAAAAATATAAAATCATTTTTTTAAATAAATTTTTATCACTTTTTCCAATTAGCAAAATATCATAGCGTTTCTTACAGCTGTGTATATTTATTTTATATATTTATATAAATTTACATTGTATTTTGTAAAAAGTTTTTTTCACGAAATCTTTTTTAATGTAAAACCGATTATTTAATTTACTTCGTTCGCCATTAAAAAAAAATCATAACAAAATTTAGTTAACGAAGCACGTTCGCCCTTCAATACAGTCGATTCATTCGATTACATGTGAGGTCACCCTTCGTTTAAATTTTATTTATCTTTGTCATTTAAAAATATTTTAAATAGTTGTATAAATTAAAAATGATAATTAAAATTAATAAAATTATGAAAAAAATATATTTTTATTATATTTAAAGAATATACCATATACTACATAATTTTTTTAATTAAGTGAAAAAACATTATAAACATCGCCTTCTTTCATCGATTTTTATCTATACAAATGTTTATAAAAAATATCAAAGAAAATTCTTCTACGTATAACGATTAAATCTTAGGAAAAAGTGAATAGAAGTAGTCGTAAAAACGGCTATTAGTATCGGCTCATTAGCAAAGACACGACATTCCAATTTGCCACATTGTATTGTAACAGCACATGTCCCCAACGCTAATTATATTTTCCTTTCACTCAAAATAGAACAAAGGGACGAAGTTTTCGAATTAAGCATGAGAAGCTTAAAGCTTTTTCTCCACTTTCCTTCGTCGCGATTCCCATCGGAATCCCTTCTTTTCATCTCTTCGAATCTGCTTTGTTTTTCGCATTTTTACGCTTGATTTGCGCTACCATTCATTGTTCATTAGTTCAATATTCCTTTGTTTTGTCTTTGGATCTTGCATTCGAATTCGTCCATGCGATACTAAATTCGTATAGTGTATAGTAATATATAATACATGTATATAATTTTTTATTTAATTTTTAACATTAATTTACTATTGATAAAATTATTTTTACATTTAGTTTCAAATATTTAACAAATTTATATTACAAATTAAATTAATTGTATAATAAATCTAAATTCTGACAAAAAAAATTGAACTAAAATTTGTATTGTGCGCAAATAATTGAGTTCATTTAAAAAATTACTGTACTTTAACAAAACGCCTTTGAAGCAAAATTGCGATAACAATATTTAAACTAACACTGATGAATAAAAGCAATTTGTAATTTTGTGATTGATGAAGCCTAACGGTACCGCATAATACGACGATTATTTATGAAAAATCTAAAATTTCAAAACGACCAACGTCGTACATCTTTTGGAGTTAATTTTTCGCCATCTTAAAACATCAGACAGAAAAAAATGGAAGGTGAAAAGACTGATTCCAAATTTGCCGGCGTTTTTCTTTTTTTTTTTGAGACTCTTTCTCTCGTTTTTTCTTCTTCGTATACTTTTTTTTCTTAAATCGGCCAAACGACTGCGGTCCTTTTATTGTGAATTCGCGTTTCATTTTTTCGCTGCGGTTCCGGAAAACCGTAGGAAACAAAGAAAAACCGCTCGTTGCGAGCCGAAGAAGAAGGAAAATCAGGGTGGTTCCCGACTTCGAAGTGGTGGGAGGGGCAATAAATTCAATTTACATCCCCCACGGAAAAGTTTCCACATTATTTTTTACGAAAGCGAAGCCGCACCTCCATTACCTTCTCCCCCCCTCTTTCTTTTTCTCGAGCCTCTGAAAAAAATCCGTCCATTTGTCCGATTTTCATCTTTTTTAAGATTTTTTTCTTTTTCGTCTTTTTCTACCTCGGTCTGCCTTGACCTTTTGGCCAGTCAAAGCAATGCATTGATCGTTAATGAAGTGAACCGAGAAGATTTTCTTGAAAATTCCGTGGTATCGACATAAAGAATTCCGGTCGAAATATTGGATTAAACCAGGGATGTGAATTTATGTCGACAAATTTCTTGATTTCACACAAAATCCATTAACATAATTATCAAAAAAAACTTACATAATGCAAGTAAACAATATATAAACTACATATTATAAATAATTTATAGAATTTCAATTTAAAAAAATATATTTTTATGCATTAGATTTATAAATTATCGATGTAAACTAAAGAAATTTACATTATAATTATTTTAATAAATATTTATTAAAAGTTGGTGATTAATTATTTTTAATTCAGTCAGAGACGAAAATACTACTTTATCGGCTTCACATCCCTGAACAATAAATATATTGTAAGTAGCGAACGTACAGCATTCTCAAAGAAACCCCCCTTTCTCGGTAAAAACACAATTAATTCGAACAGTCTCGAGCGAAAGAAGAAGGCACTAAGGTTTCAAAAAGTGGGCGGCGAGGGGGACGTTAGACTTTGATGAGGGGCGGAGGGGGGAGGAGAAGAGGTCGGTGGAAACACTTATTTTTTATGGCCGTTTTATTGCGCCTTGAGGCCAACTTTTGAACGCGTCTCTTCTTCTCTACACTAACGCGGTCTTCGTAAATTCCGCCCAATTGTCCGATACGGCCTTTTCCGTATTATTATTTTGGCGAAGAAACACGCGCAGGGGGTTGAATTTAGTGAAGGGATGAGGGCATTTGAATAGTTCACTGTCTCTGACGAATATTTACATTTTAATATAGGATTTATATCGTATTATTCTCTTGAAACAATGTTCAAATTTATTTTGACATTTTTCACAGTAATATAGAGTCAAATATAAAATTTAAACTCACTTTAGATATTTTCAATTTTCTTATATATAGATTCATTATGCTAATTCGGTTTTTCATTTCTCGATTAATGGATATTTCATCATATAAAATCAATTACATTTTTTTTATAAAAAAAATATATTCATATACAAAGAATTTAATGACAAACAAAAATACGATATATATTATATATTAACTTTAATTTTTCAAGTCATTAATATTCAATATATTATATTTTATAAATAAATATATATAACATTTTTTTCTTAAATATATAATAATTCTAATTAAAATCTCAATGATGTATATAATATAAAAATATATTTCTAATTTTATTTATATGTAAATAAAAATTCAATTTATAAAAATATTTGAATCATAAACCATTTTTATTCCGATACACACCGACTAACAGAAAACGACCCGTTTTTTTTCACTCTTTCAACGAGGCTTTTCTGCATTTCTCACGAGGCTTTCCTCTGTTTAACGTTTCGAATGTCCCTCATATATTTCGATTACAGGATAAGAGATAAAGAAAAAAAAGAGAAAGAGAGATGAAAAAAAAAATAGAGGGAAATAGCGAGAAAACTCGTTGAAAACTGAGAGAAGGCGTGCCCGGTCCATTACGATGAAATCGTCCGACATTTGTATCGATCGGATTCCCTTAAAAATTGGCTAAAGATTCACCGTTAAATTTACGACGTCGTAAAATTCCTCATACACAATTTCGCGCCGGCTTTTATTGTAAAAGCACGAAATTTATAACGAAATTTCAATTGAAATATTCGCGAGACGACAGCGACGCCGAATATGAGTTCAATCGACTGCAACATAATGGCTAATTTTAATCAAGTGAAAATTACCGTAATGGAATACTCGGAGCCCTATATTAAATTTTTGCCGATAGTTATCTCATCTTTATACACTTTATGACGCTATAGTTTAGAAAAATTCAATTTTTATATAATTTTACAATATCGATAAGATAATGTCGCGCGAAGAATATAATATTGCCCATATTGTGAGAAACGTATAATCTAATAATATAATATTGCATAGATAATAATAAAATTAATAATTATATAATAAAATGCATTTTTGATAATATAGAAAATATTAATGTTTACCATATTAAAACTAATATGAAAATTTTGTATTCATAACGTTCAAATAATAAAGAGTTTGAAAAAACTTATTATTTTAACAGTATTAAAAAATTGGAATATTTAAATGTATTGAATTGCAAAATGTCTATATTTAATAATAAATAATAAAAATCTAAAAAAATGAGACTTATTGAGAAGCTGAGAATTTTTAAAAAATATATATTATTTTTTCAATAAATACAAAATTACAATATAAAGTCCATATTGATAATGCTTAAACAATCAGAAAAAAGAGAAATAAAATTTAATACATATACAAAAATTTTAATACATAAATATAAACTATAAGTATATAAAGTAAAAATATAGTTTTTAAATATAAAATAAAAATAATAAAATGTTTAAAGATATAAAATGACATTTCAAAGTATTACCGTGTGAATTACGACATACCATTGCCACACATATCACGTTATTGGCATTTGTAGTATGTTATTGCCACACGTACTGAAGTGATATCACATGTACAGCTACATATAATATTGCACTGTGGAGTTTATATTCTAGTAAAGCTCGTGGTTTTGCGATATTATTGAAATGCCTGACGTTGATTTTTTTTCAAAAAGTTATTTATCACGTATAAAAAAAAATCCGTTCTCTGTTTTCGCACAATTATTTCGAAAACATTACATCGATGGCCCCGTTGAAACGTTGAACTCGTCAACGTCACGTCGAACGATCGTTTTCGTTGTTGATTTTGTCGAAAATGTTTAAATTAAAAGTTCCAGTGTTGACAAACGCTCTTTTGAAAATTGATTGGAGTTTGTTCGCGAAACGCGAATCAATCTCGAAATTTTCCCGTCCCCCTTGTGAATATCGACCGTTAGTAGTTCGGAGATATCTTCTTGATAACGGTAAAGTTTTCCTCTGACGTGCCTAATTACTCGACGCCATAATTTATCATTCAAAAGCCGAAAGGGAAAAATGAACGAAGAAAACGTTGAAATATGATTGAAGAGGAAAAATGTCATTTTTCCATCTATCTGATAAATCCTTTCGTATTCGAATGAAATCTATAAAAGTACTATGTGGATTTCATCGTCGCTCGACGCTTTTGTAAATCACAAAAGAATCTATAAAAATTTAATAATATCATATATTGATAGTTGCATACGCAAAAGAGGACCTCCCTCAGGTGTTTTCAACTCTTGTCCGTACTAGACTTTTCGAGTTTACCGTCCACTCGTTATATCGAAAACTCATTGTATGAGAGAGCTTGAATACCCTTTTTTAAAAATTCCGAAAAAAAATCCATCGTTCGACGAACAGACTATTATTATCGAAAGTCTTTTTTTGCGAAACAATAGACTCTTAAGTTTCTTTTTTTTATTTTCTGTCATATTTTAAATTTTTGAATAAATTTCATCATTTTTAGAAATATTTTTCAAGCGAAAAATATTGAAATAAAAAAAAATATTATATTTAACGCTGATTAAAATTTTAAATGTTACAATCGGATTTCAGTATATAACAATAAATAAATTATTATTTTTATATATTATAAATTATTTTAAATCAATTTAAAATACAGTACATCTATTTTCAGAATTAACTTTTGAATAAATGATATTAAAATTTTTCAAGCTGAAATTATTACTAAAAAATAAAACTAATGATTCATTAAGCAGTTCATATATATATTTACATATATATTCATATACAATAAAACAAAAAGAAAACGAATTTCGCAACATTTATGAGACGATTAATCACCGGATAAACATAAAACAATCCGTATTCGATGCAATGTTTTGACACTTGTTTAATTGAGTTTTGAAATTGAATCGCCCCAATTTGAATGCCGTAACAAGCACAACCCCTAAAAATGTAACAGAATCGCAACGCAAAACAGAATATAGAAAAAAATATATGTATATGTATGTATTTGAAAAAAAAAACTCATATATCTTTTGAGCATATTTTCCATACAAACTTTTCCATCGAGTCGGAAAACTCAGATAAAATGTTCGAGCGTTGATGTCAAACGAAAATAAATCGAAATTCAATATTTTTTCTCGCCCTTCGACGTAATAAATATTACATTGAACGAATGACGCGTCAAAACATTTTTATAATATTTCTGTTTCGAACTTTTTCCCTTTTTTTTATTTTTATTTCACCGGCATACCGTTTTTCTTTTGACTAATTTTTGCGACTCGACGATAAATTTCATTCCCGTTTTCATCGGTATAATTTTAATTACACTCATGTTTCGCGTTTACAAACGCCATAAACGCTTTCGAGATTTTTCCCTTTTTTTTAATTCAATTTATTTTTTTTTCTCGTCCGTTATAAAAATGCTAAAAGCTCCAATCTGTACAACGATAATATCTAACCGGCGTTCGGTATAATCAATTTACAATATAAAAGCGGTGGAAAATAGCATCAATAAATTATGAAAGTGTACGCGAGAGAGATTTCATCGACAAAGTTACTAAATTACTAACGAGTGGACGAAAAGCCTTCAATGTATTTTATTTCATGGTATGACCCCTTAAATTTCTAATTAATCATTGAAAAATAAATCGAAACTCAAGGTTATATGTGTCGTAAGATTAATCAATTTACTCACTGAAAGTATAAAAAAATGACATTATTTAATAATAATATAATAAATTATATAGTTCTATTATTTTAGAAACAATCAAAATTTCACTAATCTTTCATGTTTAACAATATTTGTTTTAATCGTTCTACATTACTCAAAAGACATATTAAGAATGAGCAACAAGTTGATTGTTAAAAGATTTTTGATCGATTATAACCGCCAATTTTTTCCACAATCTTTCATGTCGTCGTTCAATAGTTTAAATAATACAGGTTTAAATATGTGAAACTTTGAGATTTTTTCCATTAATTTGCAACATACATATAAATAAATTGATTTAAAATTTTATTAACCTTATTGAATTTTTGTAATATTTTTAATATCGCAAATTTTTTATGTTTAAATTATTATATTAAAATTGATTAAATTATATTATAGTCATTGAAAAAATGGAGTATGATCAAAATGACATTGAAAGTGATACATTTCAACATTTTTTTTCAAAATTTTAAATTGAATATAACGTATAAATGTGATAATAATTTTAATATTTAGAAACAATGTATTAAATGATAATATATTATATATATTTATACGCTGATTAGTAATAGTAATTGTTCAAAGCTCAATATAAAGCATAACAGAGCATTGTTTCCGATAGCACGGTCCCCGAGTCCACAGATAGGTGTAATTGATCAAATAGTGCGGTTTACTCGTGTACCCGTTAATTAATTGAAGATATATCCCGCTTCCGGTGCTATTGCTATCCCCTGTATAATCGCGATACATCTATATATATATATATATATATATATATATATATATATATATGTCAGATTAAATGGAATTTCGCACAATAATTTCACGACGATTAGCGTCGAATTCACGTCAAAAAGTATCGAACACAGCTTTCGGTTTCAAACGTTCGCCGTGTTTTAGCTATCTACTATATATATTATATATACGGGAGCTTTCATAATAATCAATCCAAATTTGTTTTCGGATATAACTGAATTTAGTAAATTATCTTTTGAATATGTTATATAATTTTTACATATTTTGAAATGCTACTTATTTATAGGATTTTATTGATAAAACTTATTCTTATAAGTATAATTTGATTTTGAAATATTTTTAAATAAATACTTAATATTATATATATATATATATATATATATATATATATATATATATATATATGGTATATATATAATATTGATCGTAAGCTTTGTTGCTTGTATATAAAATCAGCAAATTTCATCTTTATACTATCGTGTATACATCTGCATTATAGAATGTTCTAAAATCAATTATAATCAATATTACAATTTTTATATTTTAAAAATAAATCATAGAACTATCTACGATAATAGTCGATTAAAATATACCTTTACATTTTAAATAACGTTTTCTATCATATTATTATTATATATAATTTGTTATATTCGAATATTGAAATAAAATTTTACCGTCGACCGCCAATTCAATTGTGATTCACGAATTTTTCCGAGAAAACTCAAACGTTTCAAAGCGTAGCGATTACGACGTTTAAAACGATTTTCATATTTGATATTCATTCGCTGCGAATTCAACCGAGAAAATGAACGATATTATTTCTTTTCTACCATCAAACTTGCTCATTCGAATACCTGAAAATCACTTTCGGAATCGCGTTCAACACTTTCATAACATAATTTGATAATTCGACAAATCTTCCAAATATACATTTATAACTTGTAAAATATAGACAAAAACACACCCCGTTTTATATATATATATATATTTAACTATAAACACACACACACACACATATTATATACAGAAATAGGAGATTAAATTAACACAAACGTTTTTAATTGCTAAAGTGGCATGCGCTTGTTAATACGCGCATTTCGCTAACGTTATATCCACACAACAACCACAAATTAAATTTATTATACGTGAAACGTATATTTGTCATACGGGAAAAACACGTTTAATGGTTTCTCTTCTAGCAAAAAAAATAAAAAAAAAGCATACACTCGTTTACGCCATTATATTTTTAACACTAGCCGCCAGTGGTGTAGTCGCACATTATATATAAATATATATTTTAGAACAAAAACGATGGTACGGCCTTCTACATCTATCCCGTAATTTCACTCGGGGAAGTTTTGACTCGAACATCTCTCGAGTAACTTATAAAACATCGATTTATCGCCGCCCAACGATCCGCCCTTTTTCCACTCCCTAACTACGCCGCTGAACCCATCTATGAGTCAAACAGTGAGACTAATTTGTTCTAATAATACTAGACGATATATTTGAACCATTTCTTACTACACAAATATTTGATCAAACTATTTTTTTTCTATAATTAAATCATATATATATATATATATATATATATATATATATATATATATATATATATATATATATATATATATATATATATATTTAAATCAATATTTTATAAATAATTTAATAAAATGATTTAAGATTATTAGTTGTACATTTTGATAATGTGATTAAAATGATATAGAATTTAATTAATTATGAAAATATTTTGATATAATTTAACATGTGATTTTAATGCATTAAAACAAAAAACCATACCTTTAATTATTTTATATAAAATATAAATCATTTATATGAAAACAATGCCAAAATTTTAACGATCAGTATTTATCGAATATATAGATTATATTGAAAAATTCCTATTGAAATTTAATGGACAATTATTTTACCCAATAAACTAAATTTAATCGCAAAATATGATCGAAATATATGTAATTTTGCGATAGAATTTTAATTATGTTTACGGAGAATTTCGATTATGAACAATTGTTAACGTTCCCGATTTTAATTAATCCTGAACGCTGCACGGGCACATTTCATAAAGTATTAAATTGGGCAAATTTTAGGGACCGTGAAAATGGGGGGAAGGGGGCAGAAGGAAACGGGATAAAGCAGGGGGACCGAAATGAATATTTTAACAATATATATTATGCGGCTTTTTTTCCTATGTTCGATACATGTTTACAAATAAACGTGTGTTCGTTGTATGTGAAGGTGTCTTATGTAAATAGCTCGAAATTGAAATTCTTTATTCGGGTATTCGCGGAGAATTTTCTTTTTTTCCTAAGATAATTTACAAGCAAATTTGCATCTATTTACATGGGATATGACTACGGTAAACTCCCGCAGTGGAACATTTTCTCCTATGAGCGGTTCGCCTATGCTATAAAATATATATTTTCATCTTATATGTTATTATATATACATATATATAAAATATAAACGGTACGGCAAATTCGATCCGCACTTGACTGAGGGAAAAATCTGAACTGAAAGAGGTTGGCGATTTTTTTTTTCATTCGCGGTGAAAGGCCTTTTCAGAAAAATCCAGCCGGAGAAAGTTAAAAGCTGACGCTAAAGCCTGAAAACTCGAACTGAATCGCGCGAACGAAAAAGAAGAAAGTTGAAGAAAAGGCGTACAGTACGATTCAAAGATTTTAATATATTATTGAAAAAATATTTCTACAAAACGCAATAAGATTTGAATTTATTTCTTTTAATCTGTCGACTCAAAATACTTTAAAATATTACATCAATATTCTAAAGTGTTGTAAAATGCAATATAAAAAAAAATATTAATGCTTTGTAATGGATATAGCATTTTCTGGTGAGTCCATACCAAAAATTCGAGCACCATATGTATAAATAATAGGGGAGGAAAAACGCGAAAAACGTGCCAGAAAAGGACACGAGCTGAATCTAATCGAAGCGAATTGTCAAAATGACGCATACAAAACGCTGGAAGCTCTCACATTTTGAGTAGATGCGATTTATGCGAGCTTTTAACGCGTCACGCTAGTTTTCCCCGCCGCATTATTATGTACATGTAATTTGACACACATGTCTTCTGATATAATACACGAACATATATTTATATGCGGTGCCATATTTTCCGAATAATGGAGAAAGCGCTAAAAATATTGTCTACCCTGATAATTTCATTTTTTTTTTTGGTTATCGTACAATATTTTATTTTAATTCTTTCATAGATTTTTTATATTTACGAATATTTGAAAAAAAATAATGAATATACTATATATTTCTTGTTTATTTTATATTTATGAGATTGCAAAAATTGCGGAATACTGAAATAATCGTATTACGTGAAACATTTTTCACGAGAAAATGTTTTCACAGACTCATTTTCCGTTATATAAATGTAAGAAGTGACGAAAATCGTTAATTTAATTTAAGACTCTTTACGTAGTAAATATATTTTAAATAAAATTCGTAGTTTATTTCTCTTTTTTTTTTTTAATAAACAATTGCAAATACTTGAAAACTTTAAAATTTTTGTTCATATATATTACTTAAAAATATTAATTTAAATTATATTTTTAATTTATATATACATTTTTTTTTCTATACTAAAAGAGCATCCATAATATTTAATAACAATAAATAAATTAGTATTTTCATATATTCATGTCAAAAAATCTGTATTAAATCTTAATATATTATTTTCAGTTTTTTTTTATTAAACCGTTTAAATTAACGATTATATATATATATATATATATATATATATATATATATATATAATAAAAAATGATTAAATTATAATAACCAGTTTGATGTAGGCAAACTAATTTAACTATTAAACTCTCGCAATTATCCAACTACAACAACATAACAAAATTATTTTAAATATTCATAACCTTTTTGTAATTTATATATATCAACTAAATGAATACTTATAAATTACGGCATCGTATAAATAATGAAAATAAATTATAAAACACGCTCGTGTATGCGTAACATAAATACAAAAGTATCTTAAAGTCACGTAGTTAAATATGTCATAATATATGAATGTTATCCGCGCGAATATTTTCCGTGTTTTTTCGTCTGTAAAAGTGTCTAATTCTATATTCAACGTTTGCATTCGTTACTTTTACATGTGTGACAAAAATTCTACAGCGGCGTGACTTTATTTATAAAAATATTTCTCGGTTTACACACAGAATTCGTAATATTTTCTATTCGTTAATACGGAAAAAGCGGCGCTACGAGTCGTGACGGGCAACCGACAGCTTTTCCTTTTTCGGTGTCATAACAACCGATTTTTTTTCTGTTGTCGTTGTTATACATTTGATTTTTTTTAATTCGTTCTACATTTTGAAATATTCCATATTATAAAATATAAACGTAAAGTATTATTTTTATTTCGTTTATTTATTTTGTAAAATATCTTTAGTAAGTATTCTCTAATGCTTTTCATATTTTCAATTTTAAATGAATATTTTTTTCATAAAAAGAATAAAAATCAGTGATTATATATTTTTCATGTTTATAAATCTAAAAAATAATATCAAACATACAAATTTATGAATGCTTAACTTACCGTTGATTTATTTTTTAACATTACTGACTTTGATTTTGGATAGTAAGTAATAAATAAAAAAAATATTTTTTTTATTAGAAAAACTTTCTAAATAAAAATCCAACTATTGTAATAAAAAATATTGTCTACAATTAAATATTATGATTAAAATAAATATAATAAATAAGATCTTATTTTCCTTAGTTTGTTTACAAGTCAGAAATCAAAATATTTTTATGTGAAAAAATATTATACTGTTACTTTTTTAAATATTCAGAATATTTTTTCATATATGAGTTGCATTGTGGACAAAAATCACACTTCACTTACATCGCACAAGTTGCATGGTGAAATTTCATTATTACACAATTACGGTTCGAACTTTCTAATAATCTAATTTTGCATTCGACATTTCGGGTCTTGTATATTATATTAACCTTATACTTGTCCCTTGGGAGATAAACGAAGGTTTAACCCTTTTAGATTCTCAATCGAAACGTGCACAACATAATAATAACACACACGCAAACATTCGTAGACACACACACACACAAACAACATAACTAAAATTACATACACACACATGTACTCACATAATTATTGCAATTAGATTCGAACCGAGCTTTCTGTGACGTTCGTGTGTAATGTTATTAAATTTTATTCCGAATTTATTTAACCGTTTTCGAGACAATGACATTACGGGAGTTCCCAAAAGGGAACACCGCACATATTTCGAACGCTTGCATTAAAAACTTTCATAATAAAAGTTGACTCGCAAAAGCACTTTTCAAAGTCAAAGTCGAGTGCGCTTAATATTTTCGCCGGAATTTTCTCGTTATTATTTTATTACGATTTTTTTCCTCTCTTCTAAGTTTACCAATAAACGTTTTCGAATATATCATTGTTGTCGTTATATTTTATAAATATATATTATATATATAGTATTTATATATAAATGCGTTTTGTCGCGCCTAAGAAACGATTGCTTTTGGAGATCTTTTGAAATTTTGCGTCGTCGTTTTTCTTCTTTTTACTTCAATCTTTTATAGCACTTATCTTATCGCTTCACTTCGTAGATATTCTTTTTTCTCTTCATCTTTTCAAAGTTATATTGCTTAAGCCTCCGCGAAGGAGAATGCTTCTCCAGAAAAATCCGATTAGGACGAGCCTCGTGCCGAAGAAAAAAAATCTCTCTCATACATCCAAAGTCCACTTATTTGGTTTAAGATAACGATCGGGGAAAATTTTATTTTCCAATTACTAAAAAAAGAACCACCTTTCAGAGTTTAAATATGTTTTTAAACTTAATTTCTTAATTATAAAATATCCTACTTAAAAAGAATGAGTCGTTATATTAAAATAAATCACTACAATTGTTTTTCAAATATATATATTATGTAAATATTTAAAAATATTTTTAAATTATTACATATATAATTTTGATCCTAAATTCAATTCATACATGTAATAGAATATAATAAATGATGGCCCTTTTTTAATTACTTTCAAGTTTAATCTTCACTTAAAGATTTCTGGTGCTTTTTTTATTTTTAAGAAAAAAATCTAATTTACAAATCGTCTCAAGTAGGGGTATTTTACTGCTATATTTAATTATAATATATATATTAAGGATGTACATTTTGAATTGTAAGGATCATTTAATATTAAATTATAAAATAAGGTGGCATTCGAGTGCAACATTGACCGCTAACATTTTATATAAATGTATGATTATTTATACAAATAATATATATTTTATTATAGATTAGTATAAAAGAATAAAAATCTCAGGAAAAAAGTGAAGACTTACGACTATATACGAGATATCAATCGAATTTTTATGAAAAACACTCGGCACCGAAAGGGTTAAGGACCGTTTGGTAGTGGTCCAAATGTGTTCCGCCGCCAAAACACCATCGTCGACCAGATTTTCCGTCGTTCACTTGGCAAATCCGCATTGGAGGTAGTAGATAGAGAAACGGAAGGCTTTTGTTTAGTAATCTCCTACGACCCGAATCTTAAATCTCACTTTGTGTTGTTAGCTCGCGTAACGTTTGTATTGTTGTCATACACCACACTTACAGACAGACGTGCGCACATATCCGTTTTTACGCATTCATATATATATATATATATATATATATATATATATATATGTGTGTGTGTGTGTTATCCGCAAATATATATATATAAAATATCCCGGTATCCTATGACACGACTCGTTATGTAATTTAAAATAATCCTGGGAACTTTTGGCAATCCCTAATTGTGCACGTTTTATTCCGCCATTCATACTGAACGTAATAATGTACACAATCCGTACACGGCTCGTTTTCCGCCTCTGTGCGAATTTTGAATTAGAAAATTAATTGAAATCGTTTTTAATTATCTAATTATTGTAAAAATCGTTATTCTAAATATTTGTGTCATACTTGTTCAAATGGTCGAAGTTGGAAATCGTTTAAGAATACCGTCTGATATGTTAAAAACTAGTCACATAATTAACTCTTGCAATAACTCAAAATTTCATTTCATCATTGATAATTAAATAAATATTTTTTGGATTAAAATTAAATGATTTGAAATATTTTCCATTGGTTGTCTTATAAAACTCTTCTTTCTAATATATATTTTAATTGATCACTGCTGATTGAAAACACCAGTAAATTATTGACAAATATGCTTAAAAACTAATATTTCAAAAAAACTTTAAAATTAAATATTTCAAAAAATTATTTTTTTATAAATATATATATATATATATATATATATATATATATATATATATATATATATATATATATATATGATAATTTTCCTTTTCGATCTAAAAATCTGACTAGACTTGTTGAATCTTTGAATACAAAAACTTTTATTTAATTATGATAACTTTTCTATACTTTTTTCCCCGATTTTAAGAGACTTTACATAATCTGAATTGAATTGATTTAAAAGCTTTCAAAAATGGTGTGTTTCTTAAATATTTTTTAAACTTTTCTGTAATTATTCATGATTGAATTACTAGATAAATTATTACATGTTTTATTAATTATAAATTATATTTTAATGTAATTATTTTGAAAATGTATATATTATTAAGCGTGTATTTTTTATTTATTACTTTATATTTTTTCAAGGTGTTTAAAATATCTGTACTCAATCAGTAGTTATTTGTCTATGAAAACTGTTGCTATATTTTACCGGTTTCTGCATAAAATATATTCGCGCTATGTATCGGAAAATCATCATGGCTCTCTTAAACTTGTCAGAAGGTCGGAGCAACAACACGGCTCATCCATAAAAAAAAGGAAGAGATGGAAAGAAAAACCGAAAAGAAAATCGGGAAGCGAGGCCGGCGGGCGAAAGGAGAGAAAAGACGCATGTATGTATATAAATTTTCCGGATTTGTTATGCAGATTTTCGAGACGATCGTCCCTCGTTTTTCGAAAACCCGAATCGTAAATTCGAGTGAAAGAGAGGTACCCCTTGCAGATTCGCTGCGCTTACGTAAACCGTTTATTTGCAAGTAGAGGTAAGGGAGATAGGGCATCGATAGTAGTAAATAAGGGTCCGACGGCACCAGTATTCATCAAAATGTAAATGGTCCGAACCCTGCCAAAAGTAAATTGAACCCGTGCGAAACTTTCTTCATCTCCCGTGGGCATTATCTATATTGGAGCAATGTGGGACCAGTGAGGAGTTGGAGGATGGTTCATCGTGGAGCTGCTCCGGTATGAAATTTCCACTCGGCAACTCCTAGGCTCAACTTTGTTTTACGACGATGAATGGCCCGCGCTTATGATTTACGATTTGACATATTTTTTTCTCGTCGAAATGAACGTAAAAAAAATATACAACGCGCCACCACTGTTTCGCTCGTTCGGCCCGCCGCCACTGGGTACCGGAAAAAAATTCTCGTCGACTGAATAATAATATAGTGGCATCCACTATAGACGTTGTCGTTCAGCTATAAATCTAACGAAGAAAAAAAAAGATCGAACATAATCGTAAATTGTATCGGATTATATGCGATTTGGATGAAATGTGCGGTGACTAATAACTAATTTTTGCAAGAAAATGTATGAATTAAACAAAATAAAACCATTTATTTGTTATTTTAATACGATAAAAAATATTTAAAACAAATCGGTATTATATATGACAATATTAAGCTATGTTTATTATATTATAATAAATGAAGAAAAATCAATGATTCTAAAGCTTTTTACGATCGTGAATCTCTATTTTGTTGCATTTATATATTTTTTATAGAATTAAATTGCTAGTTTTGAATCAATAAAAATAATCATTAAAATTAAAATATAGAAATATTTTTCTAACCAAAAAAAATATAAATTAAAAAAATGAATCATTTAATTTTGCATAATAATCTATTATACTATTAATTAGTACTATAACAAATAAAACAAAATTAATAACTAAATCTTTGTTAATTTCATAGCATTCAAAACATTTTATTTTTAATATACATTCTTTTTAATTAATAGTTAAATAAATATAATCCACATGGAGCTGTAACCGCATCAAACAATTAATTATTTACTATATATATATATATATATATATATATATATATATATATATATATATAGCACTAATAAATTTTCTGTCTTCATATATATAATATAATATAATAAAAAGGAAATTTTCTCAATAATTACGTTGGCATGTACTTGTGTATACATGAAAATATTAATTATTCGTTCGACAAATACGACTCTGCTGAAATATTAAATAATATTTCCGCGTTATGTTCAATGCCAAATATTTTGGCTTCAATAAAAGTAAATAGATATTTTCATAGAAATAAATCAAATAAACATATGGTAAATTGAACACAGCAGAATAATGTAAATTTATATAATATTCGAACATGAACGTTATAAATGAATACATTTTTAATGAAATAATAACGTAATATATGTATGCACGCACGCACGCACACACAATTTATTTTATATATTATATATATATAATACGATTTTTATTAAAAATCGCAACAATAACATCGCTTGAATACATGAATTTACTACGGCATTAAGTCTGGTAAATGCTCTCATATATTTGAGGATTTTCTTATCCTAAAATAGAGCCTTGAAAAGCAGTAATATTTTCCAGAAAACATACATACAAAACGGGCTTACGGCATTATACGTTACAAAAAGATATCGCAGTTTTCCTCAGCGTTTCCACAAGTGAATTTTCACTTGCGGAAAAACGTATTGAGAACATAATTTTACCTGCACACGAAATATTACGGCTCGCTATCCAAAAATGTTCATATATTCAATATTTGCATATACCTGTATGCCTATATTTAAATATATTTATATGCATAGTGTGCTTTGAAAGATGCGGAATGTTTTAAATTCAAAATTAAAATTGATTTTTAATAAAATACAGTTCGCAATATACGTCAAGCGTTATCTTTCAAAAATAAATTAAAATTTAAGGAGTAGAATGTTGTTTAAAATAATTATAAAAATCAAAAACTGATATTTTCGACTAAAATACTCTTGGTTCTATTATTATAAGAGTATTTCGACTAAAATACTCTTGGACACTATTGGTTCATAAAGCGAATGTACAAATATTAATTCGACTGCTAGATTTATATTAAATTATGATACACTTTTCCATCAAAATAAAATATTGAAATCATAAAATGCGATATATAATATTCCAAAAGAAAATCTATACCACATAATGAAGTACCACTTAAATTGATATCGCTTCGTATTTTATAACCTATATAAAAATCAGTACGAGAGATTTTTAAACACACCGTCGTAAGTAGCGAAGTGAAAACTCGCTTCGGCAACACTTAAAATAATTTTCACGCTCTACGAAACTACGGAAAGCGATGTGTAAACCGAAAACTACAAACATGTAAACATTAGATTTCCTTCGATGGCTTTTTCTAATGTCAAATCGTGTATTACATGTTTTTTTTTTATTATTTAATTTATAATATCACGTTTTCAATTTTTATCGAGCGTTGCCGCACTTTTCGATCAGAGTCATTATTGGCACGTGACGACGATTTTCCGTTAACGGTTTAACGACCGATAAGGGACCGTGTGTAGTAGGAAAAATCCATTAAAGAAATCGCTCGGGATGCAAAAAAGCGATCGAATTAGCAAATCGTGTATAAAATTTTCATTTCGCATTCGGAAAACGCATTAACGAATCGTCACATTTTCCGCTACGCGCGAACGAATTTCGCACCGAATACTCACATATGTCGCGGTGAAAGCTCGCGCAACGAGCTTACGGACACTTTGTTCTACGCCAGTGGTAACAAACTCGAAATATATATATATATATATATATATATATATAATATTTATATCTAATATTTTTTATTTTATATTTTTAGCATCATATATTTGATTAAAATAATTTCAATTCACCAATACTAAAATAAAAAATATATTTTTTGTTACTTTTTAAAAAAAAGTTCTCCACCACTGCTCTTTGCGATATTATTCTGGCAGATTTTCACGGTGAAATTTTCGCCAAATTTACGAATTGCATTTTCTAGATATCATTTTTGTGTCATATTTTCGTTTTTCACTTTATATTCAAATTTTCAAAAATATCATATTTGTATATTTTTGGTTGAAATTTTCAAGCTGAACGGTCTGTGATTTTGCAAATGTTTTATTTTATTTTATTTTTTTTAATCTTTAATCTCGATTCCGTATCAAATTATTTTCTCCAAAATTATTAAACCAAATTTTATAACATATGCAATATATATTTACTGAATTTTTTTTTATTTATTTATATAATATTATAAAACCTAAAATTTTAATAAAAAAAAAAGAATCTGAAATTGATCTATTTTGTAACATAAATATAATTTATATAATATATAAAACTTTCATCGATATTTAAAATTCATTTAGATTAGAAACAAAAATATATTAATATTCAAATATAACTTAACCGAATGACAATTTTAAATATATAAATATATGCGTGTATATATATATATATATATATATATATAGATATCAATCGACGCTTTCCAAATGTGAAAACGATCTATCACGCATGTACACACATACATTGAAAAAAAGTTGTATTCGTGCTTAGAATTTTCACATTGCCGAGTTTTTCCATTGAGCACTGCCACCGCCGTTGACGGTTTTCCCCGTGACCTTTTTTTCCGATTTTTCAATTTCCGGAAAAGATCGCATTAAATCGACTGCGGTGAAATTGCGGTTTAACGCTGTTACCGGCATATTAACCGTGATAATCAAAACGTTACACGTTCGGAAACTCAGATAAGAAAACTTCTCGAGTTATACAAACTATGTGAAAAAAATTCTTTTCATGTTGTTTCTAATATTTTTCTTTGCTTTATAGCACCGAAAATAGAACTAAATCTTCGAAAATATCTTATCAAAATATATATAATCTTTATTGCTATTGTATATTACAAGCAATATTTTCATATATATATTAATATAAAATTTAACGTTTTCATCTACATTTTGCTATTGTAAAGAAAATTAGAGTGTTAATAATTTAAATCAAGATTTTAAAATTCAAAACAAAATACGAGATTTTCGAGAAACTTAAATATTTTTTTATTTTTAATGCGAAATAATCTTAAAAAAAGAATGCTATTTTGAATATTTAATTACCGACTGCCCCTCTCAAAAAAAAATAATTAATTAACTTAAAATCTGAGCACATTTATTCTCAGCGTAATATCCTTTGGCTATTAAGGCGCAAAAGGATAGCATTTTCGAGCAATATATAATACGTATAAACGGTCTAATTTATCCCTTAAATTAGTTTATAAGTTCAAACTGATAACGACGTATATATACAGGGGTGGGGGGTGAGTCGTAAAGTAAAAACGTCTTGCGGTCGCAATAATCTCGTTTGGGGCACACCGTTAAGGAAATTGAAACGGAAGCGGAAATGCACCCCGAGAGCTCGGTTCGTTTAATTAAAACGTCCTACGGGCTTGAAAAGCGTGAAAATATCCACAAATTTTCGCAGCTCGATAATCCGCAACCAGGAAAAACCGAAAAGCTCTCTGTATAGCTCAAATACTGAAAAAAAAAACACTTAAATGTCGAAAGAGTCTTCTACTATATAAATGCTATAAAACGTTTACTTTCAATATGATTGAATTTTTTTTACTCTTTTTAAATTACATATTCTTTTAAAGTATATTAGATTTATCATAAATTGCATTAAAAATATTTTTTCTACTAATATATACTCTCGATATATAACTTATGTTAAATTAAAATCATTCCAATTCATATTTTTGAACTTTCAACACTGCCTTGTTATTATTATTATGCTATTACTGTTGTTGTTATTATAGTTGTTGTTGCTATAAACATACGTGACTTTTCAATGGTCGTTTTAAAGTTTAAAACGTTTCAAATGTTGCGCACGTTGTTCGACTGAAACCTGAAACGTATGCAATTTCGCGAGAAAATTTTCCAAAACTGTTTTCCAGTTGTGACTCAAAGTCGTTTGCTTAATATACAACTTTGCGGTTAGATTAATAACAATACTTATGTTTAAATTTTAACATATAATAATGATTTTATACTAAATATTTTTATTTAAAGTGTTGTATTATTTATACAATATATACACTTTTTCCAATATTTATTATTATAGTATTTCGATATAACGGTTAAATCCTATACAATGACACTTTAGATTTTACGTGTTTACCACATCAGTATTACGAGTGTCTCGTAAATTGAAACAATATACAAATTACATTCGAATGTTATATAGGATCGTATACGCTTACTTGTCGATGTATTTTAAATTGTACGTATTTTCCTAATACAACGTTTTCCCCGGTTTAAATTAGTTTTGTAAGATCTCTAGAACAAATTAGCAACGAGAATTATACAGGGTGTTCGCCGACGACTATAATTCAAGTCGAGTCCCCGGAAAACCGCCCACGCCGCCCCACAATTCACCTATAAGTTCACCTCTGGCCACAATTCAATTGGAGAGGTCTTTCGTCTTTGTAAAACAAGAGGTGGGAGGACTCGACAAGGGAGTATGAGACATCGAGCAAAAGACTTAGGGTAAGGGTTTAGAAAGTTTCACGAAGGTGACCATACCTGGTTAGTAATATTTAGTGCTGTATTTGTATCTATATAAAGGGTGGTAGATAGCATTTCGAATAGCGGTAACCGCGAAATAATCGAACTAGCCTAATAAAACTTTATAGTATTGAAACCCTAAAAACCAGGTTTTAGAATGGATTTGCACGCTCCACTTCATCCGACAGTTAATTAATGTTTATAATTGTGTTGAAAATTCAGTTTCAAAATACGAATATCTATATATTATATTATGCATTGTATTATTCGACACATATGGTTTAACAATATTAATTACATATTTAATATTTTGCATATCGTTTTGAATATAATATATATTTACGCATAATTATCATAATAAAATAGTTTAGTACTCGAATATATATTTTTAATAAAAAAAATATATTGATATTTCTGACAAATCAGTTCCACATTTAATTTCATATAAAATCAGTCAATATTTTTTTATTAAATAATTTGTGAGTAAAATGTGCCTTCGTCCAAAAATATTATAAATGAATAAAAATGAAAATAAAAAAATCATAATCTTTATATCTATAAATAAATATTAATATACAAAAGTTACAATAAAAGATTTAAAAATATAATTTCTTGTCTTTTAAATATTATATATATATATATATATATATATATATATATATATATATATATATATATATATTATATATATATATTTATCACAAAAAAATATAAAAATTCTATAATTATCTTGATAAAAAGTTGGACAAGTTCATAAAGAGGAAAATTCAATTTAAAATTATATGAAAACGTTATCAAAAAATATATAAATTTAAAGGAAAATATGAGCATTAAAATATATTAAGATACATTTTACGAATTTATGCGTAAATCATATTATTTTTGTCGCTGAACATTTATATGGGATTTATTTTTCAGCTTACGCATTTGAGACAAACCATAAATTTTCGTTGACACTTCGCGACGTGCGAAATTTAATACTTAAAACGATAACTCTTTTTCATTATGTATATATTTTATTTTCAACATTTTAAATAAAAATATTTATCAATAAATTCTTTTTAATAATATTCTTGAAACAATTCATTAAAATTATTACATAAAAAAATAATGCATAATAAAATATAATTATATATATATATATATATATATATATATATATATATATAATTATATCGAAGAATATAGTATAAAAATATGCTTATGATTTTATTGCCTCATTATTATTCTTAAAGGTGTGATCATTCAAGTTTTACGACTTTTCAACTGGCGAAATACACGAGTTTTCTTCATATTACACATTGATTTAGAGCAACATCATTAACGTCATGCAAACATAATTTATTTGAAGCGTCTTTTTTTTTCTTTCTACCCCCCACAGCCTTATTTTCGACCACTCTTTTTTCGATGCGATATTTTCGCAAAGTTAACACTTACATAATGTCTGAGATTCAGAACTACCCTCGAGCTTTCCCAGAGGCTGGCGGCGAGCGTCGAGCAGAATAAACGAAAAAAAAGGAGGCGGCGGCCCGTTATAAAAGGAAAATTCAGAAAATGCCGTGAAAAACTTTACGAATAAAAGGAGATATATCTCCGAGCGCGAGCTTTTTGGCCATTGTGACTTTACAGTGTCGCGAAAATTGGGACATCGGAAACCCGAGCTTGAATTATTCCCGTTTTATTTTTTTCTCCCTTTTTCTTCTTCGCAGTACAGGACTTCTACTTTTTTTAATGCCGAAATGAAAAAAAACATCCCGTTCGTATAAATATAAATTTTTTCTTCCTTACGTTCATTATTTTCCGCCGCGTAAACAATGGGAATATACCGGTACGTTCCCGTTGTGTATTTCCCGTAGGTGTAACAGTTACACAATACTCCCATCATAACAAAGTTTCTCATAATAATACAAATTTAAATACAATATATAATCGTATGTATATATGATACTGTTAAATACAACATTTTAATAAATAACATATATTATTTTTCAAAATATTTATATATAATTATAAGCGTTTTCAGCTTAATTTCTAATGACACTTTTATTCTATCATTTTAAATTATATTTTTTATGAGCAACATTAATACTGAAAAGTATTAAAAACTTATATATTGTGTTGATCTTAAAATTAATAATTAATTTATAAACTTTTCAACATATATCTTATTTACTGTAACATAAATCTTTATTAAGCGCATCTATCTAATTATATATTTATTTTATTTGCGAACTTTATATAAAATCGATAGACATCTGTAATACAAAAGAACACTTTTATTTTTAATTCAGTTATATTACTTTTTATCGACTGGGAATTTTAACAATGTTAACTCTATTTCAAGGTCCGTTTTGTTCATAAAAATTTCAACAGGTATTGACGAAAGTTTTAATATTAAACCAATCGTAAAGAGCGACAGAAAATAACCGATAGAAATAGAAAGAGAGAGAAAAACATCTTAACGATTTAAGTTTTCACATATAGCGAATAGAACGAAGCTGCAAATCGTCGTTTTCAAAATGAACTTTCACAGTAACACGTATATCTAATACACTTTTCGCATATTGTCTCGCGTGATACAGTATTAATTAACGTTTAAAAGTTATTTTCGCGTCGTCATATACACCTTAATTATATAGCCGCTAATTGAATACTCTACCCGTCTTTCATTTAACGAACCGAATAAAAAGAAATTGCACGCCGATGGAGTGCTTTAATGAGCTCTCGAACGCAGACATAAACCGAGTTCCATATTGAAAAGCTCGTTCAATAGCACGTATTTTTTTTCCCTTTTATTCGTGTATTATTATTTTTTCTTATTTTAACGAGTGTTATGTTATAATACGGCACAGTTTGTCGCCTTTTCATATTTTATTTTGATATTTAGCAAGAGTAGACAGCTGTGTTAGCGTCATGGTTCAGTTCGCTTACCTGCATCTGAATTGAACATATTATGTATTTTTTTTTAATTTATTGCTATTCTATAATTGACGTTATAAATATTTATGTGTATTTTTGCACTGAAATACGTTCTAAAAGCTAAAATATAAAAAAGTGTTTATTTCTTTTAATTGGTATAATAAATTCCGAAAAAAATCATTGTTCTTTTATCAGCGATTATTTTTCATATTATGACTTCATTCAACTTCTGTATTTAGTATATATTCATATATTGTGTTTATTTTTATTTAAAATTACTAAAACCATCCGCAAAACTTGGTTAATTGTTATATTTAATACAACATTTACTAATCACATGTTATAAAATAAAAAAAAAACTGAATTTACAGATATTCATCATCCATTGAACTATTAATATAAAAATGAATATTTTTTAATACATTACATAATAGACCAGATATTATATAAGCTAACATATGCACTATAATTCTAAAATAGATTTCAAAAAAAATAGTAACACTTCAATCCTTTATAGAAACCTTGGCCTATCTTTTGAGTCTTTTGACTTTAATTTACTTTTTCACGAGGTCAAGTCGTCAACTATAGACAACTTTTATTTTTTCATGATAAAAAAATCTTTATTAAATAAAAATGTCATATAATACATATATAGCACTTCAAAGTGAATCTAACGAAAATTGAACACGGCAATTTGAATCGATAAAAAATATATGTCAGACTCCTAAAACTCGAAAGGATGGTAAAAATAGAAAAGTCTCTTCTTGCGCAATTGATTTATTTCTTAAAATATTTGCTTATATGCTTACTTTTCTTCGCACTATTGATTTTTGTTATATAATTTTTTTTATGCTTCGATTTAATTACGTAATCTATTTAACTTTTTTTTAGAGCGATGCTTAAGTGTAAAACCAAGTCAATATTTTGTAATTTAATTATTCTTTTTTTTTTCAGGGAGAAAAAAATAATACTCTTACCAAGAAAAGTGACCTCGGGGAAATGGCGTCAAAGAAGCCATTACAGGGCACTCGTTCGGTAAAATGTCGGAGAAAAAAGGCAACGACTACGAAATACTTTCTACGCTTTTTTTGTATTTATAACCACTTTTTCAATTATGTCCGTCATCAACGTTCCTTATATTCACTTTAAATTAAAAATACAATTTCGTTGTTCGTGCTCTGAAAAACACTTTTTCTTTTTTTACTTCAAATTATTTTTTTATATAATATAAAAAAATGAATCGGTAGCGCAATAACCCTTCTATATTCGAGCCTCAATTTTAAGTTGTATTTTTCGCGTTATTCAAATTTATAACGTTTTAATATTTAATAAACTTTTAAAGCTTTCAAATTATTTTTATTAAAAATTTATTAATTAATAATTTAATTTTCGTGATATCGTTCACTCCCAAATAGCTTACACTAATAATTTATTTTTATTTCACATAATGTGTAAATAATTTTTAAATTTAATATTTAAAAAAATGACTAATTTTTAATTCTTTACTAACGTAATATATTCCATGAATATATTTTATGTTAAAAAAGGGATACAGAAAATCACCCCCCGTAGAGAGCACCGATCGTATTTTACACGTATGCCATATTAGCGTATCCGGAAAATTCGTATTCGAAAACGGTTCAATCTGGGACAATAACGAGCTTTTTCACATCGAAGCAAGGGACCGTAATGGTGTAACGAAAAAAAAAGTGCACGACGACAAACGGACGGTTTCGTGGAAAACGAACCCTAATGGAAAAGCTCACAAAGCCATAATCCGCAAGACGGGCCAGAAACAAGCCCCGGGGATTTGTAAAGGGCCACGAGGCTTAGGCCTCAACTGCAGGTATCCGAAAGTGGGGCTTTGCATGAATGAGCCGCAAGACTTCAAAACGGTGACCTGTCCACGTAAAACAATACGCTTCAAAATCACATTTACGCATGATTTATATTAGTTTTTTTTTTCAAAAATTAATTCAGAGTAGTTTTATGAAAAATGTAACGAATCGTCTTTTGTGTCAAGTTTTACATTGTATGGTGTATCAAAATTAATCCTAGAGGATGAATTTCAATTTGCATTTCACGACTAAAACCTGAAGCCGTGTAATAAATGGTGCTCATTAACATGTTGAAACCACTGATAAAGTTTCAAGGTTGCTCGTATAAACTTTGATGAATTATATTTAACATACATAAGCATATATTATGTTTGTTTCTTGGTTTTTACTAAAGATCTAGTATGTTATAATATTATCGTATTAATATTATTATTCAAAACATTTAAATTAATAATATATTTTAAATATTATTTTAAAATTCTTATTACTAACTGTCTTAAGGGTATTTCAAATCGAAATTCAAATTAAAATCAATTAAATTCTTATTTTAAATATTCAATTATAAGATAATCTATGCCTGTCTGTACGAAGTGCTTTAAAAACACTCGATTTCATTACTAATTAAATCGCCAAATTCTATCATTTCTTCTACATGTATCTAAATAAAATTTAATATTTTTTATTAAGTTTAAACTCGGCATAAACGTATAATAAATAAATCTTGAAATTTTCTCGTAATTTACATCGAATATTTTATCTAATTTAAGAATCTAAACATTGTATATATTACAGTTCGCATTTTAATGACGCAGAAAGTTACGATCGTTACAGTAAACTTACAGACGAACAAACTTTTCCTGAAATTAAAATAAATCAGAAATAAGCGGCTTGTTTTAATTCAAGTAATGGATTTCCTCGAATTTGTACTTATACATATATCTATACTTATTTTTATGAAATCAATATTTTTATATTTTATTTTTCATGTGATATAAAATATCCGATAATATTTGAAGAGAAATTATAATATGCAAAATAAAAATGATAGACTATTTTTTAAAATATTAGAAAATTTAATTATCAAAAAAATAAACCATTTAAAACAATAGTTATTACAAATATAAGATATTTTTTTTAAAATAGAAATGGATGTAAATGATTTAACATAAACCGTGAACATAATAAAATAAAACTTCTGAATTTTTTTACATTCATGTCATTAAATTTTAAAGTGTAATTATATTTAAATATACACGATATAATTTCAATTAGTTTTCATATAAAGTATTTATATATATATATATATATATATATATATATATATATAAATTTTAAATTTCACCAAAACTACATATATTTTGTCTTATATGAAAATCGATGACTCGGCAACCCTTTCAGGGCCAAGGTTTTACTTTAGAGTTACGTGGCGCCGATTTATTTTTTATAGGGTCAAACTGCCAACTCAACATCCAACCTTCAAATATTATTTCATACCGAAATCTTCGACAAATTTCAATATATTTCAAACCGAAAATATATTTGTATCCTTACACTAATTATTTTGCACAATTTATACCATAGCATTGATAATTAAGAACGTTTCTAATAACAAAAAAATGTAATCGTCAAATTGATAACGAAGCGAAATAATATAGTATTTATTAACAACAATACACGTTCATATCGCATATATTAGAGAAGGAAATGAAACGAAAACTAATATGTATTCGTATCGTCGTCGTGTTTGCATTACTTGGGACAGGCAAAGCCTACCATAGCAAATAATTATTTACGAGCATTCTCTTCGAATATTCAGAGACGAGAGGATTTATACGGCTGTCGGTTCTCTCAAACCGAGCAAACGAATCGCTCCAACCACAACACTAAGTGAACCAGAAACCGGTTCGATATTTTCCTCTCTTTTCCCACTATTTTCCCTCTATATACATCTATTTTCATATGTATATATATATATATATATATATATATATATATATATATATATATATGGTATATATATATGTGTGTGTGTGTGCGTGCGTCGAGTTTACGACAAACGTACTGAAAAATAAAAAAGGAAAAACCCTTCGACCATCTCACCAATCTCTCCGCCACTTTACATAATAACACTATCAATATCGATTTCGCATTTACACGCGAAAGCTTAATCTCATAAAAATTTTAACATCATCCTCTAATATAGACATACTATCGTCTTACTGAAATATAGTCCGCGGCCAAAAGACACAAGTGCGCTTATTAAGTACGATGGACTCTATTATCATAATGGTTTCACGGTATATATAACGTTGTAATTTTACGATACTAAATCATACTTGAATTATTCGATATTAACTATAAAATATGGAAGAAATTTTCTCTCCATATATTGTATATTTGATAACATAATATTTTTTTTAACCTCAATTTGAAATTACCTTATATGAAAATTTAATTTTTATTTTAGATATATGAATTATATTTTTCACTCCTTAAAAATCATTTTTCTAAATTAGTTTGACATAGAACTGTATGTATTTATATTTATTTATTTTTTCCGGAAGTAAAAATTATTGCTCTTACATTTTTCCTTTTTTTTCAATTGTAATATTTTAAACTCTATGACTTCTCCTAATGACTGGAATTCCGTATTCAAATTAAATTGTGAAAATACCGGTTAAAGTACAATCTCTTATTATTTCGTTCGTTGCCTACAAATTACCAGCTTACGACGACATATTTTATTTATACTTACAGGAAATGTTCTTAAATGAAAAAAAATGTATGAAAATATTTACATACAAATATATTGTATATAAATTATTTGCACGTAAATTCTCCGACGTTATATATAAAAAAGAATTGAAAATCGTTCTATTCTCGGTTTTTCTTTCTTTTACCCGTGTGTTATCTATTTTATCGTTTTTTATTTTTTTTACCCTCTTATCCTTTTGTCTTTTTTTCCTTTCTTTCTGTCAATCATTTGATTTGGCAAAGTTGATTTTAAACCTTTCCTATCTTTTTTCTATTCCGTTTTTCTCGATTTCTTCCTCTCTTTTCGCCATTCTGATGTTCATGTAAAGGAAGATAGTTCGAATGAACTTCTGTCCGAAAAGAAAAATAGAGAAAAAAAATAGGTAGAAAAAAAACGGACCCATTAAAAACGCCATTACCGGAAGTGGCCCGGGGCCCTCTCTCTGCAGCGGAAAAAAATAAAGGTTCCACAGGGGGCTAGAAAAAAAAGATAAAGTTTTCTGTTTTATTTCACCGAATTCTCTCGGTTGAATCCTGAAAGGTCATCGAAAACTAAGCATTTATTTATATATTTGTATCGTAAAAGGGTTATTTGAATTTACCCCATATATATATATATATATATATATATATATATATATATATATATATATACGTGTGTGTATTTTACCCCCCTCAATTTGGATCGATTCAATTTGTTCACTACTTATTCTTTGATAACTGTTCTTTTTTTGGCTTTGTAAATAATAATAACACTGATGAATAATATTTCCAATTTCAATTCTATTGTACAGTTCATTACTTTTATTATTCATAAACTAAATATGTTTCACAATAAATCAATTCAAAAGCAATTGTTTTTCGTTTTATTTACGTAGTTAATCAAATCTAAAATTATTTAAGTTAAAACTTGTTATTCGTATAGCAAAAATTAATTATTAGAACAATTACATAAAACAGTATATAAAATTTAAAGTATCGATTATTGATCTCACTATAAATTATATTAGATTAAAATCATAGTTTGAAAATGTTGAACATTTCTGACATACATATATATTCATATATTATCGGTTACGTCGAAAGATCGTAATCGGATCGTTTAAACGGTGAAAATTAAACGTGACTTTTCACGCTTTTCCGCAAGTGAAAGTTCAGAATTGTATTAAATAGCTATTAGATACGATCTAATGTATATATTATAATGGCTACACTTCACAACATACTTAATTATGTTAAACGTTATCATACAGCAAAAGGTCACATTATACGCACACGTACGCGTGTATGTTGTAAAATTTACTTGTACGCAAATAAATGTTAACTACGGATACGACATGAAAATTCACAGATAAAACACGTAATACTCATAAAAGACGTCTTATGACTAGATTTAATTGATATATAGTAAGCACATTCATGCTCAATGTTTAATTAGTAACTCGATTTAAATTTATAATTGGGTGATTAATATTTTTAATGTTAATAAAACTGTATGTTTGCATTTGATATTTAAAATAGTGAAGAATTTAATAAATCCAATATTCTAAATTTTACCATTTCGTGTTTATATATGGTATATAATCAGATATTGATTATATTTCAATAAAATATATAATTTAGTGAACATTTTTCTTTACAATATGTTTTCATTCTTAAATTAAATATAAAATCAGATACAACATTCTAAAATGCAAAGATATTTTAACAATTTAATAGGGCTATAAATAATTAAAAAAATATCTATATTTTGAATTTAGATCAATATTTTAATAATAAAAAAGATATTTAAAATTAATTAATGCGTTTTAATTAAAATGATTAACTGAAAACTTTGCACTGATATTATATTATAAAAGATATTTTTAACATTTAATTTATAAGAAATCGTAGAAATAAAATTAAAAAAATTAACACAAATAAATAATGTATCATAATTACACGTGACATATATAATAAATATATACAAAATATGTATTTAAATTTAAAATATAGAGATATAAATAAAATAAATTAGTAGAACTTGATGATTAAACTCTCGAGGGGGTCCGTAAAACTAATTTAACAAACCCTTTTTTGTCTCAAATATAAAGGAGTATCATAACAAATTCTCTATATTTTCTTCTACATGATCTGCTTTTCGTAAAACAACATCATATATATTTGCCTGTCAAGCCTTTAAAAATTTATAATTTACAAAAAAAGATTGAAAATCCCCCAATTTAACAATTCGCTAATTTCGTAACTGAATTTGTACGAAAAATGAACAACTCGCTCACCGATTGACGTTAACGACATAAATAAAACAGTTCCAATTTTATTATTTCAACTCGTTTTTACTTTAACTTAGATTCCATACAAGTTTAAAACAACATGTGTGTGTGTGTATGTGTGTGAAAAAGCGGCACTCGCTTTTCTAATGCACTTAATATTTTAAATTAAAGCCAGTCCCCCCCCCTCTTAAATATCCCGCCAAGTCTCTAATTCATAATTTACAATTTAAATGAGATACATATACATGATGTAAATACGTAATCGCAAAATAAAATAATTAATACATAATATGAAAGCCAAATGTTGCAGAAATAATTTCGCCCCATTCCTTCAACAGAAATATGAAAAAATAATAAATATATTTTTGTATATATACATTGGATATTTTTTCAATATTATTATCGGTTGTATTATTTGTATAAAAGATTTTTTTTTTTAATTCACGTTGTCACCCAAATTACAGATATTATTATTTCAAGAAAAGTATAATTGCATTTAATATATTTAGAATTGAAATATAAACGTTTTTTTAATAAATTAAATGATATACAAACCGTATTATAGATGTAGTATTTATAAAACTTTTATGTATGTAAATAAGATTAATCACTTAACTGTTGAAATTAAAATAATAATACTTATTAACGAATTAATTCATTTTATAATTTAATATTAGAAAGTTTTAAAATATATTATAAATTTAAAACACATAAAATGCTCAATTAAAAATATTTTTTATTTATGAAAATAATATTAATAAAAATATAAATAAAAAACATCACAATTCTTGATAGTTTGCACATATTTAACGTATTTTTTAAGTCGATGACCTTGACGAAGGTTAAATCTGTAACTTTATGTTTGAAAAATAACATATTTTAGTTTTTTTTCCAGCAAAAATTTTTTTCCGTCAAAAAAAAAGATAAAAAATGCTCATCTCATAAAAGATACAAAACATATAAAAATTATTCTAAGATATTACAAATATAAATGTAATCTTAGTTTCCATTAAACATGTGATGTCTTGTAATTAATTAAGTTGAACGTGTATAATAATATCTTAATTAATTAACTACAGAATCCTTAAATTATTTTATATCCTTAAATGTATTTTATATACGCCTCCGCAATGAATATATATATATATATATATATATATATATATATATATATATATATATATATATATATATATATATATATATGTTAATCAATCAGAATATTTATTCTTAACACGTACTCGTTCATATATTTTACGAAATTTACTCAAGTGAACACTTTAAAGTAACATTTCGGTTTTATATAAATTAATCTTGCCGATGTTTCACATTTGCTGGAAAAACTTTTTACAACATTATGCCAGGCAACCTTCGCCATACGCTGCGTTTTCCTTTAAAAAGGATACGCGAACCTGTTCCATACAATATATATATATATATATATATATATATATATATATATATATATATATATATATATACGGCATTAAATGCCTACGCACATTTATGTATATATTTATATATAGTGATTAATAGTCTTGAAAAGTTTAAACACTTGAACGACGAAGCGAGAGTGAATTAATTATGATGAAAACTGCAAACGGTTAACTTGGAAAATTTATTATAGTTAGCTCCATCCCTCTTTTTCCAGCGATTTAGTAATAAGCAAGGCGCGTCGTTCAACGTCTTCATTTTGACTGAAATTTTCAATTTAATAAGATACACGTGCTCACTTTTAAACTATTGTATATTAGAAACTACCATACACAATATATATATATATATATATATATATATATATATATATAACATATAAAATTAATATAAATTTAATTCAAAATTCCTCTTACTACCGTTTCATTCTGTTATCAATTTATAATAGTAGCATATATATGAAAATTTGAAATTGTTCGCATTCAATAATAATAATGTTTCTGGCAATGGCGAACTGATTTTACCGCCAACTGTAATAATTGCCAAATGTGAATTCATTAAATAATGATTTGGGCTTTATACATATCCGTATTAAAGACTTTGTATTATGTATACATATTTGGTCAAAACATATATTTAATAATAATATTTAAATCCTTCAAAAGCCATCATAATCATAATAACCAAATATTTAATTTATTTCAACAAAACTCTTCATTTTTCAAAACAATAATAATAATTCATAAACGCTCGATTTCATCCGTGGAAATTCTTTCGTTGTGTTCGATTTTCACTTTTCACTTCATGAAAAACAAAACTTTTACATATATACATACATACGCACGTACATTGCAGCGTGGCAATCTATTCTTTGACGGAGTTTTCCGGTTATTTTCACTTTTTTTTTCCTTCACATCAAACTCATCAATCATTATCGTCCTTCCATTTTCTAACCTTTCACATCGAACCTTTACACACAATATACGTCAATGCCGCAATAATAAATGCTTTTCAACATTGCCCAAATTGAACGAAAATGAAAGTAAAAAATGAACACTTATATTATATAATTTTTTTACACAAACGTGTGTGCGTGTATGTCAAGGAAATTTTTTCATTGATGGAAAAGTCACCAACCTTGATCGCGATATAAAGAAGGTAATATAAAATATGTACAATATAAAAAAATAAATTTTTCAATATATAATATAAATATTTTCTCTAATATACTTTACAAATATAAAACAGATTAATTTTGATTATAATATAAGAAATATTTATTATTTACTTTTTTTTATTATAATGTAAAATTAATTTATTAAATAATAAATATTTCTATTTTTAAGAATCATAAATAAAATTAACATAGCTATAATATAACTTTATATGTGTGAATAGAATCTTACCTTATCAATTGAAGATCGTCGTCTTAACTTTCTTCAAAACTCGTCTCAGATGGAAAATCACTCAAAAACACATCGGTAATTTTCCAAAACAAAATAAATAAATATATATATATATAAAATACACAGATTTGATAATAAGAAAAATCACAATTTTACTGTCAAAATAATACGAATTTCTACACTGACGAACGAATTGATATACACAACACGATTAAAGCGCGCGACACTATCGATATAAATGATAAGCAAAAAAAAAAAGTCAAGTGTTTAATTTATTTTAAGTGTATATTGATAAGAATATAAACGATGAAATTGTAATATAAATAAATATATATACATATATTTTTAAAAGATCAGATATATTATGTATTGTTTATAAATGTGATGTGATAATAATTAAAAATAATATATATTTTTGTCGTGACGTATGAATCAGTGTTGTCACGTTGGCGGCAACGAGAGACCGGTGACGCGCGTCGTGTGGTGGCGACAGTGGTCCGTAGTTGTGACGTGTGCTACGTGCTTTACAGTTCGGGGGAATATGCTAGGGTAGGGTGGGGGCTGCGTTCGCGTGCGTCACGTTTCGCGTGCGGCGACGGACTCCCGGCGGCGGAGCCTGCGCCCCTCAACGGTCGATGCTTTGCGCGCGCATTCGCCCCTCGAAACGGCACCCCGCCGCCTCAACGTCGCCCCCTGCGCGGAGACTGCGCCCCCCTTCTCCGCGGCCGTTTTCGCCCCCGTCTCATCTCGGACACTCGCGTATTAAAATAAACAAACGACAATCGCTTCATAGTATGTTCGCAATCTTCGTTTTTTTTTCACGTCATAAGAAAAACCACTTTTGTATATATATATATATATATATATATATATATATAACGTTCGCTCTTTTTGTTTTCAGCTCATATTTTTTTGATAGCTACTACGAAAGATGAAAAGGATGAAATCAAAGCTTCATATAAATAACGGCACAGGTTTAAAATTGCCGCCGCAAGTTTACACGCGAATATCACATATAGCTAGCTATAACAGGTGATGTAGTGTATAATAATAATAATAATATGTTGATATTTTATGAAATCAAATTATATATCATTTGTTTTTTTTTTAAACTCTTATAAGTACACAATATTATTATATATTTCATATTTACAATATATGCGCAATTATAACTAAACGCAATATGCTAATATTTTACATTACAAGAATAATAATAGAAATGTTTTTTTTTTAATTCGCCAAACATCAAATTACTTCAAAAATGGTTAAATTCAAATTAATAAAATACCATATAACATTTTTTTTATTCGATTTGCAATATATGAAAATACGTATATCGATACAATTATTCTTATTTTCAAACAATATTAACAATTTCTTGAAAATTGTCTGCTTGTATTTTTCATTAAGTTTATTGTGAATGTAAATAAAATACAAATTATTATTGTTGTTTTATGCAATGTTTTACTTGTTATTTCTCTTTGAATTTTAATTTTCTTTGAACGCAACAATTGTTAAGTTTTATTTATATCAATTTTATCTTCGATTCAACTTATAAAAGAAAATAACACACACATATATATATATATATATATATATATATATATATATATATATATATATATATATATATATATATATATATATATAATAGTATTTCTCATAAAGATAAATGATGCATACAAATCATTTATTTACCATTATAATTGAAAGATCAAATATTTTTCATTAACTTTTAATTACCAATAACTTTTAGATATTTTTTTATAAAATATCTATAAATATTTATTACACCAAAATATTTTATTGAAAGCGGCAAACAAATTGTCCCGATTTTAATTTCATCTCTTATATCGCAAGAAATAAATTGAAAACGAAAAAGTTATTTAAACGAATATATTCGTTTAATATTTATTATCCACGGTTTTTTAGTCGCAGTGTGTACTTGTTTATTACGTCGAAAATTGGTTAAAAAATTTTAAATCAAGGCAACTACGTCAAAAATTATATTTTCTTTTTAATAACCGTTCGTAATAACGAAGCGTTTCATTCGCTTTGAAATAATAATTTTATTTTAAAAATATAATAAGGTGACATTCGTATATTTTCATTTCAGAACTCTTACTTGAATTTTCATTCTTCAAAGAAATTCAATTTCCTTTATTAATACTGAGAAATGATTATTATTTATTGATTCAGCGAAAATTATTATTTTTAAACACTTTTTTATTCAAAAAAATGGTTTTCAAAAATTATATAATTTTTGTGTAATATTTGAAATGTTTTCATTCATATATATGAGTATAATTTTTATTTATAATTACAAATTAGAAAAAAAAAGATAGTAAAATATTAAACCCTTTTTTAAATTAAATTTATATAACTTTTAAATATTCCTTAGAGTCTACCTAAATATATTCCTTATAAATAATAACTGAATAGGATATTAAAATTTAAATTAATATTTTTAATATTTCTAAGAAAAATTCTCTAATTCTCTATTCAATCCCGTACTATAAAAATAATACACAGCTTTAATATAAAATTTTTCATCCTTTGCCGACTTCAAATGACTTTTTTAGATTGACCCGCTGATGAGTAACTATTCAAAAAAAGTCCATTTTCAGGGAAAACGAAAAGAAAATTCACATCTCCATATCATCCCTACACATAATACACATGTCCTGGATGTTTGTGTATATGATGAAAGTGGCGTTGGAATATAAAAAGCCTCCTCGAAAGTTAAATAAACAGGACGCAAAAGTAAACGGAAACAGCTCATCAATATTAACCGCAGCCATTACCGGTCGAAATGAAGACCATTCTCTCTCTCTTTCAACATAGATTTCGTTCACTCTCACCCTTTATCTGTTCCGGGATTTTTTTTCATCCCTTACTGTACATCAGTCGTTTTCTGTCTTTTACCAACGAATGAAGAATGTTTCTTAGTTTTTCTTTTGAGAATTTTTTTCTCTTTCGAACCCTCCTTTTCCATTCTCGCTCTGGCTTATTTTCATCTTTTTTTTCTTTTTCCCCCAGTGAATATATTAAAACTAGACTACGTGCTTCTCATAGAGTGTAGACTATATTTGCTCCATCGTCACTCTTACAATGACCGGTTATTACGGTTAAAGAAGAGCGTTCTTCGTAAGGGCGGGAATGAAGGTGGTAGAGTTTCGAAAAATGTCGACTTTTATACGCGACACTTGAATAAACATGACGCGGTGAATTTTGATGAGTTTTTAAATGGCGAACCGTTAAAAGAGGTCCAGGTTTTTTTTATTTTCATTTTTTGAATTTTTTATTTTTTGAATGCGCTCTTTTAATTTAACCGTGCAACCACGCTCAGTGCAATTTTGAGAAGCGTTAACCTCTTTTTTTTTCGTTTTTAACCCCATGTATAAAACAATTTTCCACCATCTCTCTCTCTCTTTTTCGTCGTTGACTTTTCGTTATATACATATTTTTTTCGCATCGTATTAAAGCAGATGTGTAAATTGTAGAATGCGTTGAAAATTCAGAATCAAATTGAAATTTTATGTTCGCGTTAACTTTACAACATTTTCGAAAAGTTTAACAGCGATGCTTCACAACTCGATATCGCATACAGTTCGAATTTTAACTTGTAAACGATTGAATGTTCAATTTTGTATATGCTTATATCTTTATTATTTCTTAAACAATACTCTTTTCCATATATTACTTTAATATTTAAATTTTATCACTATTCTTTCGATTTTGTATATATATTAGTTTTTTTATTATAAAACTACTAATATTTTTATGTAAACATTATATTAAAAATTACAGGGCTTAACTATTAAAATGATTTTAAATTTATCATTTAAAATATTTTTCATCACTTACCATTATCTTTTTTTCATTTTTCTAATGAATTTCTTAACTTGTATTTATATATTAGAATAAAAAGAGATAATAATTATAAACATCTAGCAGCAATCATCAATTTTAAGTAGCACTTTCCTTCAAATGAAAATCTACTTTATAAACTACTTTTTATTGGAACAAAATTCGATTTTCATAACAAAAATAAAGATAAAAAAATATATAAGCCGATTTGATATAATATCGCATATGCTATTTCTTGAATTTTTAACATTAATATTCACTCATAATATACAAGTAAATATTTCAAATATTATAATCAATACAAATTACATATCTACCATAATTCTATATTTAATTTTGTTTTATTAAAGTAAATATATTTTATCTGAAATATTTTAATACTACAATATATAATTTCGCATTAACAAATGTTCATAATTAATCTTTAACCATATGTAATATAAACATTTCAATACTTACTAAACAACGTGCACCCATTAAAAATTCCAATAAATTATTAACGTCAATAATAAACAGCCCCCCCCCCCCTCGATTGCTTTATATTTCAATCAAATCCCGCGAACGTGTTCGGACAATTTTGTCCCGCGCGTACACACCGCAGATACAAACGACCAGCGAAATCGATAAAAAATGCATAAAACCCGTGGGGTCAAAACGACCCACACGCGCGCACACATACATATATATATCTAGTAACCGCTACGGAAAAATCGGTCGTTTTCCTTTATTTTCGTTCGCAATTCGCTCTTATTTTCCCGTGGCCTTTCCTTTTTTCCGGGTGTCCTCTCGTTCTCGATCATTCACCGCCGCATAATTGGCATTCCGGTCCCAGGGTCTTTTGGACCCCGAGACCCCACGGGTTCCCGACGAGTCACATGATGAATGGGCCTAACCGGACCAACTGCCCGATTCGTATCTGCACCACACCGATATTTTACACTTTTCGACTACATATGTACTTATGTACACTCGAGACAATTACAAACCAAACTTATTAACTCGACTTTGTTGTATTTTTAAAATTCTTAATATTTTTTTAATTAAAAAAAATATTTATATATTTAAAATAATATTACTAAATTTTTCATTATAATGCAATATTGAAAATAAACGATGTCTTCAAAATTACTCATTAATTTAAATTTAATTGAAACAGTTTCTTGTGAATGTTTTATCAAATTTTCACTAATTGTACAAGAAAAATATTTACTTGGCTTTAATCCGATTTTGGAGCGGAAATTTCAACCTTCATATTAAATAAAAGTTTTGACCTTTTGGCTCCACTTTTAATTGTATAAATGGGTAAGTTTAATAGTATAAAAATTTAAACTTTCCTTATAACGCATGAAAATGTTTATTTTAAAACTCTGTGCACTACAATTTAATTATGTAAAAATTATAATCAGTACAAAAAAGTCTGTAAAATTAAAATTGTAATTTCATTCACATATATACATTTTAATTTTATATGTATTTATTAAAAATAGAAGGACGTTTATCAACATGAAACATTACTTATCCATCTCTTTCATATATTTTTTTGCTATCTCAATAATTGTTCGCTCGATTTAATTTAATTTTATGCTGATCAATTCTCCCTCTTTTTCTCTTCTTTTTTTGAAAAAAAAAACGAAAAACGATTTTTTTTTCAATTTAATTTTTTTATTCACGTGTCACTCTCATTTTTCGTGCGAATAATCTGCTTGCTTCTGCAAAATTTTCACTCGAAAACGCATCGACGGCGTAGGACGAAAAAAAAGATTGAAAAAAAATTTTCATCGCGAATTTTCTCCGTTGAGAAAAAAAGAAAAACTTTTTCTTACCTATTTTCGAAGACTGACGCTCGTCAATGTCACAATTATCTCCGTTGAAGAAGCCATCTCGAAAAATATCTTAGATTGTTGAATTTTGCGTGCTTTCAAGTGAAACGCCCCGGAGTACCTCTGTCGCTTTTTAATTTTGGGTGAAAAAGAAAAATACTTAATTTTCAATTTGCAAAACGAGAAAAAAATCGTCAAATTTGTAATTTTACATTTTAAAATCAGATATCATGATTTTATTACTCATTATTTTTAATATTAATGCGATATATATTATATATTTTTTTTAGTTTTAACACATGACTAAATCTTTCATTAAAGCTATTTCTACAATACTTGAATGTTAATTAATCAAGAAAAAAATATTATATATATATATATATATATATATATATATATATATATATATCCCTAAGTATTTTAACAATCATTTTCAAACCTATGCCACAGATTTTTTGTATACATTATATATTTTAATACGAAAAAAAATTAAACGATATTGTCAAAACTAAAATGCTTAACTCGTTTTTATTTATTGAGATCAGAGCGATAATGCGATCTGTCAAAAAATGTTCTTTTTAATTTTATTCCACTCCTGAAAAGTTTGTTCATCACTGCTATTTATATAGTATAAATTTATGTAACGTCAAAATCTACATAGAAGTAATCACCTACTAAAAGTTTTGCAAAACTTCGGCCTTATATAATAATTCAAATAAAACATTATACGTTTTCCGACTGCAGTGAAGTTCTCAAAAGTTGATTCAGCTCTGACCAATTATAATTCGCGTCTGAAATTGAATTTCACGTCTTGTATTAGTTTCATTTTACGTATTTATTACTCTTATTGACAGAAATATTGCAATGCGTTTCAATATAAAATCTGTTTTTAAGATTTGTTAATTATAAACAATATATACAAAACATTTAATAAAATATTAGGTTTAATATTATAAAAATATATTAAAAAAGATTATTATATCCTATTATTTCGTAAATATAATTTTTCAAATCATTATTTATAAATTATATTGAAACTTTAAATCCATAAAATATATTTGAAAAAATAATTAAATGTTGCTAAATAATATTTTATTTATACAATACCAATGTTTTATTTTTAGCTCTATTCGTTATTAAAATCTAAATTAAATGCTCGATTTCCATTTGAATTATTACTTTTTTTTTATTTGAACCGTTTCAATTTTCAGTTGGAAGAATATAAAAGAAAATTACAAAGAGAGAGACAAAGAATCGTAATCGAAAAGAAAATCATAAAATTATTTCTATTTAATGGATATTGTGCGTATATACCATAACTACAAAATTACACTGAAAATGTTTCGTGTCTTTGCCAGAGTCTGAAATGACGGAGCAGAAGAAAACTCAATGTGTTCAATGACTTGCATAACTGAAATCTCTAAGTCAAGTACAAAAGACACCACCCGAATCAATTTATCGTCGAGGGTTCGTCTTCAAATAAAAAAATAAAGAACCTTACGTGTAAATAAAGATTTTTAATAAATCAAAAATGTATATGCATGCATGTATATGTATGTGAAAACGTCGTAAATTTTTCTGTTCTAGACTTCCGAAAAAATATTTTATATATAATAAACAATATTATTCTCATATTAAATAATAACACTTTTATTAAAAATATGATAGTTCTATAAATCAATTAAAATATTTTTAATATATAAAAGAATCGTAACGTTCAAATGAGATCTTTTCATTATATATATTAACTCGTTTTATGCATTGAAATTATGTTGAAAACTTGTGCATTTTGCTTTTGCATACATTCACTTGATAACATACTGAAAATTATGCAATTTTCAGAGCTTAAAGTTGAGACATTGTTAAAAGTTTTCACCATATCGAAAATCGGGTTATAGTATACGCAAAGTTCTTTATTAAAATTTAATTTATTTTACTATGATATTGATAATCTCTGGTTTTGAAAAAACATCAACATTTTAACACTTTAACACTTCTCATAATCAATATTACATCCATTTAATATTAACTTTCAATATACAAATCGTTATAATATAAGAAAAAAACATATATCATACTCAATATTAAATCATTAATAAAACTGTACATCAATTTAAACAATTAATTTCCAAAAATTATCACTGTACATTTATATTAACCAATGAATGTTAAGGGTTTGTACTACGTAATTTCATTAACCGCATATAGATAGCGTCATTAAGAGCTTTCGCTATAAAATCGATCACTTTACTTAATAGCCACACCCCATAAGTATAACTAATATAATTTTTTTTTCTTGAAAAAAACACTGCATAATTCCAAAATTTATTACGATAATTTTTAATAATTCAATCGATAATAATAATAATTACTAGACATCTTTAATACCGTTTAATATTCATCAACCGTCTTAAAATTTGACACTAGAACATTATATAACAATTGAGATTTATAGTTGTTATATATATATATATATATATATATATATATATATATATATATATATATATATATATATATATCAGTTAACTTTACTATGTACATTTAAGTACTTGTTGCTCTATATCATCCCCTTGTATTGTAACCCAATATATTCGACAATAATAATCAAGGGTAATAGTTTGTGCGTCAATTCTCTTTCAACTTCGATTAATTACGGTGGCTTTTTGTCGTCGTTGTGAATTACGTATAATTCGACGTCGAATCGCGATCATTATTTAGAATTAATTATTACTGAAACGTATTAATTAATTAAATAATTTAAAACCATTTTTAAGACAAGTTCGCGTCTATAATGATACGTTATATATATTATGCGTATTATTTTTATGACGTTTTTATCGATTATTTTCTATTTATAAAACAATCAATAAATCAAATATAAATTTTAACTATTATCTTGAGATTATAATTTTTTAATATTCGTATATTATTTTAAACAAAATAATCATTTTTTTAAAACTTTATTTTTAAGCTTTTCACGAATAATACATGCGTCTTCATTTGATATTAATGCGCAAAGTTTACATCATTTACGACAGTTACAACTGTGAAAATAACGTCGTTTTAAATCCCGAATAAGATTTTTTGAGTCGCTCTTAATAATAATAATGTGTAAAATTTCCATAATGTACTTTAATAATACTACGTGTTTTTAAACGAAATATTTTTTTTTCATTCCGAAACCTTAATATTAATATTATTAATACAATTTATTTATGAGGATATTTAAAAATTATTCAATTAAATAATAAACAATATTATGATGAATTAATAATACTGGCTTTAAATTCCCGGAATCACTTGAGCTCCTTATATCTAAACATCATCATTTATGGAAATGTTAAAATAAGTAACTTATGGTTAACCCCTTTTTCAATCCTCCACCTCAAACCTTATATTTATACTTTACTCTGAATTACGCAAAAAAAACATCGCTTTTCCTTTAAATATAAATAATAAAATATTTTTTCTCACTTTTAATTACGTTATTTTTTCGTTATAATTTTTATAATATAAAAATATTAAACCACTTTTTACACTACTTTTTCACACCCTCGGTAATTAAACTTTTTAATATTGTTATTACTGAAAATGATTATTCCTTTTTAATTATAATTAATTAAAATATTTTTAAATAAATACTTTGTTTACAAATTTTATCCTTGATTTTTTTATTAATTTCTTTTATATAAATTCAATTATATTTAGAATCATAGAATATATTCAAAGTTTAATATAGATAAAAGCGTTTATGAGTACATTTATACCTATTCATTATAAGTTGAATTTTTCGCAGAAAAAAAATATTCTCGTATATTTTTCATTTAAAAAATTTTCTGGATCTCATTCCAGTGAAATATTAGCTATATATTAATTAAGATCTCGTTAAAAATATTTTTAAAAAATCGTAAAAAAAATATACAAAGTATCGCAACAAAGCTGCAGTGCAACGGTTGCAGGCCGAACCTAAAAGCTTTTTCGCTGCCCACGGACGCAATTAAAACTTTTAATGGCCGATTTCATTCACGTTGAAACAAATGTCACTTCGATATTATATTATATTTTATCGCATAAACGTGATATAATTCATTCGTTCTTTGTTTTGAAAGAGCACCACAATAACGACAAAGGGTTTTATATTATATTATATATAATACAAAAGTAACGTATCGATCGTAATATTTTTCTTTTATTAAATCTTGTTAGACATTCATATCAAAAATATATATAATTATACAATACATTAATTTTAATTAATTTACAATTTATTAATAATCAAATTTGTCAATTCTTTAGAATTGGATCGTATTCAACTATTGTGGATTGATAATAAATATTTTTACTAAAAACCATTATAAATTTAATCGCATTCTTATTTTTATATTCTTTCAAAGTATTCAATTGATATTTAATAATAATCCATATTAAATTAAAAATGTAATTCAAGTTGTCAATAATCTATAATGAAAAAAATGAACGTTTTATATTAGACGTAATATTTTCTTTCAAATATATGCTTCTTAAAATTATTTTTCTACTAAAATTCTATTAAGTTAAAATTGAGTTTATTTTAAAACTAAGATTAACAGTATTATTTTTTTAATATATATCTTAAAATACGTGCTGTATTTACAATATAATATAGTGTTAAATATATAAAGCATTGAATTGATTTATATTAAATAATAAATCTAAATATTAAAAATAATTAAAATATTATATATTTTGATATATTTTTTTACTACAAACGTAAAACGAATGAAATGAACCATATTTTTTTTTATTGAGAAAAAGCGACAAACTCTTTCTTTCATTTGCTATCGAAAATACTTGCGCATTGTAATTAAGCGGCGATATTAGCATAGTATTTATAATTAAGAGCGCTGTTCAATTTTGAGGCAATATTGCTACAGCTAGTACCAAGTGTCTTAAGTAATCGCATCACGGCTGCGGTTTTCCACAAGTTCACTTAATATAATAGAGTTTAAAGCCCATTCCGCTGCTAAGTACTGTCTTAACAATTTCTCATTCGCCTTGTGAATGCTTCCGAATACACCTGTATACACGTATGTCTCGCATAAATTATACATATTTGGAAGTTTATAAAGCATATTTTAAATATAAATCGATCGCTCATATACTGTTTTTGTATTAAACGCTTTTTTTCGCATAATTTTTGATTTTACGTTGAATCGAATCGCCAACCATTCGAAAATTATTAACGTATATCAAATTGAAATATAAGCGTTTTCTTTTTTCTAAATAATATTACAAATATAATTTGATTTTTTAATTATGGTAGATGTTTTGAGTCATATATTTTAAGAAAAGACAACTTAATACCATATAAAATAGAGTACTAACTCATCTATATTTATAAAAAATATTTTTTTTGATAAAAAATATATTAAACCAACAAATATTGATATTTTTTGCAAATTAAAAGTTATAATATTAATAACTCACGCTCATTAATTTTTAAAAAGTACTTTGAATTAATTGTATTGAAGTATAGCTGAAATAATAATCAACAACTTAGTAAAGATACATTCTGTTTTATTTCACTTTTCATTACTAAAAGATAAACTTATTTATTATTCTCTATAAGAACACATATATTTATTATTCACATCATATTTATATAATTCATTGTGGTATGTATGTTTCTTTTAAATATCATCATATAAACCACAACGTGTAACAATTTTTCTTAAAAAAATACTCAAGAACTCCAAATTCATAGAAATTACAATTCCGAGAAAATAATAAAATACTTAAGGAATAAGAAGAATATTGAAATGAGTGAAACCATAAATTTTAAAATATTTATTATGATGTTATATAAAATAATAACATATACATTATATTTCAGATTATTCGCATTCGATTCGAATTTAACATGCAATACGTATTTCCCGTACGAAATCGCCCGTCTAAAAAGCGATTATTCCCATTCATAGAATACGCCATAAATATTTAACATATCAACGATTAATAGTAAACTATCAGAATGCAAAATCGGGATTTCCACACTCCATCACGGCTACTATACGATATGCGGTGAAAGTTTAATTAATCTAACTTAAACGACGTTGCGAAACGTATGAAGATCCAGAATGTGTCCACAAACTTACATGAATACATATTAAATTTACATTAGGCACATTGTAGACGTTCCCATTGTAAACATCGTTATGCATTGTTTGAAGAAAATTCATCGTTGGGCCAGAAATATATACCAAAATAAACAAATATTTCCTTTTGACACGATGATCGATCTTTATATATATATATATATATATATATATATATATATATATATATATATATATATAATATAGTATATAAAACAATTTGTTATTCACTATTTAACCATTGTAAAATCCTATATATTTATCATGAAACAATATATACAATTTTATTATTTAATTAATCAGCTTCATATTTTATTCGTAGTTCAAAATTTATATATTATACGAATGAATTAATGCGATTCTGTTTTTTGTATTTTTATACGCCTTTTCTTTTTTTCTTCAAGGGTCGTAATAATGTTTAATGGTATTAAATTTAGTTAACGTATAAACACGACGAAAGCGGTTGCCGTTTTTATGGCTACAATTTAAAAAATGCATGTATAAGGTCTCACAAAGGACTTGAAATATCCTTACAGTGCATTTTTACGTACGATCGTATATATTCATGCATGTGTATATAATATATGTGTGTTAGTAATATTCTATGACTATTTTGGCAGTAGAATTTGTTTAAAGAATCTCATAAAAATATTATTATATCTGACGGTTTATATTGCATTTCATATTTCAATTTTATAATCAAATTTTGAAAAAAAAACTAGGTCATTTTAAATCTTTTAAAGATCTCTTTAAATATTTGAAGAATACTGTCATTACGATAAATATTAAACGATATTCGAGTAAAATACAAAAAATAATTAATATAATACTTTTCATTTTACTACAATCTTTAAATATTTTTGTGACTAATAACAACATTTATTTTTCAGTTATTCAATTATTATTGATTTTTTATAATTTTTAAAATTGAAATTTAAAATAACTATGTTTTGATTAGTTAAAAAAAATGGCGGACTATGATTGATTGAGACTTTTAGTGTCAAAGAAAAGAGTAAACTCTTTTGTATAATAACCATATATTTTAAATCGAAAATAAAAATTTTATAACCGTTAAATTTAAATATAATAGCTAGAATATAATCAACAACAATAAAATTTTCAAATAATTGGTATAAAATCTAAATCAACAAATTGTATAATGAATAGAAGCAAAAATGATTTCATTTTTAAAGAATTTTAAAAACATTTTAACCGTATAAATAAATAAATTATATATTTTCCGATTTTCTTTTTTTTAAACAATAAAAACTATTTTTGTCTAAAGGCTCCTTAAGAAAGTAATGAAATGTAATTTATATTTCATTGTTTTTACAAAAATATACCAATAAATGTATGTCCAAATATTATATATCATAATATGAACATAAAAAAATGAATGTCATATTTTTTAAATAAGAATTTCATCACTCAACATTTAACTAATTTATAACTTTAATTATAAATAATACTAGCTTTTTAAAAAAAGCTAGTATTATTTTATTATACAACATAAAATCGATATTCTCCGTTTTTAAACATACTAAAATTGTAATAAAAATTCATCAATATTATATTTATCCACGTTTTCGTAAAATTTTTACGTTTAATTAAATTTTAACAAAGAAAAGTTTTTATAAAAATACTAAAATCCTTTTTTGCGACACTTTTTACGAACGTATCTGAAAACGCCCTCGCAGCCATTACAAGATATTTCCGTATCAAATTAATTCAATATCTGGAAAAACGTACGATTTTACTTTTTTCCGTTCAGAAATATTTATATTTAAAAAAAAACTAAAATATTAAATAAACACGATCATATAACATGTACGCACGTGTAAAAAAGGGGAAAGAGTGGAAAAAAAAGTGGGACGTTTAATGATATTCTTTAAACATCCATTACGTTTTATTAACTTAACAGCGTAAAGCTTTTATCTTGCATACAAATTTTCCCGATACGAGACTTTTCTTTTGCCTCGAAGAAAGAGAAAAATATTTTAACGCCGAAAAAAATTAAGACGAGTCGCGGCGACATTCGAATCAATTGAATTTATTTTGCGTAATTTAATTCAACGATTGGACGTTAAGTTGTTGAATAAATTATACATAATATATTTGTCACTTTTTTTGTCGGATTCCACGTTAAATATGTATTATAATAACAATAGTTATTTATAAAGCAGTATTACTATATTTGAAATTAATGAATTTGAATTTATTTTTTTGAATCACAACTCTGTAAATAAAGTAATAATCTAATTTCTATTCATATACGTATGAAATTCAATAAAATAAACCTTCTAAAAAAATTCAGAATTCTCTGCCAAAAATTTAGATAATTAAAGAATTGAAATGCATGAAAATTAAAAAAAAACAATAACTATGTAAGTTTTTCTAATTAAAATACATGATACATGAACATAATAAAATTTATGTTTCATTTTAAAAAATTTTCACTAATGATTTTTTACAATCCTTCCAATAATTAGTTATTTAATTGCAAAATCGAAACCTTTTCCGAGTATTTTGAAATTAGTATTCTTAAAAGATATTGAGAAATTAATAATTTTGTCTTAATTAATACTGATTCTAAGAACTTGTCCAAGAAATAACTGCTATAATTGTTTATCAATCAAGATCGTATTTATGGTATATCTATTTTAATCTAACATTTTGATATAATTATATTGATTTTATTTATCATAATATTGATTTAATATTATTTTTTAAAAAATACTTAAAATAACACAATAATTTATGATTTGAGACATTACATGTTGAAAAAAATACTATTGGCCAAATTATTGAGAATATCAAATATATAAATAATATTTTTAATAAAATAATTGATTGTTATGATTCTTAAATAAAGATGAAAATTTTCAGCGGAAAAACCTCTGCAAATTTCTTTATTTATGTTTTTTTACTTTCATTCTTAAATATTCTTGTTATTAATATTATATATATATATATATATATATATATATATATATATATATATATATATAAATATATATATATATATATATATATATATATATATATATATATATATTTATATATATATATATATATATATATATATATAAATATATATATATATATATATATTTATATATATATATATATATATATATATATATATATATATATATATATATATATATATATATATATAATACTTACAATTTGGTTCCTTTATATTGATATCATCAATATTTTTTATATTATAATATATTACGACTTCCATTGGTCGAGTAAATTACAATACAAATTTTATTGTTCTACTTTTTTGACTTACATTCGTTTTCCTTTTCCATTTTTATATTATTCAGCGGTTTCTTTGCTATAAATTAAAGATATTTCCTTAAAAAAATAAAACAAAACAATAAGACAAATTTTGTACTTTTTTTCTTGCTTGCTTATTTTTATACTTTATATTTATTATTTTCCCTTAATATGCTTTCATGACATTTAAGAGGGAAATTTTAACGAAATATTTTCTCTTTTATTACAAAAATAATTATGGAATTATTTCTAAATAATCAAAAATAACATCTTGAAAATTAATAAAATTTTATAATAATCAATTATAGTAAACTATAATTTTAAATTAATCAAAAAGTTAAAATTGTTCTATAAATTACGTTACCATTATTCTAACCAAAATATAAATTAAAGATCTATATCTTATAACAGAAATAATCTAAACTTAAATTACTTAAGACACCTGCGATAGCTTGTTTGATAATACGCCTATCTACTATAAAACAGATACTTGGACTTAAATTCTCAAATATTAATTGTATTTTTATTTATAATTAAAATTAGATTGCTTAAGAAATAAAAATAAATTGACCGTTTTTTTCTATATAATATTTATAATTAATATCATTTTTTTTTAATGAAAGTTGACATATAATAGTATTATTTTTTCATCCTTAATTAAAATTTATTTTCCTAATAATTTTATAAAAATCCGTTAACAAAAGATATATATATATATATATATATATATATATATATATATATATATATATATATTATATAATATGTAAACTTAAAATGTATTCTCACGATAAATATCACTAACATTCAATGTAAAATATTTAAGTATGCAGCATATTTTTAATTGAAATAGCTAAGTCGTCACAACCTTGAGGTTATCAGTTGTAATTTCTTGAAAGTATTCGTCAACCCGCATTGACCCGAAGCGTAAAGTTTTCCCGGAAACTCTCATGATTTGAATAGTTTAAAGTTGAACCCCGTAAAATGCCTATCTTCCCCATTCTTCAATGTTCATCTTCAACGCCGCATTATGCTCAATATACGACGAGACAGAACACGATTTTTCATCATCATCGAATTTTCCTCTTCACATATCATACCCTTCGTCGTATAAAATTTTCTCTCCCTCTCCCTTTATTATCCGCGGCGTTATCTCGTTATTTATTATCTGAACTGTTTTACGAAAATATACTATATTTATGTATATATATATATATATATATATATATATATATATATATATATATATATATTAAAGAAAATCTTGAATAAAACTATAATAGATCATAAAATTACAGACAAATACGACATATTTTTAATATACTAACACCTGTATTTATATATAAATAAAAAAATATCGAAAATAAACACGACCATATTATATTTCTTCAAGGTGATTTGCAGAAATTGTCACAATAGTAAAATATAATGCGATGTAAATAATACTTTTATTCTTCTTATTACGCCATCAATCAGACTGGATCCTTTTTTTATATCTTATAATATATAATAATGAAATCGTATTATTTCAATAGAATTAAATAAAAATATTCCATTAAAATATTTTCCTTCATTATTATCGTTCATAATTAGACGGAATTCATTAACGGAAATAAAATTCCGCGAATGTATATTCGATATTTGTTCAATGTTTAATATTTTTCATTTAATTATTTCCCAAAACTTCGACTCGTTCCTTGATTTTTCCGTTTCTAAAATTTTTATCTTGCACGTTTTTCGCCCTCCGCTTATTTCATTTATCCAATATTAGCTTTGTGTGTTGAAGATAAGAAAAAAATCTGTGTTATAGCATTTGTATTATTATATATAATTCAACAATATCAATAACAATATGTCATACGAATTCCAATATTTGTTCCTAGATTTGGATTTGGAATTTTTCTTAGAAAAAAAAACAGGATTTTGGCCAGAAAATTGTATTATTTTTCATTTGTAGTAAACGTATAGTGAATTTGGAAAATTATGTATGACATTTATTGAAAACATAAATCATACTTTTTTACAATATTTCCTTCCATTTTCCACTATTCAATTCTATATATTTTTTACATCTCATAAATCTCGGATTAAACATTTTATTATAACATATTAGACTATTTATACTAGTTATGTTCTGACAAAAATTTTATAACATATTTTTTGACTTATATTATATAATGAATCAATTTAAAAAAATAATAATATAATATTATTTTTAGATATTTTATCATATTCAATCCCAATCGCTTATTTAATAGAATGTTTACTAATAGCAATAATTTGATTGTGATATATGTTGAGAATTTGTAATATATTATTATTCGTGAAAAACTTTTTTTTTTTAAATAAATTTTCATTTATATTACATAGTTAAAGTTAGTTATTCTCCAACGTAGACTTATTTAAATGGCATCTTCGTCGTCATTGTTGGTAAAGAAATTCAACTGAGAATAAATCAGCAATGGAAACAATGAACGCGGACCCGGAAACGTGACGAAAACCTCGTCTCTCCGACGATTATTCTCGTTCAAAATTCAAACTCAAAGTGCCGTTGAAAACTGGGAAGGAAATTTTCTTCAAAAAAAAAAAAAAGAAAGAAAAGCCTCCCTCGTCCGCTTCTGATTCACGAGAATATTTCACCTTTTATTGTCACGGCGATAATAAAACTTTCGATTCGCATCGAACGGGAAAAAACGACATTTTGAATTTCTCTTTCGTGAAAGTTGTTTATTGATATATTAATATAAAAATATTTAAATTAAAATAATATTTTTTTACGAAATTAACTTTCATGGATTTATATGCATTATAAATACATTTTCAAATAAATGATTTATTAATATTAAATTATATATAATAATATATAATTTAATAGAAGATTGATTTAATTTTTGTATTGATAGGACAAAACTTTCAAATATGTATTACATATCTAAATTAACATATTATTGTGTTTAGATATATTTTATTTTATATACAATAGACATTTTTTTCATTGACTTATATTACAATGTGTCGAACGTTCACAGGCTATACAAATTAATCAATATGATGTCATGGATATAAACATAACATTGTTTTTTAAATAGAATTATTATAAAAACATTATTCATAAACTTTTAATTAAAGCTAAATATATATTAATATCATAAATCTTAAAAGACAGTTCATAGTCCAAAAAGCAGTCATTCTCATAATAATAAAAAATATATAATATATATATATATATATATATATATATATATATATATATATATATATATATATATATATATATATATATATATATATATTATATGTTTTTATATAAATATATAAGACTCTTTTATCGATATCGATATTTATAAAGATGACTGTATATGAAAATTAGACGTTGACACACAGCATCAAGAATGAAGAATTCGCGCGTGCGTGTCTACACATCAATCACTGAAGAAAAGTCTGCGGTAAAACTGGAAAATCCCGAAATGATGTATGGTGCCAAGCCTATTTCCCGGGAGACGACGTCAAATTTTTCAAACTTGTTTTCCGCAAGCTATATACACCTATATGTACATATATATATATATATATATATATATATATATATATATATATATATATATATGTATATATATATATATATATATATATATATATATACATATTTTTTTCCTCCGATCGTTTTTATTTTCATTTTTCACCACGTACTCTATATATCGACGCATCAACGAAACAGGCCTATATACATGTACACATATAATTTAATTTATTTTCATTTATTTTTTTTTTTTTTTGAATTATATCGCATCAATAAAGCGAACGAACGATCATAAAACGTTTCGTTTTAATCTGCTCGACGAAAAAATAAAAATAAAAAATAAAACGAGCTTTTCGCATGAAACGAACGCACAAATTGAACCGTAATGTGAAGTCGATCCGATACGACTTTTCAGATCAACACGCGCGACCCGACTTTTAAAAAAAAAAATAAAATGACATCGATTTTAATCGTGCACTTTTGTAATTATATATACTTTTGGTAATTACACAGCTTTTTGCATGAACCGCCGTTACGTTACGCACGAACGTCTACACGTGTATCTTGAAATTAATGCTTATTAATGAGGGTGAAACTCTTGATCGCAAAATCCGTAAATGATGTGTTAAGCGGTGATAATATTCGTATTAGCCGTTTGTTCGCACTGTCTTTACATGAATGTGCTGATTTTCTAATCTTTTATTATATAATTATTTTTACAATTTATATGGTTAAAGTAAATCTATATTATATTATCTCTTAACCTGCCAAATATTTGATAATTCAGTTTGAAAAATGTTGTTTATATATATCCACTATACAAAATATATTTGTTAACGAGCATAATTTTACTCGTTTTTTATAAATCTATTTTATTATTCAAGATTATTTTTACTAAATGATTTAAATTTAAATTTAAAAGAAATGCAACAAATATATTAAAAAATAAATTGTTCGAATAGTTGTATTGATATATATATATATATATATATATATATATATATATATATATATATATATATATATTGTATTATTATTATGTAAGATATCGACTCAAATGACACGATCATTAACTCGGTGAAAAAAATAATTGCTGTAAAGCCTTTTTGATACATTTTCTATATAGACTTATATGCATTACCATTGTATTCTGTATCGTTGTTATTGCTTTCTATGTTGAAAAATTGCTGAATGAACACTTCGTGAAATGAACTCAATGTACGCTCCAGGGAATTTTCTCTTATGCTGCTATCTCTACTGGTTCTTTTTTTCTTTTTTTTTCTACGTATTATGTCTTCCGATACTTTTCAACACAGCCTCCGCGATTAATAATAATAATAAATACTAACAAAAATTTTCTTCTAAAGGTGTCTTCATAATCGATCGCAAATCGACGTAATATTGAAATTCACTCGCGGGAATTCGTCCCTTTTAATATATATCCGAAAGGGTTTTATTCAAGATCCATAAACGAAGCCTATCAATTAAAATGAATAAATGGATTCTAATATTTATTTTGTTTTTTTTTCATTATTTAATGACATTATCGTATATATTCATTTTTATTTTTCTGACCATTTTCATTAGAAAAAAAAATAAGATAAAAAAATCTTTAAAATCATTTTTATTAATTAAAAAAATACAACATATCTAAAACAATATAATACTTTTTTTTTATTAATTTACAATTTTTTTAAAAGTTAGGAAAGAAATTTTATAAGTCATAGTTTGTTAACCTTTTGTCGATATATTTGTATGGGATAATCTAATACACTTTTCATTTTATTCGATAACAATTCCTCTAAAAATATTTACACTGAACATATCACGAAAAACACACGACAATGTTACAAAAAACCAATCGTAGCGTACGACAAGACTTTCCCGAATTTATTTATTATATTTACCTCGGAAAATTCACTCCGTTATATCATTCGTAAAAATCTCTGAAAAATATTCCTACTGGCGTTTCTCAAAAAGCGAACGATGACGAATGTATATATATATATAGAGAGAAAGAAAGAGAGAGAAAGAAAGAGGGGGGGGAGAAAAAGTGGAAAAAAAGAATTTTCCGGATTATTTTCGTTGACTTTGTTCCCGGAAAACGTCGTCGACAAAAAAAATATTTTAAACGGCATTCTCCGGAAAGTTTTCGCGCGGATCGTTAAAATTTCGAATGAATCTCGGTTTTTCCGCGTTCAAAGTTTTAGACGAAATATTTGCGCAAAAGGAAAATGTTGACGAGAAAGGCGAGTTCTCAATTTTAACTAGATTTCGGAATTAATTCATATGCCTATATTCGTATACGTGGAGAAAGGGGATTATAAACAAGAAAATTCGTTACATTTCTACTTCATACATAGAAAATTTGATACGGATTGTTTGAGGGAGATATATTCGTCATTTTGTATGTTTGTGCGTCGCCATTGTTGTTGTTGTTCTCGTCGTTGTTATTGTTTCATCGTCTTTTGTAAAATGGGAAAATTCACACAATCTCGCAAATTTTCCAAGTGTGATACATTTTTTTCACATTTTTTTATACCAAAAAATACATGTTGATATTTGAATTTTGAACGTATATAAATATAAAGACTTTGAACATAACCTGATGTATCCTGCATAAATTTGTTATAATATCAACATACATTATCCCTAAACTTTAATTATAAATTTAAATTTAAAGGTTTAATGCTGATCAGCATTATTAAACACTTTAGTTATTATTAATTTTACCAGTTAAGAAGTATTTATTAGATATTGTTGTTACTAAAGTGTAAAATGTCATGAAAAACACTCATATATTATGCATATGAATGAAGGAAACCATTTCTAATTCTTCAATGTGAAAATAAATATTAAAACACAAAAATATATTTTAAACAAAAAATTTCAATAATAACCATATCAATTACAATATTTTTTTTAATCAGAATAATCTTCTCTCGTATTTTATAAGTTTTGCTATATTTTATATGAAAATTAACCATCATCATATGAATTTTAAATTTTATATCACAAAATAATAAACCTTAAACTTTCTCTTAAATACTATTTTAAATTCTGCATTCACAAGATACAACATCTCCAAAGTATCCATTGTTCCTTTATCCTTGCATAATGACCCGTAACAATGAATATCGATAAAATAGTATATATAAACATGAAAAAATTCTATAAAAACAATCCGATTATAAAATCAAATATTTATTTAAATAAACTTCATTACAATTTTATATTTTTTTACAAATCATATTTTTATCGTAACTTTCATATTTAATATAAATATTTTTAAACTCATCGATTTATCTGTCCGAATAGAAAATCAACATTTATCACAAAATGAATCGTCTAAATATAGATTTACGAAACTTTTTATTATTCCCGATTTCACGAAAATTTACTATCGTCTTCTATATATTTTCAAGGCTCACAGAATTATCTCAATCAAAATTATAAAAATTCAAATATTAACTTTTCATATTATTATATAACATGACATTACGAGTTATAAATTGAAACGTCAAATAAGATTTTCCGCACGTTTTCATCATATATTATATTTATGCGCGATTTAATATAATATTTATATAGTCATTCACGTCAAATCGTAGAACGATAGTTTTAGTTTCGTCGCTGAAAATTTATGACACAGTCGAGTTTGTCGCACGCGAAATCTTTCAGCGGACCAAACAATGGCTGAAACCGGCGGCGCTATTTGCTCGCGATTCGTGTTAAATAAAAGCTCTTTCAAACGCTCGTAAAGATAATATTTCACATTGTCTTTTTTTTATTGCTTTCTCCGTAAGGCCTTCTTTCGTTCCTCAAAAACCGCCTTTATACCCGTACCGTATTCTAGCGCGTATATTTTTTCTCTTTTTTTTTCATTATTCTTTCATACACACATAACAAAATACGTACATTAAGGTATCCATTCCCGTTATATTCGTGCATTCGGCCGCTAATTAAGTTAATAAATCGCCCCCTATATATACGTAGATGTGTGTATGTGTCATTTGCATAAAATTTAAATTTAACAGCCGTAATAACGGTTTATTTTTTCCCGTTTTTTTTTTATTTTTTTCTATATACAAATTTATATAATCATATTTCGTTATACGTAAACCAGTATCTTTGAAACTCGAATCCAACACCAATTAGTGGGTATTCTTTTAATTTATTTTGTATAGATAACGAAATTAATTATGTTTTCGAGTCAAATTAATGACATTGTCATATTGAAGATGAAATCAAATTTATATATATATATATATATATATATATATATATACATATATATATATATATATTATTATTATTATTAATAATTGAACTCATTGTAAAGTTTTCGTTCTAAGTTATGTGTTTAGAATATAAATTAAGCTTTACTGTTGCAATTTTTATATTAATGTTTAATCTCTTTCCAAATATCATCGAACGTTTACATCGGAGGTACTCAAAGTGTTAACTACATAACCAATTTAACACTTTACACTTGAGACGTTTCGCGGTACTTTTATAATATTACACAAATTTCTGAACCCAAAAAAAATTTTAACCATCATTTCAGAAACGTTCTTAAAAAAACATTATATTGAAATATATATATATATATATATATATATATATATATATATATATATTAATCTAAACAATTGTTTTATCGTTTTATATTTATATGGATTAAGAATATTAGCTTTAGAAATCCTTCTGCCAAAATCGTCAAATATGAAAAATGCAGTCCTGTTTGTCTTTACGTGATTGCGTTTTAATTTTAGATAAGAAAATTTTATCTCTATTTGAAAGAGTATAATTTTACACTTTATAATATTATTATAGAGAAATAATTTGGGAATTCGTTACAAAAAAATTTAACATAAATAATCATTATGGCGCATCGAGTTTTCGCATTAATCCAAGTGGTGACCAAACGGAATCTCTTGAGTGCAAAAGATTAATATGTTCTTATCTCTGAGTACTGATATCGTTAGACTGACATTTATAATTTAAAAAAGATTAAGACGTCCGTAGTGATCAAAAGTTTAACCACCTCTGGTATACATGATATAAAAAAAAGAGAACAGTCGAAAAAAGGGCGGTCCGTTTCACGTTGGAATTTCAGTAAATCTCATTGTGTTACGTTTTTGTGTTGAAGGCATTTTTACCCAACTGTTCTCTCACTTCTGTATCGAACAATTGATTTCTCGTAACCGGTACGATCCCAGGGAATTGACCGGATCTCTCCCCTTTTGCCCGAAAGCGAGTTGAAATATATAACGAATGAGTCGACCCTTTGTAGCGTCGAACCGCCCTCTGAAACACCTTTTGCTATGCCACAAGTCACCCCCTTTGCCATTCTAAAATTCGAACTCGGAAACTTCAATCAAACGTAGGCGACGCAATTTAAGTGTGCCACGTCGTCTGTCGAAAGGTATTTGAACCAGTATCCAATTTTATAACCTGCTACAACCGGTTACTGCCAACGGTCAATTAAAACTCATACTTACTATATAATATTTATTTTTTAATAGAAACATACTTAATACTGAACTAAAATACATTTTAAAATCGTATAACTTATGTTAAATTTACACATTATTAATATATAATATTTAGTCGCTATTCATCTCATATCCAACTGGCAGTCATACTATATTACTATTGCATGAAACTTACCTGACGTTCGCGAAGTTGTAATTGGTACATCTAACTACCATTCAACTCATCTCACATTTGAATCCCAATCCCAAATACCTTAATTCTATTATGTGGTGACGGTTCTAAATCCGATTGAATTTTAAAGTGATAATCAGACCGAAAATTAATTGCTATATGACGAAACCGATTATTGTAATATAATTTTCATATCCGATTGCCGTTTAAATTTCAGCTCTTCATATTTGAAAATGTTTGAAATTGATTAATCACCAAAATATTATTACAAATTTTAGAAATTAATAAAATAAGAATCAAAATAGACATCATAATAATAAAATTATACTAAAAAATTTTAATATACATATTTCAATGAGTGATATAATATATAAACTTGTATAAATTAGAGGTTGATATATTATTTTAAATCAAAACTATTGTAAATGTTACTCTTTTTTTCATATAGAAAATATGGAATTGTACTACATTTCTCATATAATATTATTTGATAATCCCATTTTACAGTTATTTTTATATAGTTATATCCCTTTAGAACTGTAAAATTTTAATAGCTATGAAGATAACGATACAATTACGGTAAATCTCCGTTTCTCTGGTCGAAGTTTTGAGGTAGTCGTTAAACTAGAATATCTTTTTAAATCAAACGAAAAATAACATTTTGCGTCTTGTTGAAATTCAAATTTATAATAAAAATTAAGATTTTGAATTTCATATAATAGAAATATATGATAGAATAAAATTTTATGACAAAATTTAATATTTTTTCTTTTATAAATCTGCAATGTGCTCTTTTCTACCTACTATTCTTATCCCCAAATATCTTCGCATTATTTTTAATTTTTATCATGTTAACGACTCTAAAATAATTGTGATATAATACTATGATATCTTCAACCGATTTTAAGAGATAAGTCTTATCTTTTATTTAAAAAAATATACCTTGTTTTTTAGGCATAGAGCTTAAACTCAAAGTCATAAAAAATAAGTCAATAAATAATCTATATCACATATAATTATTTGATGCTAATTACTATATATGACTATAATATAACATTTATGTTTCCTTCTATCTTTTAAATTTCATCAAAACTTCATTCGCTTTTGAAATCTATTATATTCCATTTCTTTCGTTAATACAATTGAAATTAAATACGTACTTATATAAACGATTACCAGTAAAGAGTTAAAACAAAAGGCATCTACTTTACTTCATTCACATCACCTTTTATCTATTATACCAACCACAACTTTTCTAAATTGAATTCGAATTTTGTTTGCTTGAACTTATTTTGAAATGTTTGAAATAGTAAAATTTTCTCATGCTAATTCATATTCATAAATATAGAAATTACTGATTTAAATCTTAAATCAAAAAGTTCCATTGGAGTGTTTATCCTCAATATTCGATCTCGAGAGGAAATACATTGATAATAAACCTTTAATGGCGTTCTCAACGTTATCTTTGGTTTATTGTTCCTCGAAGGATTATTTTGAGGGTTACTGTTGGCCGTTAAAGAGGCGATACCGTTTTTATTGTCTTTATTTCAATAAAACGACGTATATTTTCGGTTCAAATTGTCGATATGTAATTTTTTTTATATGACCTAAAAGAGGGGAACAAAGGACGCAAATGGGGGCATGAGGGGAAAAAAGCGCGCTTTTACATTGTCAATGTTTATGTTAAAAGGCGGCAGAACGAAGTAAAAAAAAATTGATAACTTTTCCCTTTCGAGAGATTTTCTCGCAAAGAAAAAAATAACAAAATTTCCACGAAACTTTCGCGGCGGTTTTCTAAAAGGAACACATGGAAAGGAGGGGAGGAAAAATGGAAAAGTAGGCGCAGTGAAGAAAAAAATCGAGGAAATTTTCGAAATTCACGTCGTGTACGCATTTCAAATATTGAAATACTTTTATGCGGTACAATAGACGACGATGTGGATCCAAAAAAAAAAAAATAGGAAGAAAAAATCCTGAACATGGATTGGGATGTATGGTTTGGGTCGTTCTGGAACATACACCTGCGTTGACAAAGCGTCGAGATAAACTTTGGATCTGTCAAATCGTCGTATTTCGCAAAAATTTCGCTATCGAAGAACGACGCAAAAATTTGCACACAAACGAGGATCGTCTTAAAAGTTTAAAATCAATCATACTTTAATGTTCTAATGTCATATTTCGGTTTTTTATCGTAAAAAAATTATCAATTCGATTTATTATGATTATAAAATATTTAAAATAGTTATTAAAAAATAAAATATTTTTAATATTGCTTTTTAATATAGAATAAAAAAATAATGATATTGTCTAGTAAAAATTTTTGATACGTTTAATATAATAATTTAATAATAATGCCCATATTTATTATATTTATATATATAATAATATGAATGAAAAAGAAGTCACAAATATGACTTTATAATATATTAAACCCTTGATATTTTACTGCATTGGAAAATAATTCAAATTAATAGTGATTTTAAATTATAAATGAAAAAATATTATTAACTATAAACACGTTGAAAACTGTTAAATCTATAAATATACTATTATATTGCTAAAATTATTCAAGATATTATTATTATCATCGATTAATTTAGTATCGTTAGTGAAATAGATAATGCCGTTATAATAATAGAATTATTTATTTATAAGATAGCAATCAAAAACATTATTTATTAATATGTAATCGAGAAATAAGTTTAAAAATTTATAAAATGAATCAACAATATATGATAAAATGAACGATTAATCAATAAAATTTTCCCCATATGGAAACTTTCGAAAAAAAAATGTAATAATACATATCGTGAGGATATATATATATATTATATATAGATATTGAAGTTTATTATGAAATCGCGAAAAGTTTCAGCATCATAAACAAAACCCAACGAGAATTTCCTTTGCACGTTTTCCCATTTGTCGATTCCCCTGTGCGCATTACTTTGCGAACAACCCTCGTACATTGTTCGACGAATGGAAGAAATCGTGTCGCAAGCGCCGCACTTTGGATATATCTGAGTTTTTTTTTTTTTTTAAGAAAAAAAGATAAAAAAGTGAAAAGAAGAAAGTCGCAAAGGGTTGAGAGGACACGCGAAGAAGAAGAATCAGTAGAAAGCAAAGAAAAGCGGGTGGAAAATGAAAAGGCAGGTTCGAAATGCAAAGACATTTCATTATCGAGTCGCGTGTGACACTTTTATTGGCGTAATCCATCCGAGCGCGCGGAAAACTCGCCCGACCTCCGCCCGCCATTCCGCCCTACAACCCCATAAAGTACTCGGAAAAGTTGTCGGAATTGGAAATTGGAATTATAGTGCGAAGGTTCAAACACTGGGCTCATTTGTAAAAAACCTTCGTGCGAAACATATTTATTAAAAGAGCCATCCGTTTTCGCGAAGTCGCATCCAACGTACGCTAAATATTGAAATCGTGACACGATTTGAAACGTCGATTTTCATACGTTTTGTTTATATTTTAATATATTCTATTAAATGGAAAATAATTCGTTCACATTAAAATATCATTTAAATTTTATTAAAAATTAATCGTAAATCACAATCTTTTAACTGTAAAATTTTTGTTCCCATGAGAATCGTCGTAACACTGATTTATTTCATAATATATTCATTATAATATAACTTGTCGTACTATTCATATTTTATCTAAGTTTGTTCAAATTAAAAGTTTGAACGAATAAATTGAAAACTCTAAGCAACGAAACTACAACGTGGTTATATCAACAACGACTAAAATTACTGACTTCATTTAATAATTTATCGTACATATATTTTATCGAACTTATAAATTATTTTTATATTTAATATTAAAAATTAATTTAATATTATGATGAATTTATAAATTATAAAATAATGATATAAAATCGAATATTTTTATGTCATTAACAAAACTTCACAATTTCATCAACGCCGATCTTGAAGATTAATCTCGAAAATTTTAGCAAACGACGAATTTTCAGAAATTGGCCACTTTCAAATTTTCAAAATTACTCAAGAGTCCTTCGCTCTCGTTTAAAACCGCCGCGTCCGGTTTTTGCCGCCATTTGGAAAATATCGCAGAATAGAACGGAGCCGAACGAGCGACGAAATAGAGAATTAGAAAGACGAGAATCCAGCAATGGAAAGCCAACACAGGAAGTCTTCTTATCACGGGAAACCAGGGCCTCGTCACCGAGCAGAAATTCCAAAATTGAATGTAAAAAGTTAAGACGCTCGTATCATCAAAGTGAACCGTCACTAAAGCATTGCTAATAAGCAGCGCCAGGAACGTCGAATATCCGAACTCGAAGTCCACGTCGGAAAATTCCGGAAAATTTTCAGTAAGAGCGACTCGAAAACGCTACCAGAGTAACGTAGCAACATTCCAATTTTCTCACCACGTAATTCAATTATACATCTATACGATTTCGATATATGTTTCTTATTTTATTTTTATATTAATATAAAATATAATCGGCGATCATTTTTTTTTAATTTTATATTCCAAAATAGTAATTTAATTATAAATTTATATAATATGTATCGAATATACATATTCAATTCAAATTCCATGCATAATATATAATATTAACGAGAATCGATGATTTTCCATTTATTTTTCATTAATAAAAAATGTATTATATTTTTTTTAAATAAAAGCTTTCAACAAAAAAAAACACGTTTTGTCTTAGCAAAAAAAATTACATGAATATAAAATAAAAATAATGAATGAAAAGCATTCGTCACTAGTATCACCTCTGACGAGTGTTGTGTCGGACCGCTTGATGAATTACCGTTTTGCGATTACTTTTTAGCGATTTCGAATCACGAAAGTTTAAAAAATATAACTACACTACTGAAAATATAAATCCCGTGCCCCTTTTTTTCGTCGTTTTCACATTTAATTCCAGCGCCCGTTAAATCAGTTCAGACCGTAGTCGCTCGTTTTTTAAATCTCGAAAGCGATACATTCCCGTAAAACGACCATTGATTCTTGCTTTAATAATAAATTCCCTGTTATCTGTTTCTTTTGATTTCACCCCCTCGTGGTAGTTTAGCACATTTCACATTTGAATATCAACAAAATCCAACCCAGTCCCGCCTAATTAACTTCAGATATTATCTTCTTAATTAAAAGAAAAACGTTCTCTGCGTAGCTTTTTTTTTCTTTAACATCGCGTTATAGCAGTTTTAATTAATTTTTGTAAATTGTATATAACCATTTATGATTGTAACTTGTTTGAAACTATTAAAAATGTCTAAATTTGACAATTATTAATATAAAAAATTATAAAACGTCTCATTAAATAATATTATAACATAAGAAAATACTTATTATATTTTAAATATTAAATTTATATTAGATTTATTAATAATATATATATATATATATATATATATATATATATATATATATATATATATAACTTAAATAATCATAAATAATAAATAAATCGCTGTTTTTTAAAAATTCGAATATAGAGAATCAGTTTAGTTGAAATTGTAGCGGCACTTATATATATATATATATATATATATATATATATATATATATATATATATATATATATATATATATATATATATATATATATATATATATATATATATATGGTATATGTTTTATTGTGCGATATCAATTTTTATATTTTTAACAATATTTTCCGATTTTTCACATGAAATTCCATAAAAATATCGCATAAATATCGTTTAATGCCTTTTAAACATACAATCGCATCATTTTGTTGCTTTGTCGTGTTTTCTTTTTTTTTTATTTTAATTTCCTTTTTACGACAAATCGAATTTCGTTCACAATATTAAATATTGTCTCTGTATATGCAACGTATAAGAAATAACTTATTTCCTCGCCTTCTTCCGTGCCAGCGGATGTTTTTTTTTTATTTATTATTATCACATTTTTTCCCTTCAGTTTCCTTTTTCTTGTTTTATTCTTTGATGTTGATAAAATTTCTTGCATAATTGTCAAAGCGAGATAAGATTTTTTTTCGTCCGTTGCTTTTAAATTTCTCAAAATCCACATTTTCTTCCTGTATTGTGATCATTTAATGCGATTACATTTGACAGTGATTCATTTATGTAAATTCGAACAGAGTTTTTCTTTTTTATTATTGAATAATTTTCAGTTGTCAATTTATTTTATTATAAATATAACATTCAGTATAAGAAAAATAATTCATTGTCATGCATAATTTCTAAAATGTGAATCTAAATTATAATCCATAATAAAATCACAACAATTCAAAATTCATTCAATTTTCTTGTATACGTGTTATTGCTAAAGTTCAAAAATTCTCATTATTCGAGCTACCTAGATAATTGTAAATTTGTCTCAGTTTCCACTATAATTAATTAATTTAAAGACTAACAATCATCGTCGTACTCTAAGAACTATTCACTAATGATGAAAATTTACAGATTCAAAAGCCGTTTACAAAGTTTCAAACATTTTTATTGATTTCGTATGTGAAAATGTATAAGAAATATAAAAAAAATATAGTTTACTTTAAGTTGGCAGTCAAAATACGTATTTTATCATAAATATTTTATCGTAAAACAACACTAAAATGCATTCAATTTTTATACATTCCAATATTATTTAACTTCCTTCTTCTCTTTACAAAATGGTTAAAATATATTTAAGTGTTAAAATTTTTAATAAATTTTTGAAATTTTTATTTTCAAAAATTTATTGACAAGTAATAATCATTTATGTTAAATTCATATACGAAAACATGTGAAATGATTTAATTTATTTTACAACGTCTATAATCCTTTGTAATCATTATCATATAACCTTTTAACAACAATTTTATCAAAAATCAATTTTATTTTTTTATTCAAATCCGATTTTTTAATCTTATGTAAGTTAAAAATCACCACTAATTCATTATACATATATTTTTTATATTTGAATGCATTTGAAAGAAAAACATTTTGAATAAATTTAATATTTAAGCTGAAATTCGTATCGTTTATTGTCATAATTGATTAATAAAACAATTTATCGTAGCATCTATATCGATCATTGAACTCCTAAACCTTCAACGAACAAATGGTAAATAAAAAATATATATTTGACTATATTGTTGATTAAAACAAGGTCCATATGGTCCGAGATGTAACCCTTGTCTCCATTGTCAATCTTCGAAAGCTTCTATTAGTCAATGGATTTCTTGGTAAAAAGATAAAGAGAAACGAACTGTAAACAATAATCGCTCCCCTATGATCGTTCACACTCTACTTAGGCTTTCTAGCCGATGAAGCGCTTTAGAACCTTAACAGAAACATATATATATATATATATATATATATATATATATATATATATATAACACAAATGAAAAGATTTTAGTCTTTTTTTAAATTTAATGTGATTTAAAAATTATCACTTTTAATTATTTTTCACCATCATAAAAATAATAATTTTCACTAAAAAGAAAACTTATCGCGATAATCATAATTTATCACGATCATTTTTTCTTATATGTAATAGTTTAATCCTCTGAAATCGCCGAAACGTGGCTAAATTGAAAAATATAAAATTTTCAACAGAATAACGCGGAAAACACGCAGCGGTAAAACTTTAGCGTGAGATTTTTATCTCGCGCGGAAAAATTCATTTTTATCGTCGATATTACGCTAGGTTAGAGGTTTTTCCTTCTGAGAAATTGAAGGGGCGAAGGGTAAGCAAAGCGAAGGGACACAAGACAATTTCAACATTATTTTATAGCGTCGCTATAAAAATAATGTCGAAATATGTCGGGTTAATGTGAAGATACGACTTATTTACGGCTTAACGCGGCCAGTTAACCGTGAACCAGTTTTCCTTTTGCAAATTGACAAAATGGTTATGTCAAAAACGCGACATACACGCGAAAATTTGCTTGTTTTCACATAATATTATATTATATTGTATATATTATATAACGCGTATGTCGTATAATAAAATTGCATTTTTTTAATATAATAATATATTCTCAATATCACAATATTATTACATATATTATTGATAAAATTATTTTTCCCATTATAAACTTTAAATAAAAAGTTATCTAACCGCAAAATTACATTGTACAAAGTATCGGCGAAAAATTACCGTACATTTTAATCAATTTATAAACGTTTCGATTTTTAATTATCAATTAAAATTCGATGATCAAACAACGTCGACGATAAAACATGGCGAACGCAATATTTACACGGCAATTTATCGAATTACATTTGAACGCACGTTAAATAATTAACGCTAATAATCTTCAGAATAAACATTGTGCCGTGTTTAATCAACGATATATAAAATAATATCGCTTTATTAATTTTGATAATCATACGGTCATAAATATGCGAGTGTGTGTGGATGAATTTTGAAAATTATTTGCGTAAACAAAAAGGACGTCGTCGATTATTTATGATGAGAGTAAATTCGCATAACGCAATATTTACAGCTTACTCATAATAAAATATGTATTTTACAGATATATATAAGAATAATAGATAAATTTTCAGGGCAACTGTAAAAATGTCCAGATTTGAAATATGTGAATGACCCGATACCGACGTTTTTCCACATATATTCCCGTATATATGAAGCGGTCAAAGGGTTCAAGTACATTAAGTATAATATTATATATCATACATATATATATATATATATATATATATATATATATATATATGTGTGTGTGTGTGTGTGTGTGTGTGTGTGTGTGTACATGCGTACTTTGCTGTCGTATTCTTTTCAATATTTAAATGCATGTTATTTTTCGTGATCGTTTCATATCAATATTATAATATAAAATTTAAATATTTTCTTTTTATTTAAAAAAGTTTAGATATTTAATAAATTTCATTAAATGTGTTTAGCAAAATTTTTTGATAACAACCAGTTTTTTTAATATAAACTAACATTTTCAGTATCTTATATAATATTGTAAAATAATATTCGATTTCAATTGCCAAACGGACGCAAATTAATCGAATTTGAGTTTTGAAATTAAATAACTACCTTGCGACCTTTAAATAGAGGTTAATTTTAATTCCATAAGTACGCATATAAATGTTCATTATTTAATACATATAGATCACAGTTTTATCAATGCAAATAAATAGTCTATACGTCAAAATCTATTATCTCACGGTAACATCATAATATGATTATTACAAAATTCGTTTAACCCAATTTTGTACTGAAAACTTCATTTGAAGCAACTAGATCCCTTTTAACCCATATTGCCTTACACTATAACCTGATATTAATTTGGCTTCTTAGAATCTTTGTTCTGACTTAAATGCTTCGAAGACCTTGCATCTTCAAACATTCTATTATTCTGAATCATCCTACGTATAATCATTTAGAAACTCCAATAAAATGATAATTTTACTTTCGAAGAATCCATTATTTTCAACCACCCCTTATGCAACGGACTTCAACGTTGCATTTATTTTTCCTCGAATAGCCTGTTGATCTTGTCCATCTTTTATGCACGAACTTCGTAGTTGCAATCCGTTTTCCTCAGAGAGTCTATTATTTTTGATCTTCACTATTCTGATGCTTTCACCACCCAACAGCATTTTCTTTTATCCTTTTGACGTAACTATTTTACTATTGTTCTTAATATTACCAATTCCCACTTTTCCTTTATCCTCAAATCCACCACAATATAAGCACATACTTCCTTAAAATTCAGTTGAAATACTAAATCCAATCGTGTATTATTTTGTATATATAAATATAATTTTTAAAAAACTTCACTAATAATATTTTATTTATTTCTGAAACAATCAAATATCCAATTTAATATAAAATTTTTGATAAATATTAAATTTCATTATTATGTTTTTTTATATAAATAAATAATAAAATTGTAAACAACACATCCCTTATTTATATATGAAATATATAAAAAAATGTTTCGCACACAAAGTAAAATTCCAAGATTTTCCGTCTGTTTTCTGATTCCGAAATAAAAAAAGACACACTTTTCAAGTGAACATTTTTATCATACCGCATATTTCCGGATCGCGTTTATGCATACAATTTTTTTTTCTCAAAATATTTTTGTACATTCCTTCGAATTGTTAAGCCTTATTGAATTTTAAAAGGCGAATCTGGCAAACAGAACTGTAAGCGGTAACGGTTTTTCGCCCAATTTATTTTAAGCGAACCGAGAGCAATCGACGCGGAAAACCCGGAAAAACGAAACTATTTTCCAAGTTTGAGTTACTAAATAGAACGCGAATGAGGGGGAAAATCCAAAGAAAAACTCGGTCGACATACCGCTTCTGATTCAATATGTGTCCAATGGACTTACTTCATGGCGAGCGCACAAGATTTTTATATATGTTATAATAAATCTATATAAACGATAGAAATCATAAGGGTCGTCAATTATGTTTTTTACTATTTATTCGTTATATATAATTATACTGAAATATTTCTACAACTGTATAAACATAGACATTTTTTATTATATTATTAGTAATTCAAATAATATATGAAATATGCAATATATTCAAGTGATTTCAGTCAATTTAAAAACTATTTATTTATTATAATTTTACTAATGTATTGTATTATTTTAATATATTACGTTTGAATAAAGTAAATCTGCTTAATCATTTATATTGAGTAATTAAATATTTTAATTAATAATTTTATTCATCATTTATCTCGTGAATCGAAACATTCATAAATCTGCTTGAAGCTATAAAAAGCAATATATTTGCTTATTTTTGTAAACTCACAAACTTCGAAAAGAAATATTTATTTACACCAAAATCTATGTCAAATTCGATTCATTCAGGTATAATATCGCAAAATTGCGATACAATTAACGACGCATTCGAGCGAAAAAACACGTTGTATTCAAAGGGCCGGTTTTTTTTTGTGCTGCGGCATGAAGAAAAAAAAAACGGCTCCGTCGAAAAGCCGGCTCGATTCGTCTGCAAAAAGCCCTTTGTCTTCTTCGCAATTTTAAATCTCCGAAAAGAGCGAACGGCCTTTTTTGCGAATGCCGGCATTCGAACCGAGGAAAATTTTTACCGAAATCGCCGCAGATTATCGCCGAGAGACTTCTCGGCGATAATTTCGCGCAGCCACAACCGTAAAAACCGCACAATCGCAAAAACAAAGGATTTTTTTTCCAGTCAGACTAACGTTTCACTAGGTTTCTGTCTTTGTGATATATCACTATTTTATTTAATTGTGATGCCTTAAAAAACGCGTTTACTTTCTTTTTTTTTTACAGAAAGAGTTTTCGCATTTGGAAAAATTCTATAACGACATAGATAGAACATCTAACTTCAAAACCATGATTTTCAGTTTAAAAACTGGATATTTTATTTTTTGATTAATATTTTAATAAAAATTAGATCAACAGTATGACCTCTATTTCAAAATTCTCAATTAAATTTTATTTATTTAATCTGAGAATTTAAAATATCATTGCATTTTTTATATATTTCAAATCAAAATACAAATAATTTTTTTTATTAATAATTTTATATAAACAACATCAATTAAATAATTGGAGTACTTAAATATTCCCATCATAAATAATTTAATAAGTAAACTAAACTATTCAATTATTTTATAATTTATTAGTATACATTCTTGACATTTAATTAAATTTATTTTCTAATTTAACTTTATACATTTACTGAAGACGCATGTACAATAGTTAAAATAATCTTCAATATATCTACTAAGAATAATTCATAGTTTCTGAAATTCTTTACAAATATGAATATTAAAATTATCTTTTAAATCGCTAAGCATTATGAAAAAACTAATTATAAACAAAGTTATATTTTATGTTATAATAGAAAAAAAAAATAATTTAAAATTTCACAAATCGAACGCTTCCACTTGAATATCAATAAAATATGATTATAATTTATCGACGGTCTTTCTGTGTAAACCCTACTTAAATTCGATTTATTCAATGATATGAAAGTTGTGTCTATTTTTTCGTTTTAAAAGAATTTCAGACGTATTGAAAATAAAATTTACAGACTGCTTCTGAAAAATCCATGTTGGTCGCTAGATTCGAACAATTCGTAAAAACTGCGCTTTTAAAACACATTAAATTCTCTTAAATTTCACAATTGAATTTGAAATTGTAACTTCAGTACCAATTTCTAAGGAAAATATTTATACTCTATTAAAACAAAATATTAAATTTCTCAATTTACATTATTTAAAAATAATATTTATTTCTATGATATAATAATTTAAAAATTACTTTTATATACATCAACATTATAAATATTTTATAATATAAAATTTATTTATTATTTTTATATTGTTATTATTTTTAAAAAATATTTTCGTAAAAATAAAAATCAAAAATATTAATAATATTTCATAACTAAAATCTCAAACATATCGCAAATTAGAGATTAAATCATTATAGACATTATTTTAAAACAAATCAATATTAAACCCTCGAACCAAAAACATCATAAAAATAATAAATATGTTTCTTCAATTCCAAATAAATAGAAAAGAATAAATAACATCATAGCTTTTGGCACGTTTAGTAAAACAGAATCAGCTTTTATAAATATTGTAGTGGCTATTTATCATTTAAAAGAATTAAAGTTGCATTCAAAAATAACACGCACACACACACACAAATATATATAATCTTAAAAATTATAACACATTAAATCTTTTGTCATTGAATATCGTTTCGTTGCCAAATGGCCTTTCTGATTAATTGTTGTAAAAGTTTTATTAACGGAGCTGAAAATTAAGGCTTTCCAGTTTCAAAACGATACATCCACATAAATGAATCGTAAAAATACTTTATAATTTAATTTATTTTTATATTTATCATTTAATTATGTATCAGTGTATATAAAAACAACATTATTGAAGAAAACGCGTTTCGAATAATTCAGACAGAAAAAGTTTTTATTTCATGAATTTAATACGAAAGCTTTTTGATCGATACGCGTTTCATATATAATACTCAAACGAAGCTTAACGGATCGATTTTATAAAATGAAATTTGCATATTAAATTGAATATTTTATTATTCATAATATGGTTTATTGTGTGTTAGTAATTTTTATTTTCAACCGGTCAAAATTCATTACAAAATTAACACAATCATTCATTTTCAATTATTCCATTATTGAATTCATTTTTCTCGCCTTTTTCAATTAATAATGATAATTTATTTTTATTAATTTACATTTTCATCAAATTTGAAATTACGTCAATAAACCTCAATTGTGATATACTATTCTAAAAATGTTATGTCACATTTATAATTAATAAAAAATATTGCTATTTTCTTTTTATTTTATAATAGAAACAAATGTAAAAAATCAAACTCTTTAATATTTAATTGTATTTGAGACTATAATCTAATTAATAAAGTTATCATAAAAATGATACTATTTTTCTTAATTTATATAATATATTAATTTATTAATGATTCATAATTTAATAAATATTTCTTTTAGATCTTTATATTTCACATAAATTTAAACATAATTTTAATATATATTTCTTAATATTTTAATACTTAATATATTCTGAAATATTACATTCCATCGTTTTTAACAATCTGTATTTATTTGAACTCCTTTAGCATAATACATATTAAATCAGGCAAAATTGCGAATATACGTATATTTTTTTTAATCTGAGAATATATATATATATATATATATATATGTAATGGCTTTACAATACAAGGTTGTATAAACAAGAAACAAACAGATGGCGTAAATTAACATTCTGCGTCAATCAGGCTTTGTCAAAAGAAACGTGGAGGTTTTAGCTTTGCGAGGAAAATCCACATAGGGACGGGACGCTTTCACCAGGGAGGGGCGCGGGTAGGGGAACGGAGAGGAAAAACGAAAGCTCTACGAGCGTCCTAGGTGGGTAATTTTATTAAATAACCAATTCTAGTCTAATTAAAATTATTTCACTCGATTTTCTGCTTTGTCTTTCAGCGAGATAACGGAGCTTATCCCGTGCTACGGGGAAGAGAGCGAAATTTCTTCGGTCGCAGCCGTAGACGGTATTCTGCAAGAATTTCTTCTGCTCCGTTGAATTTAATTAGTAGCTCTCGACAAATATACTTTTTCGTTCGCTCTTTTCGTATAAATATTACGAGCCGGTTAAATATTAAAAATTGAAACGTCACCCTTTTGGCCTGTGTCTATCTTTGAAATGAGTCGTTGACGCCGATGTTGAAAAAAAGGAAGAGGCATGAAAATAAACACGATGCCTTCTCAAAATCTTATTACATTATTATGTATACTTCATATATATTATAATGCTTATTATTGAAAACGTGTTAAATGATTAACATTTTTTTTAATTAATTGTGAATCGTATAATTCAATTCAACGTTCAATCTATTGTTACTAATATTATATTACGCAATCGATCACTTTGTATTAATTAAATATAATAAAAATTGTTCCAGGAATAATGTAATCGAATATCTTTAACTTTTCTTTGAACTCGATATCGTTTCAACTCTTTGCGTCTACGATTTTTTAACGCAGATTTTTTTTTGCTAAAAATACGCAGCAAATATTTATCTCTAAATTCAACAAAAGCGATTTCACCATCTGAAAAGCATCGGTGTTAACATTATTACGTTTTGAAACGATTGCGAATAGAAATAAATCCATCCTTAATTGATTCCGACTGAAGGAATTTATATAATTGGATTTATTCACAATAAACTACAGGGTTGACTATTATGCGATTATTGTGGAAGTGCCGTTCGCCGAAAAGGTTCGATAAATAGCGTGTCGATTATCTAAAATATGGGTTGGTTTATTTGCATGCGCTAGAAATCGAAAATTTCTGATAAAATGGGGCAATTTTCGAAATCGACCCTCGAATGTTTTGCCGTTTGCATTATGAATCAAGTTATATTATACAATGGTACGGTTTCACCTGCTGAAAAACAGATAGAAGGATTACCAAATACATATTTTTTTTCAATACCTCAAAAATAGTTTTCTTCAGAAAAATCGATTCAAATTTTAATAACATCAATTTTTCCATATAAATTATTTTAAAATAATATATATGTTTATATAATTAATAATTCGACCTTATAAAAATGAATTAGTACTATGAAATTCTAAAAAAGATCATTACATATATAAAGCTGTCGTACTAGAAATTTATTTATTTTTTATTAAATATTAATAATTTCCATTTTGATTCATATAAGAATAATAAAAATATAAGATTTCGTCTTTAATATCGCTGATACTATATATATAAATATATATTTAATGTTATCATAAATTTTAATGAAAAAAAAATATTTTTAACCTTTATGAAATATTTAACAATATAAAAATAATCGAATTGATTCATATAAGTTCTAAAAAAATAATATACAATATCATTATTGAAAAAAAGCTTAAACAATATATATTTCTACACGATCTTTACTGTGAAACAATTTCTTATTGTCGTTCATTTATTATTTTATTCCGTAAAATACTGGTCTCAAGAATTTCATCTTCATTCTTGATCGAACCCTATCGATCATCATTCAAGCCTCATGATCATAAATAAAACTCCAATATATACATACACACCCAAAAACAGACTTCAACATTCATTACATACAATAAAACCGCCACACTTATCATTTTCCTTTATTTTATGTCGATATAAATCCTTCGTTCATGCTTACAAGAGGAGCGCGCTTTTATTTTCAATATCATTTTCGACTACCGAAAAAAAAATCAAATAAAATAAAATATTATCATCTTCTCTTCGCACACCGAACGAAAAAAAAAATATGAAAACTCACGTTTATCGTCGTATAAATTAATGAAAAAAAATCGCTTTACATACAAAGTATTTCCAATACATAAAACAGTATCTTCAACCGCGACGTTTCCTTTACTCGTATAACGAACGATTTTCTCCGCTTACTAACGATACAACAATACGTGATATTCGTGCATTTTTCTCAATTTTTCCATAAAATACGTAAACATTGTAAAAAAAATCTATAAAATTCTCAAGAGCGATAACGTTTACTTATTTTTTTTTCTTTTATTATAATTAAGAAAAAATAAAATGATACATTCACATGCTAGATATAAAAATAATCTCTATATATATTTCAAAAAATCATTATATTATTATTAACATTATGAAACTTTTAACAATAAATTGTAATCTTAAATTTATTTTTCAAATACTATATTTCCATATATGTGATTTTATTTTAAAAAAATAATAGTAGTGGGAGAAGAGTTGGCACCACTGGAGTCGATTCTGAGTGTTGGTAGTACCGACATCTATTTTGAATGTTGGCAACACTTTTTTTCATTATGTACTTAAATATGGCGGTGCAACAAATCATTGTCTATCGATCTATGAATTTTTCGATCGTTAGATCCGTCCAAAGGATATATCCAAGGAAACCCGCTGGAGGACCACCATTATCCTCTAAAAAAATGAGCTATATACTGGATAATATTCGTCTGTTCCTTGACCTTCAACACGCAGAACTCCTTAAGGAGACAACTTATAAACTCCAATCGCGCAAACACCCTGTTTCTGCTCAATTTTTAGAGCCCAAATTGAATAAAATATTTATATATAATATTTTAGTACTACGTAAACATCTAACTTTGCCGACTGTGATCATTTAAATTACACACCCATTTAACTTAACACATGCAATTAATTACAATACAATTTTAATGAGACGACGTTTCGCCGTCGAAATTTTAATTAAAAAATTCACAATATTTTCCGGACCTGTCGGTTTTTATTTTTTATTATTATTATTATTTTATTTTAGCTCTCGGCGATTTTATTTTACTACAATAGATTAAAATGGCGTTGATAAGCCCCCTGTTAGCCGTAGACCCGTCGGCCGGATATAACTCATCACGGTTTTTATTTGGTGACCCTTATCAGGGTTTGTACAAGACGTAAATATGCGCGTTGGGGTCCGACACTCTTCGTCCATCATATTGGGATCTTTTATACAGGACGGCCCCGCGTAAATCAAACTCACATGAATGGACAACCCTGCCCGCTCTACTGCATAGCGAAAGCGGGGGATGGGGTGCACTTCAACCCCGGGCCGCCCTCTCATAATGGAAAAATGGACGAGAAATAATGGCGAGTCGCCGTCAACGAAACCGCCTCTGGAAAAATTGTCGTACAGAATAAATCGAGCGAATCTACTTTCTTTGCCCGTATAATGTATACCCTTGCATATTGTATATGAGTACTCACATATGCCAGGAGCGTTCATCGTGCGTTTTGCGGTCCATATACTGCATTATTATACACTGTTATTATATTTAAAAATAAATAAACAACTGATATTTTTCATAATTCTACATACGAATATTTTTAATATCACCATACATTCACTTGCTTTATATATATTATTTTATAAATAAATTGATTAAAATTTAATGTAGCAAGATGATAAAAAATTGTATTTATAAATCTAATTCAAAAAAAATTAAATTATACGCTGAATGTACCATATATATTTTATTTAATTATTCATTATAATTTTTATACAAAACAATTCATTCACATCTTTAATTATTAAATCAATTATATTATATATAAAAGCATTGAAATATTTTAAAATATATATATATTTTAACACCGCTGATTTTTTATTACAAAATATTTTACTTACGTTTACAAAATAAATCCGCAAAGATTTACTATATATTAGAATATTTTCAGAAATAGGCCACTTTCTGTAAAACTATTCATAATATTTTTTCTGCTTCCATTACATAAAATTTATAAAACACATTTAGATTAAAATCTTTAAAACAGCAATTGATAATAAGTAAATTACTATACTATCAGATAAATTCCATTACTTTAATTATATACATGTCACGATAAATAAATAAATAAATATACATATATATATATATATATATATATATATATATATATACATATATATACATATATGTGTGTGTGTGTTATGCCTATATATATATATATATATATATATATATATATATATATATATATATATGGATATCTGGATGCGAATGTTTGAAGTTCCTTTTTTAAGGACGGGATTTGTCTTCGGATAAATCTCCAAGTCTACATAAATTTATAGTTGGCAATCGTAAGCCCCTGGAATGTTTTTCTGCGACCTGAAACTTGACATGAATATTCTTATTCGATACATTGTACCTAACACTCGACGATCGCAATTTCCCGAGTAAAATATTTTTACATTAGTACTATATTTTTACATAAAAAAAAATACATAGTACTATTGTTATTCTGCGACCAATCCTGCTATTTATTATATGTTAAAAAAAAGATGCAGAATATCAATCTTTTTATATATCATACTATTTGTAACGAATTTACTCAGATTATATAAAATATATCTGTTTAAATAGTTCATTCTTATAAGTATTTTACTATTTATCGAATATTTAATATATTGTTAATTTCGTTTTATTGTTATTTTTATACATCTCTTATTACTACAATTAAATCTTTTCTTATCAAACGATTTAATATACAATAATAAATTTGCTGAAAAAGTAATCTAATTTTTTATTTGAACATTTTATATACTCAAAATAATGAAGTAGAATTTATTTATATATATTTTAATTTAAAAAATCACGTTTATAAATTATATCAATTATATTTTTCTTGGATAATTATAAATCACAAAGGTTTTATTTAGATAATTAATCACAAAGAAAGCTATTAGATCAAAATCAAATAATTAAAAGTATGATAATATCTCACAGTATATATTTTATGAATACCTAATGATTTATTTAAAAATTGAATAGATAACATCATTATTTTTTTTTAATATATCTGTACTCAATTTTAGAAATATGTGCTTTTTTATTAGTTATTTAGAAAAACTTTCAATAACCACTCGTTTCGCCCACTTTGGATTATAATTGTAATTTTTAATGAAAACATTAGTCAATATATATGATATATTTATATAATAAAAAAATGTTTTTTTTATAATATGACAACAAAATCAATATATATTTTCAATATTCGCCAAACTTCCGATTTCCATTTTATTTTTCTTTCATCTACCGTCAACGACAAAATTTTGATTTTTCCTTCGATTTCACACTATCTACGTGCGTTCATATACACGTATTTCCTTTTTCGATTTTCCTATATGTTATCGTGTTCCCCGTTCTTTTTTTTTATTGTTCAAATCTACCAGATGCTCGTTATGGTCGACTGTTTTCTTTGCTCCCCGTCCTCCGTCTTTATATATATATATATATTTTTCTTCAACTTTGCCGCATTGTTTCGAACGTTCGATAACAATCCGGTTTGCATTTCGCATTTTCGCCGTATCGAAAATCCGACTTAACGACCGTTAAACGACGATACCGAGACACAATTTTAACCCTTTTATCTTTATTGCACGGTAACACGTTTAAACTGTCCACGCGCGGTCGTCCTTACCTGAAACAAAGCGGCAAATCGAAAGAAAAACACGGAAAAATCGGCAATTAGAGCCGGAAAAATCTCAGAGCTAACATGGTAATTCCGTGATTGTCAACCTTTTTTTCCCCCATCTAAATTTATGATTTATATATATAAACGTCAAATTTTTTTTTTAATAAATTATCATGCGGATGAGATATATTTGACTTTTCATCGCGAAAATTATATCATTGTTTAAGATAATTACAATCTAATTGAAGCGTTTTCATTTGAAAAGCGCGACATATTAATTACATGAAACATTTAATATTTATCGGATGGTTAGTTAATAAATTATTCAAAATAACTATACATTCGTCACAGGGGCAATAGTGACATATAATAATAACATATAACCGAATTATATAGTAATTAATCGGTTGCGATTTCACGCTTTGAATTTGACGTTTATCGATTTGAATTGCGAAAATTTCCACTGTTAAATTCGAAATTGAAACAGAACAACGAAGTTCGTGACATAGCAATGAATAACTCATCCGGCAATCAAATACGATCCCTGTAAATAAAGCCTCAATTCAACTCCCGCAACCTTTTTTTCGACCGATAATGATGTATATTTCGTTTTGTTTTGAATTTTTCTACAAATACTATACATAATTGTAATATAGAATTTTCCCTTCAAATTTGTCTTTTATTTTTCACGTTAAATTTTTCCCTTTTTCCAAAAAAAATGTAACCTTTTTATACACTAAATTCACTTTTTATACGGTGACTATTTTCCTAGTAGTATAGAAAATAATAAAATCTTTCTTAAAGTACAATACTATGTTTTTCTATACGAATTACTTAATAAACTCGCAAATAATAAAACAATGTATATATAATTCAAGTTAAACTATTACATGATAGAAATTCCAAAACTTTTAATATTCTATAATCAACCAACAATGCAGAGTATTTTCAAGACATATATTTTTAATCACATCAACGCCTCGTCTTCGAAACTACTCCACGTTTTAAACAGCGCTAATCATTCCCTATTCTTGAATCTAACATAAACAAGGAAGGCTGTAACGTCTTCAGATACGAAGATTTTCAGGAATCCCCGAATGTTTCAGACTCGAAGACACGGTCTTTGTAAAATTGATGGTCACATCCGATCCAATTAAAAGTTTACACCGATTGTCCCTTTCGTTTTCGTCGTCCTTTGCTTTCGTCCTTAAGTTTTAATTAAAAACATATTTTTGTTACGTTCATCCTATATCGAATTATAACTGTGAATGTACATTTATATAATACATTAAATATTTACGCATTAATTTTTCTCATTAATGTACGCAAGTTTAATGAACTTGTTCTACTTTAAATATAAATTATTATTTTTAAATAATTTTATGTAGTAAAATATATTATCTTAGAATAAATTACATGAAAATATTTCGTATAATAATTGTATTCATTCAAATTTACCTTAAATATCATGCATGAATTAACTTAAAATAATTTTAACCCTAAATACCTAAATAATTCAGGATAAATATTATTAAATACGAATTAATTAATATTATATGAATTAAAATTTTGTTTTTTTTTTGTATTTACATTTTTTATGCTGAAAATATTAGTAATAATTTATATACTGTAAAAGGTTACAAACGAAAAATTATTTTTCTATAAAATTTCAAACAAGTTTACATTCAAAAATGAGCAAATTTGACAATAATAAAAAAACATACTATAAACGTTTTTCCTATGGAATATCTTACAAACATTATACTGTTTTTACGGCGCATAATGACTTCCGTCAATAGTAGCACGCATTCGAAAACAGTGATAAATTCCATATTATCTCCGCCAAAATGAAAATAAAAAAAAATAAAATCACGACCATACTCGATAACATCTTCGTCGACATACGAGAAAAAAGCGGCATACCGAAAAAAAATAAGCGACTGTAAAAAATACGAGGGCATATATTTTATTTATCGTAAGTCAAATCGCGGCACATAGACGAAACATCCGCGATTTTCGATTAAAAACACCCACCGTCTACTTTTTCTTTTTCTTCCGCATTTTTCTTCTTTCTGCGCGGCCAAAAATTATCGCATACCGCGCGATATCCGGATATTTTCACGCGCCATTTTTTTTTCCAGAGGTCGGCCATTAGACGCGAGCGTTCGCCATTTTTTTTCTCCCAACTCTCTCTTTTTTTTCCTTTTTTTTTGTCAACCATGCGACATCTTTTCCGAAGTCTTTCGGTCAAATAAAGTGGACCGTCGGCTCCGATACCACTTTCTTCCATACCCAACCACCGCATTCGCCACCATCGACTCCGGCGACATTATCATTGTCGTCACCAAAGCCTGGACAGCTTAGCCGCGAGTCATCCGCGTAAATTAAATTTTATGACATGTCGCGTTTCTGTTCCGCTCCCACGAACCGCTCGTTCTCCCTTTTTTTTACCCCTGCTGCTCAGACGTTACAAACTTTTTTTTCCACTTTTTATACGTATTTTATCACTCTTTCTTTGACTTCGTTTTATTGTACAAAAAGTACCCGCGATATATAGTAGAGAATCTTTATAAAAAGAATATCAAAAGTGTAATAATACATTCATATGAAAAGAAACCTTTGAGAAAGAAAAAGAAACAATTTCTTAACGTCATTATTAAAGATCAATTTGAATTTATAAATTTTATATATATATATATATATATATATATATATATATATATATACATATATATATATATATATATACATATATATATATATATATATATATATATTCTTCGTAATAAATCTAAACAGTTAGTCAGTTCTCGAGTTACGACCACCTCGACTTACGACAAAAAAAATATTTATTATATTATTTATTTTTGTATGAAATAACAAAGTTACAGAACCAAACTTCATCGTAAGTCGAGAACTGACTATACTTATTCTGCAGTATAAATATATTTCATTAAAATTATAGTTAATAAAAAACTTACCCTGAATATCGCAGTTTAAAATCAAAAACCGCATTACAATAATAAGGGAATGTTACATTACGAATTGGATTTAATATAATTTATTTTCATAACTATCATGAGAATAACACGCGTAATTATGCGATGAAAAGCAGACCTACATGTAGTCGAAAACTTTAATTTTAATTAAGTCCAACATTCCAAAAATTTTCGACGTGCGTCAGATACTTCTTAATGAACATTTCAATTTGCGGCATCCGAAATATAATATTATATGAATAAATATATTTATATTGAAAATACTTTAATACGAATTTGTTCGCAAATATGTTTATATTTCATTTTCAAAAAAGTAAAAAGAACAAACAAGACCTGATTTAATTAGGTCCGACATGCATAAATGTAAATAAATATGGCTTTTTTTTGCCTTCATGTATATAATCATATATAATACTAAAATATTATATGAAATAGGAAATAATAATAACATTAGACATTTAAATAAATCTCATATTTATTTTAAATTTAAACTTTAATTCTACTCTTATATCAGGCATCAATTTTTATTATTAAATTGAGAAAAATAGTTCAATTCCGAACTCTAAACAAGCGTCACAAGTATTATCATACTATTATCTCTTTTATCACATTCCTCATGAATGAAGATCGTAAGTTTCCACCCTTCTTATCACCGCTGTGCACCTAATATACCTTTTTATTTCTCATAAAATATTACAGTCCATAGTTACTATGATTACTATATAACCGGTTGCAATTTTTACTTCATTGCTCAACTTTGTAAAGAATTTCCTTTTTCATTTTCATCACTATATCCTATACTTACTTTTTTATCGTAATTTATCAACTATTTAAACAATATGTTATTTAAACTTAAAAATGTTACCTAAGAAATATCATATAAAAATTAAATAAGATTTTCAACAATTTTTAATATATTCAAGAAACAATCTTAAATTATTATTTTTTCCAAATTAAAATTAAAATTTTTGTTTTAAAATGGAAAAAAAATTACATTAATACATTATATTCATATCGTATAAGTTTATACTGATATTTCGATTTCACTTTTTAATTATTCATATAATATTATACATACATATATTTTAGAAAATAAAAAAATAATAATTCGGTGATATCCCAAAATTTTTCATAAAATTCAAATTAAATACGCCTTCATAAAACGAAAAATTTGCAAATTCACAACTAACAAAATATGACCAGAATAAATAATAATAGTAAAAAAAAAAGAGAACGAGGATCAGCTTGAGGGATATTAATATCGTGTGGGAATTTGGTTAAGAATTCACAAAGGCAAAGGCCACGAACATGGGGAGGGGCACTCGGCGAGAGCCCGGTAATTTATACACCACTGGATATTAAAATTTTATTTGATTAATTTATCAGTATATAACACTCACCATAATGCCCCCATGAATATTATGAGAATTTCTTCGGTTATTATTATTATAAAGGGGGCTAGGTTCACTTGCGTGCATTGAAAAATATTTCGCCGTTAAAAGTTTCCCCGTCGAGGCCGTTCAAAATGAACACGTCCGTAATCTGAATACGAATATCTTTATTAAAACAGGCCATACTTTAACGACTTTTACGTTTTAATAACGAAGAAAATATTATAATATATTTAAATGGAAATTAGATCGATCGCCGTTCGAGCTGATCAATTTTAATTAGAAATTATTGTTAAAAATATCGCATATGATAAATTTAATGTGTATTTCGTCTAGTTATTACGTTTAGGTAGTCGTTTAAGAAATTCATAGTAAATAATTTGTTTGTAACCTAAAAAATTTTTGATTTTATTCCAATAAAATCAAAAATATTATAACTGTAACTATTGATTTTATTCCAATGTAAAAAGACATCAATTTTAATAATTTAAACAAATATAAAACTTGAATCATGAAAATCATTTATCACATGAAAAAACATCTTAATAAAGGAAACTAAATCCAGTCTTTCCTTTGCTAAAGCGCTCCGCCATTTTGTAACATACGCACGAAATGGTGGATTCCAACTAAGTACGCGTTTCTACTCCGAAAAGCAAAGCAAATACACATACACACAGTGTAAGAAAGAGGCGAAACATAAAAGATATTGCATCGTAAATATTCGCCATAAGCCGTGATATATTACACGTGAATAAAAAAAAAGAAAAGAGAAAGATAAAAAGAAAGAAGACGTAGTAGAAGAAAACGACGTGTGGATGTGTTCGACGACGAAATACCGCCGTCGTATTACCGGCAATGAAAAAATGTCGGATGAACGAGAAGAACTGCGACAAGCTTTTATCCGGAAAGAAAAGCTACTCCGGAAGACACCGTAGATCTCAACAAACCAACTCTCATACTCCGGAGTTGATTGACTCTTTTAATATGAAGTAGTCTGTAGAATGAGATGGTATATACGTGTATGAAACACTAAGCGTACTCATTATGGATCTCTTTGCATAAGCCCGAAATGAAAATACGCTCAAAGATTTTAAAAAAAAAAACCTGTGCTTATATTATACCTTTTTCCCGTTTTAATTTATAACTGACGTGCATCTCAGAAGTATATATCGTTCCGGAAATGAAAATTATATAAATATATACATTTATATTATATTAATCGTTAAATATCAAAATGTCCGGATGGGTCAAATATTAACTTTATCGTTGAAATTTCATCCGAATATTTTTTCCTGTATTTATTTTTTTACTCTTTTAATATAGAAGACATAACCCGGAATGTTCGCGAGCGGATTGAAGTGGTTTAAATTCGAGTAAAACGATACTACCGTTGGTAGGAGGACATTGAAAAACGGACGGAGGATGGTTTATCGTGTAAACGATGAAAGAAAGAAAAAAAATGTAAAAGCTTACAAAGTGAGAGACTCGCGAATACTGTCAACCGATTTTATTGCTTTATAAATTCGAAAACGGCACTTGGCCCTCGAAAAATCTGAAGCCGTGCTTAAAAAGCGTTATAAAATATATCTAACGCCGTTGACGACGATCGCTCTCGGAATTATTTATTTTTATGAATTAATAATGTTCCGATTAGCCTCAACAACGTTATATTACTTTTGGTATTATATAATATAACATATATCCGTGGTATACAATAACAGCTTCAAGGAGGTTCAAAAATTAATACAACCTCTTTAGATTTCGTATCCTGTAATCAAGCAAATGGAGCTTCATCACCTTTTTTATTATGAAATAAAGCGCACTCTGAAACTTTTCTGTTACTATTTACGGGAATATTGTTTAAGATGCTTTAAAAATATTTATATCGAAGCAATCATTTTTAAAGTCTATATCATGTATATGCCATCAATAATCTTTTTTGTTCTAATGAATAATTAATCGCTAAATGTATATTTATTATATTTCGTTTGGATAAGATGATAAATTAATTTTGCTCGCTCTCTTAATAATTTTCTAAATGTTAATTTATAAGCTTCTTTTAACATTAAAAATTAAAAAATATTTAATTTATATAAATATCGAGTGTATGAAAAATATTTCTTTAATCTTACTATTTATTCAATAACTTTTAAACAATTTGCACTCGGATACAAAATTTAGCATTTTGAAAAAAACATGATTAGTATTTTATTGTTAACTTTTTTATTTTTCAACGAAATTATCGCAACGGGAAATCACAAATCATTGTCTATTATTTTTTTTCAAACTCTATAAAAGATTAAAAAAACAATAAAAAATTACACCAGTTTTTTAAATAGATCTGTTACAAGTTAATCACTAAGTTTTATAACCATAAATACTAAATCTAAACAAAAACGGTCCTTTCACTAATTTATCACAAAAACCTAAGAAATTCCAAACTTCTGTTTTCTACATAAAGCATTAAAATAATTATCATTTTCGCAACAACGAATTATTACAAACTACAGATTCATTGTCGAATTACTTCGTCTATTTATTTATACGTATGCCGTCATTCTTGTGGCTTTATTAAACTTATCCAAATTGCTTTATATAAAGTCGATAATAAAAAATATATACTTTCTCGTTTCCGAATTTAATATGCTCTCCTTTTTTCGCGTTCATCGAAGAATAAAACGTTTTGCTATAAAACACTCATCGCGTGCTCGCAAAATGAGATATCCAGATGTTTCTTAAAAAAAAAGATAAAGAAAAAGAGGTGGAGATTCAAGGAAGGAAGGAAGGAAGAAAGGCGGAAAGACGAAAGCTGGAAAGAAAATGAGAGGGAGGGGAGGAAAAAACGACTGGAGAACGTCTACAATTTTTAATCGCAAAATGGTAACCATTTTCCAGCTGTGTATTCGAGGATCCTTTTAAGAAGTTCTCGGCACGCAAGCACAGCACTCACCGCACTCCAGACAAGCACTTCATGCCTACGCCGTGAATCTAATTTACGGTTCCGTAGAGGCTAAAGCGCCCTTATCCATTATGCTGCCAAGGTCTATTTTTATCCCTTATTTATTGATGCCATACGAACGAAATAAAGCAAAAAAAAAAAAAAAAATATATATATATATATATATATACCATATATATATATATATATATATATATATATATATATATATATATATATATATATATATATATATATATTAAGTGCTTAGTGAAATTGGCCGTGCTCTATTATAAGCTTCAATTGTGACTTAGTATTCATAAATGTGAATTCAGAATGAAAACTATAAAACTAACCTTTATATATATATATATATATATATATATATATATATATATATATATATATATATATATATATATATATATATATATAAATAAGAAATAAAATAATATATATATATATATATATATATATATATAAGAAATAAAAAAAATCAATATACCTTACTTTCCTGTCAATTATTTCTGTTTATTCAACTTTACAATTAAAAAAATCAAGATCTTGGGTCACCTTCATGTGACATCCAATTAAAATGTCAAATAAACGATTTACAAAATGGGAATAATACAACTCTAATACCGATTAATTTTACACTTTGAGAGCAACATAATCTTATTTGAATTATAATAAAAAAAATTCTCTATATACTTTAAAACAAAGAGAACAAAGCTCTCACTTTAAATAATAGTTAAACAATTCACCAAAATATAAACATTATCTAAATCCAATTATTTTTATTACAATATTATACCTGTTTTTTTTTTATCCAATTAAAGTAAAATTAAACGTGAAAAAGAAAATATTAGAAACTAAAATTAATTATGAATATTAAAACTGATAATATCTAATAACAACAACTTCCAGTAATATATTTAATATTCTTAATACACTTATATATTTGTTTCAAAATATTTACTTTTTCCATCTATATTTATACTATCTATATAAACATAAAAAATAATAAACTAAATTAATAAATATCTTACAATCTGTATACCGTTTAATCATTATTTAAAAAAAATGACGCTTGAATTACAAAATAATAATGATATATATATATATATATATATATATATATATATATATATATATATATATATATAACATTTCGTCCAAATAAAAATCAATATAGATAACTTCCTGATAATGGTTAAACAAAAAAATAAAAAATACATTGATGTATTAGTTATATCATATAATAAATCTGATATTTAAAGCAAACAAATAGCTAACCTTAAAAATAAAATTAGAAATAAGCATTTCGTAAATTCACAAAATAAAAAAATTATATAAAATATCCAAATCGTAAATAAAAGGATGAAAAAAAAACAATTTTAACAAAATTTACATTAATATGATTGTATTCTTACAACACATACATTATGTTTTTTAGTAGTACAAAGGAAAAATTAATATCCAACAATGTCGAAATAAAAGAAAAATTCCATTACACAACATGAAAAAATATATTATTCATTATAACTATAACTTTTTTAAAATGATTCTAGTAATAGTTATAACACTTACATAATAAAATTTTCACTAAATATAGTTTAATCGTTAACAATCACAATAATTCAGATAATGGCAACTTGTATAAACATAATAATAAAGTAATATATATCTTAGATTTCAAAAATACACAATGTTTTCATTGTAAACATTTGCATGATTATATTATATATATATATATCGATCCCATTTTACTTATTATATTTATAGTGCCTGATAAATTCTTAATTAAAAAAAAGTACATAAACACGGATTATCATAACCAATATTAATAAAAAAAATAATCAGTTCAACTACTTCATAAAAATACTATGAGATAATTTCACTATATTTTGTAGTTCTTAAAAAAAGAAATTTAAAAAACATTTTTTTTGTAATTTCATTTTTATGTTTTGCAAAACATCTAAAACTTTTGTAATAAATGTAGGTATTGACATTTTCACTAATTTTTTATCAGAAAATATCAAATATTTAACTAAAAAAATCAATCTAACTCTAGAATTAAATTTTCATTATAGCACATTGATTGTAAAAAAAATTATAACTACTTTTTATTTTACTTGTATTAATTTCAGTTTTTGTTTTATTTTAACAACAAAGTATGTATTTCACTAACATTGTGCTTTTTATATTCAAAACAAATATTCTTAATTAGATATTTTATAAACAAAAGGATAAAACGTGAACATACAATAAAGAAAACATTTATAAATCACAAATAACACAAAAAATATTACATGCATAGCAATTTATCAAAACTATAATAGATACACAACACACAAATGACATGTTTACGTTGATTTTCATAACTATGAAATTAATATGTAACTTAAAAAATTATCGACTATCAATTTTAAATGCACTTAAATTACTTATAATACGAAAATATAAACCTTATTAAAATAGACTACATATCACAACTGTATTTTAAATAAAAACATTTAATGCATTATCCGACACTTTCTGGCAAATTCAGGAACGATTTGGTATAACCATTCTACTTCAATTTTTGATACAACACTAATATAAGTTCTTTGCGTGTTTATCAATTCAGTATACAATAAACACCGTGGTGGAGGTGAAAGACTGTGAAGAACGGATGACGGATGAACTGCAGCATTCATGCCAGTTGCTGTAACATATCGACCTACACCAGAAGTGTGACCATTTCTTACCCATGCTGAATTTACAAAGAGTCCAGTAAGCAAACACTTTAATACCTTCAACAAAAATTATACACACATTAATCATGATATAAAAATTAATTTTATATAACATATTTCAAAAATAACCTGCTCATAATTTTGTCCACATGATATATTTTGTATTTTTTGCCTTGTACATAAATCTGCAAGTTGTTGTCGAACATTCTGAGCATATGTTAAATTACGATAATTGAGATAATTTTCCCTACACCATTGCTATAAAATATTAAGATTTTTTTTAATATATAATTTCCCATATAAACATTTAAAGAAATAAACTTTAACAAAAGAAAAACCTTTTTGAATGGAGTATTTACAAATTCTTTATAAACATTCAACAATGTGACATGATCACCTAATGGTGATATAAATTTATTTTTAGCTAATAAAGCTTCTTCTCTCTTACTTATTGGACAATGAAATATTCCTTCACTAGAAAGCAGTGCTATAATACTTAAAACCTAAAAATAAATTGTAACATTTCAATAAATAATTTAAATAACAATAAAATGAACTAAAATTGCAACTATACCTCATCTAAACATCCATATTCAGAACTATTTAATAAAATTTTAGAAAATTTGGGGTCTATTGGAAATGCTGACATCTTTTTACCAAGAGACGTTAACGAAATTGTTTCATGTCCTTGTATAGCACCTTAAAATAAATAATTATAAGGTATATATTAATCTTACAAATAAATATAATAAACATCGTAATAAATACCTAATTGTTTTAATAAACTTAACGCTCCATCTATGGACTCCATTGGCGGTTTATCAATCAAATCAAATGTCGCTGGATCTATACCCAAAGCTAATATCTGAAGTATCGTAGGGGCCAATGGACACCGTAATATATCTGGTTGTGTAAAAGGCGATAAACTAGCAAAATGATCCGCTGTATATAAACGATAACATTTTCCAGGAGAATCTCTCCCTGCTCTTCCGGTTCTTTGCCAACAAGCCGCCTGTGAACACGACTCCACACGTAAAAACTCAGCTCCAGTAATACTACAATAACGCCTGAAATTGAACAATATACAGATAACAGAAGTTTCAAAATATCTAGAGAATACATGCCACAAAATACTAACCTTAATTTTACAACACCAGTGTCTACAACATATTTTACATTAGGTATAGTTATAGATGTTTCAGCTATATTTGTAGCCAATATAACTTTTCTTATATGAGCTGGCGTTCGTTTCCACGCTTCCAGTTGTTGTGCTGGAGGTAAACCAGCAAATAATGGACATACACGCATATTATTTCCATCAATCTCCTAACAAACAATGAGCACGAATATATTTGTGTATTATTAAATTAAAAAAAAAAATAGCACAAATGGAAATCTACCAACCTTAACAATTTGTCTTATGTTATAAGTAAGACTTTCTATTTCATCCTGTCCAGTCAAAAATACTAATATATCATGACTAAAAATAAAATTAATGAATATACTACATAGCATCAATACAATGTTTATAACAGAATATTAATACAAACTTTATCGGTGTTTCTTTGTGTAACTGAAATATTGTGCACAATGCTGTATGTTGATAGTCGTTAGTTTTATTTTTCATGTGATATACAGTAACTGGAAAAGTTCGACCTTCTAAATATATCACTGGACAATTATTTAAATAAGAACTAAATGTATCTACATTCATTGTTGCTGACATAACAATAATCTAGAACAATAAAAATGCTTTGTAAAAATATTAACATTTTTGTGTATATATGTATTTATTTTCTTATAATAATTAACCTTTAATGTCATAAAATTATTTTTTATTCTATTTTTTTGTGCCTGTTTAATAATACCAAATAAGACATCAGTGTTTATGGTCCTCTCGTGCGCTTCATCGATAATAATGACTGAATATGCTTTTAACATAGAATCCATCATCGCCTCTCTAAGAAGCATACCGTCCGTCATATACTTTAATTTTGTTTTATGAGATGTCATGTCTTCAAATCGCACCGTATATCTAGAATTCATTAATTAATTGAAGGCGCACATTCAACGTTTAACGTAAAACTACTATGTAGTTCATGTTAGGCGTGTTCAGATTTAAAAACGTAAAGTTTACCCAACAATTTCACCAACGGAAGTGTTCATTTCTTGAGAAACTCTCATAGCGACAGTGATAGCGGCCACTCTTCTAGGCTGAGTTACGGCAATCATCCCGTTTCCTTCTATTCTGGCCTCGTGAATCATTTGTGGAATTTGCGTAGTTTTACCGCTACCCGTTTCTCCAATGATAATCATGGAATTATTTTTTTTTATTTCTTCTAATAACCTAAAAATATAAGAAAAAATAATAGTTTATAATTAATATATAAGTTTCTTTTGAATTGAGCGATTATTAAAATGGTGATCGCCATATTAGTATGATGAATAAGTAAATATATTTAGAATTAAAATATTTTGTAATCGTGAACTCGCAGACTGCTTCATACAAAATTGTGACGAACGTTAAAAACATTTCTAGAATATTATTAAAGGTTTTACTATTGAAAAAAAGTACTTTTTAAAATAGTAAAAACAACAGTTAAAAATGACATTAAGAAATAAATTACAAAACAAAATGTTATGTTTTTTTTAAGTTACATTGTTTAAACACGGAAAAACAAAATAATTTTTACTTCTTTCTGACTGCGTACGCCGGCAAGAGCTTCCTCTGTTCCAATATTAATAAATTAGGTATCGTTTTCTGTTTAGGATCGTGATTTCCATTTTTGGTGGAATTGGTGATATTTGCTTTAACAACGGCGGACCCCTCCAGCACTTTTAACTTCTTTTTCTTGGCGATCGTCGAATTTTTAGGACGCTTCTGAACAAATTTGCCCTTAAAAACGCCTCCGTTCGAGGAAATGCTGTACTTGGAATCCATCGCGAATTACTACGCATCACTGACAGTCGCACAGCGAAAACGAAACACCCACATGTCAACCGCACGTGTCCCCGCTAATTTTAGTAAACAACCTATGGCAACACTTTCTAAAAAAAACATCAACAAATATTATACATTTATTAATATTTTTGATTGTTACTTTTATAAATTGTAAAAGAAAACTTTATGATTTTATTCAACATTTTAATTTACAACTTTTATAACAAATTTGATTTTTCATAAATGATAATTACACAAAAAAAATTGCTCCTAAAAATTTATCAAATATTTTTATGTTATTTAAATGAATAAATTGTTTTGTTTTTGTTTCAAAAAAGCGGTATTTTCTCTGATTATCTTATTTAAAATAAAATTGTAGATATGGTCATATTAATACATATTATGATAAAAATAACTAAGTGACAGCTGCTATCAGTTTCTATAACCTATTAACTTTTAAATAGGTTAGAACATCTTTTCTTCTGCATTTAACAATATAATTGTTTCAATATTCATTCCTAATTGTAAGTATATTTGTTTTTATTTGAAGATATTTTAAATCGGATATCTTTATCATTTCATCCAATTAAAAATTGAAATTAACTTATATACTTAATTCTTAAAGATTATTGTATTTTCATATAAATACCATTATATAATAAACTAATTTAAGACTATGACTTCTGGATATTTCTGCGTAGAAGTTTTTAACATTTTTATTACATAATATAAATTTTTCCGTATTCCATTTTATCTCCAAATAAAATTTTCAGACTGAAAAATATTGTGTGGCGGTTACGTTGCACCAAACGTTGCAACCAAAATGGTCGCAACGTTACAAGTAACTTTCGCCCTTCTCCTTCCATACTTTCAAGCAAGTAGCATGGTGCACTGAATGGCTAGCCATATCGCCTAATTCGTAACATTCACATGGGACCTCAAAACTACGTTTCATTCATCCATCATCCTTTAACCCCCACAATTGAATTGATAAATCAAAATTCTTCTTTATATTCTCATCCTTTTATTTATATCTGAAATATTCAGGATATATATGTTTTAGTCCGTATTATTTATTTCATCTACTTTACAACTATAATATTAACATAATTATTAGCTGAAAAAAGGCATCTTTGTAATTTAAATTGAAATATAATAAAAACTATATATATATATATATATATATATATATATATATATATATATATATATATATATATATATATATATATATACGTTCATCGCTGTGTCAGTTACTAGTTATCAACTCTATTACTAATTTTTAAATTATTATTCTACCCGTCAACCACACGCTCTGTATAAATTACTATTAAACTCTGTTAACACAGCCTTTTTCTATCTTACTATGATATGACCTTAAAATATCTTCATAATTCTAAAATATATACTCATGAATGTGATATCTTGGTTCACAAATCAACTAATATAATAATTCACCTCAAAATAATTCAAAGTAATTAGAATAATTGTATTTTGACTTATTATATTAAATTAAACCTGAAAACGTAATACCATTTTTTAGTTATTGTATGAAAATTCTATCAGCGATCAACGCATTAAGGTTGAGCGTAAAATTAAAAACTTAACCTTTTTAAACTTTGAAAAGAAAATATTGATATTTTTATAGTTAACTATTTATCTTAATGTTACATAATGAAAATTTACATCTCATAAAACCATACACCTTATAATATAATAAACTATTACACGAACTTACTTTTTTCTAATTATTACTTCTTAAATTTGTCATTTTTTTATTAATGACACAAATATGTATTTTATCAGAACGCTTAACAAATATCTATTAAAATTCAAATTTTTAATTCTTTACTTGATTCGATAATGATACCACTGTGTAATCCGTAATTGTTATTACTATTTAATAATCTACATTTAGATAAATAACTATAAAAACAACTACTTGATTTATTATTGTTCATTGTTAAAACAATTACATCCATCAAATTTTCTAATTATCTTAAACTGTTTATGAGTAAAAAAAATGATAATTATCTATTATTCTAATTAATTGGAATTGTTTAACTATTTTTTGTTGAAAATTAACAAAACAAACTTACTTTTTACAAAACTAATCAATTTTGTTTTAATCAATTTTTAAACGAATGACAATTGAATTTTGAACAAAAAAAAAGTATATCTGATATTTTTTCGCAATAAATCGATTGAAAATTTCAAATAAACAACTAGTTTACTACTTTTTGAAAAAAGGCTTAAAAATTTTACTTTATACTTTTTCAAAATTTACCCATTAAAATATTTACACACTTGTAACAAATTTTACTAATCTCCAAATTATTATTCATACTTCACTTTAAAATTACTGATTAAATATAATTTTCTTTGACAAAAATGTTTTGATAACAAATACAAAGTACATATCATAAATTTCAGTTAAGTCAGTAATGATTACAAATATTATTTGAGTAAATATTTTTATTGTAACTAATCTATAAATCTTAAAACCTTCGATTGGTATTATTTTTTTTTTAATTTATTTTTCTTAATTACAGAAATTAATCATGTATGATTAATTATGATAAAACCTAGCCTTTTTTGTTGAATTGTTTTACACAAACTGTATAAACTTTTTGCTCATTAAAATATATTATTTGAAAAGTCTACCTTGACTAAAACCAATATTTTTATGATCCTTTAATAAATCTCCCTTTTTTTTATTTTGAACATTATTTTCCAAGTGGCAAAATAAATTAGATAAAATTTTAAAAATAATTTAAAATTTTCAGTAATAACTTCATATATTTTTTCTAAATATTTACAAATTTTACAGAACCTAATACCATTTTCGTAAAAATTTTGTATCACTGACACAATTTATCTTCACAAGTGAATATGTATATTATAATGGTTAAAAGCAATTTATATTTTTTTTAGATAACAGTATTAAATAAACAAACTTATCTATAAGTGCCCTTGTTATTGAGATAAATCTTATTAAAAATTGCGTATTTTTACTCTAAATCAGTATTATATGAACTATCAAACAACATAAAAACTAGAAGAATAAGCATTAACAAATACAGTGTTTGTGTTATACTTGGCATCCTATTCAGAGCTTTCTAACCGTTGTTATTCTTATTTAAATATTTATATCTTTTATACGGATATCTAACTTAAATATTTATATTTTTCGCTTTTCAGCTTATTTGTGTTTTTTTTTGTATTACACCATATTTTAAAAAAATGTTTTATATCAGAAGAGTGCGACAGTCACTCGCGATTACCAAAAGATATTTCTCTGATGGCATAAAGAAAAAACGAGATCCAGAGAACCCAGTTCATAGAACATTACGAGTTCTTGAAAATGACGTAAGAACGTTAGCTTCTTTGATTACCAATAAAACACCCCAATATAGAAATTATGATAGCGATAGTAAAGAATTAGACTTGTTTCCAAGAGAAACAGATATATTAATTATAGGGGGAGGCGTTATTGGTTCTTCTATAGCATATCATTTAAAAGATAGAGGTGGTACTGGATTAAGAGTCGTCGTCGTCGAGAAAGACCCAACGGTAAAATTATATTTTTCTGATATAAATAAATTTTATTTTAAGACTGTTATTTTTAACTAATCATTTTTTTTATTAATGATCTAATTGTTAGTACAAAAAGGCTTCTACGGTTCTATCTGTTGGGGGACTACGGCAACAATTCTCAGTACCAGAAAACATACAAATGTCGCAGTATGCAGCAGCTTTCTTCAAAGATATAAAATTACATCTTCGTGATGATGTTGACTTACAATTTACTCCGCATGGTTATTTATTACTAGCAACAGATAGTTCAGTAGATCAACTTGAACAAAATTTTAAATTACAACAAGAATATGGGGTAAAAAACGAATTAATGACTCCAAGTATCTTAAAAAAACGCTATCCATGGTTGAATATAGAGGGTATTTCTCTAGGTATTACGATTTTTAACATTTATATTTTTTTCCATATAATCATATAATTTAATAATTAAAACATAATTAGGTTGTAGAGGATTAGAAAGTGAAGGCTGGTTTGATCCATGGTCATTACTTATGGGTTTTAAAAAGAAAGCGATTGATATAGGTGTAATATATATAACAGGAGAAGTGACAGGATTTGAAACTGAAAAAATAACAGCATTGAAATACAATAATAATTTAGAATCTTATGAAAAACTAAAGTCAGTTTGCGTGATGACAGAAATGAATATAGAAAAAGATATCATATTCTCACAGGCAATTATAGCAGCAGGTGCTGCATCTGGAGATGTCGCTCGTTTAGCTGGAATAGGCAACGGAAAGGATATTTTATCAGTACCATTACCTGTGGAACCAAGGCATGAATTTACTTTATACTAAAATATTTACATAAGCACATTAAAAAGGTTTTTCACATTTTAAACTTATAATTTTCAAACTTGTAGAAAACGATATGTATACTGTTTTAATTGTCAAGGTAATAATATACCAGGAATTATCACACCCATGACTTTCGATCCTTCCGGTACATATTTTCGAAGGGAAGGTCTGGGTAATAACTTTATTGCCGGAAGATCACCATCAGAAGAAAATGAACCCAGTATAGAAAATTTAGATGTCGATTACAATTTTTTTGACACAGATATATGGCCATATCTAGCACATAGAGTTCCATCTTTTGAAGCAGTAAAAGTTGGTTAAAATATTTATAATTAGCTAAAAAAAATGTGTTCCAATTATTAAAAATATTTGTTACATTTTAATTTAAGGTTTCGAGCGCTTGGGCAGGTTATTATGAATATAATATGTTTGATGAAAATGGAATAATCGGACAACACCCATATCACGGCAATTTGTATTTCGCAACCGGATTTAGCGGTCACGGTATGTATATAATTAAAAAAATAATAATGAAAACAAAAATACTTTTCTTTATTTTCGCCTCTTTTATAGGTATACAACAAGCTCCAGCAGTAGGCCGGTGTTTAACGGAACTTATTCTCGATGGAGAATTTGTTACAATTGATCTTTCGAGATTAAGTTTCGATCGACTAGTCGTAAACGAACCTATATATGAAACTAATATTTTTTAGAGTTTAATAAATAAGCATTATTAATAAATAAATACATGTAAGTAGATTTTTGTAAATAAATCGATTCAATTTTTTTTTTTTTTTGGATCCTTTCGTTTTAGAAATTATTTATTTAAACTGTCCGGGCGTAGTTCCAAATAATGCTCCTCCTTGTTTCGAAGCGGCTCGCGAAGGCGCAAATCCCAATAATTTTTGTATATTTTGCCTTAAAAAAAACACAGATTATGACTAGTTTTATAATAAAAATAATAACGATAAATTTCAAATACCTTATCGACATAGTGCACAATATATACAAAAATATAAAAGAACATTCGGTATAATCGTCTCCGGGTAGATTTCTATGACTCAAACCTTGTATCCAAGTTATCGGCAAAAATGGCAATTTAGCCACGACGCGCCCGTCAAATCTAAAATGTAAAACTATATTTAATAGATTTCCGAAAGAGCATACGTTATCCTAATGATTACGGACATATTATTAAACATGCTAAGCAAAGCGGTGAACGCGAAACCTATAGCGAACATCGATTTCATCTTAACCAAAGACAAATCTCTGTTATTATTCTTTAGTCTTTCTTCCTCTCTTTCGATTTTTTTCTTGTGCTGTTTGTCCAAAGAATCGCCGTGAGCTTCTTTCCGCCTTTCCACTGTAATCGATAGAATTAAATATATATATATATATATATTAGAATCTTTAAAGTTACGTCGATCGCAAATTGTCCGAATCTCGCGTACATCTTTTACTCTGACGTTCCACTTCCGATTTTAATTTTTGATATTTTTCTGTACGATAAACCATCACCCACGTCAAACCTAAAATGAACGAAAGTTTTACGAATAAAATAATAATCGCAATACTGCTATAACAAAAAACGAACGTTTAGGTTAAAAGTAATAGAATGGTAAAATTTGACACGAAACCTTCTCCGAAAAGGGCGGTGCATATCGATATAAAAACGATCAACAACGTGTCCGCCCACATATCGCTTCGATATTATCGAGCGCCCGAATAAACTGCGAAAACTTCAAAAAGAAGCAAACGTCACGCGGCACGAATCGGCCTAAAGCGAATCGTTATCGTCTCGAAATGCGATATCGCAGAAAACGGACGCTCGAAATTCGGAAAAAAGAAATATATATTTAATATATAGAAATATATATTTTTATTTTACAAAAAGTTTACGAATAAAAAAAAATGAAAAAGTCGTAATATTTAGTTGTTATGTTGGCGGCGCCGGCGCGCGTGCCCGTTGGCAGTCATCGAGTCGGTGGGCGTGTCGTCGCGTCGTCCGAGGATGAGCCGACCGGAGCCCCCGAACGGGGACCCGCAGCCGAACGGGGAGAGCCGCCGCCCCGCTTCCGGCTGGGTTCAGTTCGACGACGACTCGGCGGCCGTCGAGGAGAGAGAGCGCGCGGTCGCCGTCCTGCCTTCGGACACCGAGAACGTCCACCTGCATCCGCTGGCGAAGAGCGGCTCCGCGTCGTCGCCGCCGCCGTCGTCGACTCCGTCTCCGGTCGGAACCGGCGCCCCTCCGACGAGCGGAGGCTCCGCCCTCGGCGTCGGACACGCGACCGTCTCGACGGTCTCTCCGGTTCGACCCAATTTTGGTAATTTTCGATTCCGTTCGAACCGCTTAACCGATGCCGTCGCTAAATAAAAATTCCGTTCTCGTTTGTAGTAAACGGCGACGTCGTCGTGACGCTGTTGCCGGTAAACACTAAATGGCCGTGGATAACGGCGGCCCAATTCCGACCGGAACTCGTGCCCGAAGAACTGATGGCCCAAGGACTGACCGTAAATATGATCGCAATTTTTCTAATCGAGGACTTAACTTTGTAATTTTACTTTTGCGTCTTACGTCTTGCAGTTAACCGTCGAAGAGTACGTGCACGCGATGGAACTTCTTGTCAACGATGTCAGATTTACTCTATACAACATATGTTATAAAAGAGTGTTAGTGTGTTGGATATTCTTGGCGTTCGTGGTTCTGATGTCTCTGCTTTTCTCGGGACTGACCGGACTGACGCTGTTCTCTTTCGGGATCGTTTGGCTGCTATTGAACGCCGCGGCCATATTTATATGTATGTGGTTGAAACTTCAGCTAGCGCGAGGCTTAGAAAAATGTTTAGCGAGAGTTAACAAACAATTAATTAAGCACAAACTTTTGGTTACGCTCGACGATAGAGGAAAAATCTCGTGCCACAAAGTGACGCTGTGCTTTATGTATTTTGACACTGCGCCCTGCGTGACGCAACTCCAGCAAGTTATCGACAGAGACGAAGGAGCTTCGATCGCTCCCGGTTGGGAACGACGCTTGGACGTTACGGCGAACGATATAATTATTCAAGGAAGTCAAACGACTAGACTCTCCCGAAGACAGGTTCGTTGGTTTAAATATATATATATTTATTTATTTATTTTATTCGTACGATACCGAAATGATGTGGTGGGCGGTTTGCATCTGCAGGGGTTAGCGGAACAGGCGTTTCTACGATATTTACAACGCTGGGGTAAAGATTTCCTGCGTCACAGATTGGATTGGACTTTGGACGAAGAGGGAGGTAATCCGGCAGCTCCGCGTCATTTATCGCAAGCTTTGTGTCCTTGTCAATATATGGAAGAACTTTTAAAGAATAAACCTCGACGTGACCCCCGCGTTTGCTTCCCCCACTGCACCAATTGGTTCAAGCGACGCGGTATTGACTGACTTGATCGATTACAGGAAAGAGCTCTTCGTTTATATTTACGCTACATATCTCGTTGGGCCGTAGCGGCATTAAGGGGACAGATAAACGTTTCGACTTTAACTCCGGGACTTCATTGCGGTACCTATTTATGTCCCTGTCAATTTATAACAGAGCATTTGCTGTGTAAACCGCCCGGAGGTATTTTAAAATTTTGCCCAAATGACGCTAAAGACCATGTAATGTGTTAACTATATAATGAAATTTATATGAATATTGTGTACTTATCCGTCCATATTGTACCTTTGTATTTATATATACAAGTATTTATTATATTTAAGCATAGGGCTCAGCCATATATTTTTAAAATTATTTAAATTAATGCACAATGATACTTAACATTCCGTCCATAGTATTCTGTACTTAAATTTTACATTTTTATTATACATATATTGAAATTGTTTTTATTATTGTATATATCATATATTTTTAATAAATTGATTCGTTTTATTTTTCATTCTTTCAATATTATATAATTTTTAAATTATGCAAATCGTTTCAATGTTAATAATATCGTTTTTAAAAAGTATTTCAAACCAAAATGCGAAATATGGTTTTCACAATAGAGCAGTTGAATATTAAAATATATTAATTTAAAAAATTTAGCTCGCAAGTACTCGATTCGATATATAATATATATTTAATAAATCTAGACTGACATCTCTCAATATATTATATAAATCGAATTAGCTGTAACAGATTCAAATTTATTGCTTAATCGCTATAGTGAATTTTAAATAAAAATTGAAAAATAATAAAAAATAAATAATTTATTTAGTGAATTTTGATAACATTACTAATTTCATACTTTGATTTTTGAGTATTGCCAAGGTGTCCATGGAATTGAAGAATGCTGGCCTCATGGATATGTCCACGGCATAACCATTTATCTAACCAGTTCAATTAAAATTCTTTCGTTGATTAAATTCAGTTAGCACAATAATTAAATTTCACAGCTTCACAGTATCACAAGTAATTACACTGGTAACTAAAAACGAACTTCATTTTGCCTAAACTTTCACAAATATTCCACTTCTCACAAACAAACGTAACACACACAAATTTCTTATAACCACATATATGTATATATATATACATATATACATTAAATTTTAAAAATTAACTTTGAAAATAGGAATATATCATTTTATAACACTTTGTACTTTGAATGCTATGCTTTCCTTTCATAAATTACTTAAGTTATACAAATATCATATATATACTTTTTATTGAAAATAATACATTTAAAAGAAATACAATAAAAAAAAACAAATTATTTATATGTGTGCGCTTTCGTCAATATAATAAAATCTATATAAAACGCACACATATAAACAGAAAATTGAGCTAAATTAACATTATTATTTTTTTAATAACAAAAACATCAGATTCATGATTTTATGAAATATAACATCTTTAAAACTTAATGTCACTGAAAATTAGTTTATAATAATACGTTATCTAAGATACTGAAAAACTATAATAAAACAACAAATAATTAAATTTTACTAATAGAAGAATATTGGCTATCAACAATATTTATTTTATTTGGTTTCCATTATTTCTGTATTTTATAAAAATAATTTTCTTTCCTCACACAAACAGAAAATCACAGAATACATATATAATTCAAGATAATCGAATTTATGAAAAAAAACTGAAAATTTTATTAATCTAAAAACCAATTGTAAAATATATATTCTATTATTTAAAACAAGAACTTTCTTATTTTACGAATCTTTTAATAATAGCTATAAAATGCAGCAATTTTGCAAAGTATTTTTTAAGAACCTTTCTATAATTGTTTAATCGTGCATGTTTTCACAAATAGTCAATTATTGCTATAGTGTATAGAACATTAAAATTCTAGTGTACATATGTAAGAAATATAATTTTTATTAGTGAAAGTTGAAAATTATGGTAAAAATTCACCTGATATAATAAATAAGCTTTATAAAGCGTATTTTCATATTATTACTAATTTAGAAATACTTTTTTTAAATCTTTCTCTAAAATTTTATTCATACATAGAATAAATTTATTTTTATAGCAATATAAAATAATTAACGAAAAAAAATTTTTTTGTCAAAAAGAATACATACAATTTATATTAGACAGATTGAATCAAACAAGTGTCATAAAGTTTTAGTTTTACAATTTTTCTTAATACAGTTAAATTATACAACTTCAAAAAATAAGATAGAATTGTAAAGAAAAAAATAATTCATTAAATATACACAACCATACAATTTATCTACATGCCTTTCGAAATCATATATAAAATTGAGGAACTAAACAATGATTTTGAATTTAATTAAAAATTAATATGACACACAAGGAATAAAAAAGAACACTATATTTAATACAATTAGGAGGTCAAGACGGTTTTCATTATGAAAGTTATGTCTTTTATAAATATCACAGATCTTCTAAATTATAGATTTATTTACCATAATTTTGATTTTTATACTTGAAACGAAATTCAAGAAAAAAACATACATTGCAAATACTTTATGGTAGTAGCGTCAGTTTTAATGTAAAATAAATAATATAAATTAGAAAAAAATGAGATATTCATTATTCTGTTATAATATATTCATTAAACCCAATAAATATATCTAGTAGAATTGTAAAATTTTCTAAACACGGCGTTAATATACATTATAAAATAATTAATTAAAGAAAACAAATTCAATTATTGCTCAAAATAGTAAAATCATAAATAAAAGTAAATGAATATAGCAAATCCTACCATTAAATAAATTTTCCACTTTTTTAAATCGTAAAGCTATTGAAAATATAATCAAAATATATTTTATTAATATAATAATCTTGATTGAAGCACTTGAACATTAGCATGTTTATTAAAATTTTAACTTTCTATTAAGTTTTAAAATAGAAGTAATGAGATAAGCAATGCGGTATGCGTATTTTAAAAAGGGTTATACGTGCTTTTTACTCAGAAGAAACATTTCCAGAGTTGTTAACGTTGTTTTGGTCAGAGATGTGGATGCAGTTATTCATTGTATTCGAAGATTTTTCACCATCAGAACTACGACTACAGTTTTGAATATCATCAACTGATGCTATGCGTATCAATTCTTTTTGAGCTTCACGAGCTTCAACCAGAAAAATACTTTCCTATAGATAAAAAAAAATATTTATACCTTCTTTACAATATATTCTATAGATATGTTTAGTATAATATAAATTACTTTGACTTCCTTCGTAGAGTATTGGTCCAATTTATCATATATCACTGCGTGCAATCCTATTTGTTTTAAATATTTAATCGTATCTGTGTTATTATTGTCATCTCCCCAACAAAATATTATAAGACCAGCATCAGTAACCAATTTAACCTAAAAATAAAAAAAAATACACCTCGATATTGGAGTCTTAGATATCCTTGTAGTATTATCATATATGTATAATAAATACTCAAGGTAAATGAACTATACTAGGCATACAAACGATGTTATCCATACACAAAATTGAAAACAAACAATAATATCCATTTATCTAAATAAAAAATAGCAAAAACTAAATTTACTGACCTGAGATGGATCTCTAAGTATATCTTCGGTATGCACAACGAGTCCCAATAAGCCAGCACTGAGGGCATGATAAACTGCGGCCGGTATAGAATTACAACGTAAATCATGATAACTAGGATAACGACTAGTTACCCCTTGAGTTAAAAACATTGTAGGATAAATATTTTGCTTCAGTCTTATCATAGTACAAATATCAGGATGAAAGCACGAAAATATAATACGTCTCGAACCGGCCGAACGCAACACTACTTCCAAAATCTGTAATTCAATTCCACTCTTAAAAATAAAATTTCATATAGTAAATAAATAAAGGCTTGCGCTGAGTTACCTTGTCAATATATAAGTTAAGATCGAAAGGATGTTGAAGTTCCATGCTCCCGTCTTCACGTAACATAGTCCATTTAACTTCTATATTAAAACCGACATGGGGATCGATAACTTGCAAAACTTCCGAGAGTAACGGGAAAGGTTGGTGTTCTGCAAGATCTTCATCAAAAAATCTAGGTTCATTACTGCGACCTTCAACTACATGGTAAACCTGTATAAATTGAAATAAACTTGATTTTTATTAATATTATATTTCTAAAACAAATATTGTTATAAAGCAATAACTGAAGAATCCTAAAAATGTATATATTATTTTCTGAAATACAATATCTATAAAAATCAAATATAAATTAATGAATTATTTTTAAATAAAAATACACTCATACATAAGCATACATTATATATGAATATACGCATATATATATATATATAATGTGTGTGTGGATGTATATACTCTTATCTTATTAATAGCATATTTTTAAACCTGAATAAACGAACATCGAACCCTATCTGAACTTTGACTATATGTTGTAAATTTATAAAAAATCATTAATATATCGAATGCCACTCTAATTATATATAGTTAACCCAAATGGCTGACACGATTATTTTCACTACGAATTAAATATTACAGTGAAATATAATATTTATCTTAACGAATGTCATCGTTGACCCCTACGACATTAAAATGCATTACTTTATTTTCTTACAATAATCTATTATCTGCATCGTTCAATTAGTCGTTTTTTCTAGTAATTAATATATATAAATTAAGAAATCTATGTTATCTAATTTTGTGTATTTTTTTACATTAACTATGAGCAAAATATAAATATTAAATTCAAATATATTCCAGTAAAATGATATCTCTATAAAAGACGTAAACGTTCTAAAGTCTAAAATGTAAATCGTACCTTTAGCTTTTGGAGCTGTTCAAAAGTCAAATCCTTCATCGGTATTTCTAGCATTTCGGTGTATTCCATCTGTTTTTTTCGTTTCAAGGCGATACATACGTGAAAGTCGTGATAAATAACGGGCACCAGATCTTTGCTGAGTTGAACGTCGAATTCCAACATGTCGGCCCCGCTGGCGGCGGCCGTTTTCAAAGACGCAATGGTGTTCTCCCGTATCGGCGTTCCTCTGCAATCGTGCAAGCGAAAGAAATAAACGAACGAAAGCGAAATCGACGATTACGCCGCAGCGTTAGAAACGTACTTGGTTTTGAAGCTGGATCCCAGGCCGCGATGTCCGACGTCGAGACCTTTCCAAGACTCGTTCCAATAATTAGAATAGGACACTCTCATGTCGCAAAGCGGTTCCGGCATCGGATAAACTATCAAATAGTCCAAGTTCATCGAGCCGAGCGGTTTGTGTTTGGCGCTGCACGTTATCGGGAGCTCGATCTGCCCTTCGGATTTCTTCAGCAGGTTCGGCAAAATGTAACTGTAGCCGACGTGCCGGGGAGGATCTCCGGGGGAGGCGCGCGAGCTCGATCTGTAGAAATCGATCAGGTACGCCAGAGCGTGCGGATTGGGCGCGGTCACGTTGAAAATCAGAAAGTCGTTTTTGCCGTACGGACGTCCGAACTGCTCCTGCGATTCGAGCCGGCAGCCGGAGGCGTCGAGCGTCGCCGCCTCCGTGAGGACGGTCGACGGCGCGTCGCCGTCGTTGGTGTCCGCGTTGAGCGACTCGTCCGCGAGCGGGTTAGAGTTGTCGCAGCCGAACTGGAAGTCGACGGGAGTCAACTTGACGTACAGAGCGCCGTCCTTGATCGCGCTTTTGAACGCGAAGGCGTTTTTGGAGAACTTGAACTGGAGCAGATTGTCGGAAGTGAGCCATCCCCTGTCGACTCTGTGCTGCGCGGAAACGTAACCGTAGCGGTCCGGTTCGGTCGGCGGCGTCGAACGATCGGGGCGAACGCGTCTGGGCTGGAGGTCGGTTTCCCACGAGCGCACGAAGACCTGCTTGCGGGACTGCTCGACGACGCAGACGCAGTAGCGAAAACGCAGCTCGCCGGAGGACGGCACGTCGCACGCGCCCTCCCAGACCCCGGGAACGGAGGTCTCCGTCAACGGGAACGCCGATTCCGGTTTCCAGGAGCCGAGCTGCGGGCAATCTCCGGTGACGCAGACGGTCTCCCCGGGACGCACGGAGGCGACTCGGACGGAAAAACGCCAGCGAACCGTCGGAGACCGCCGATGACGCTCGCCGAAAGAGTCCATGTCGTCGCTGCGCAAGCGCTTGCGCGCGTTCATCGTCGGCCCGAAACGTCGACTCGAAATGCGACGCCGAGCTCGCGGTGCGCGATTTAAAGTCGCCGTCGCTACCGCGACATGGCGACGCGGTTCACCGAGGCCGGGCGCGCGACCGCAAATGCGCTCCGCAGCGACGCAGCCCTCGAACCCGCGCCCGACCTCCGCTCCTCGCCGCCCCGTTTTGACAACTGCGCCGTGACGTTTGCGTCAGACGCGCCATTTCGCGACCATTAACTCGCGCGAATCCCTCCTTCCTCTTCGCTTTCTTCCCTCCGCCGACGTCTCGCGATCTTTTTTCCTCTCCGTTTCCGGCTCGTACCGAAATACGAATAAGGTCGTCGATCCGATCGTATACGGAATCCGGTTTTAATATTTATAATTCGCCAAACGAACGACGAAAATCCGACCGATATTAATTTACGCAACGAAAGCCCTTAAACGGTAAACGATGCGTCGTTACGTTCGTCGCTTCCGATTGACGTTCTTTTCTATTCTACTTTCGATTAATGTTACGATTTTAAAATCGGCATACTCTCGGTTAATTTTTTTCTCATATAATCGATATATAATATACGCGTACCGCTTACGTTATAAAACTACTATATGTACATTATTTAAACTTTTGATTTCTGATTTTAACGACTAAGTAAAAATCATAAATATATTGTTAAAAAAAATCGTACGAAAACATTTTTTTATATATCTTTTATAGACTTGTATACCGATTACGTTTTTAATAATATATAAATTTTATTAAAAAAAATATTTTGAATATACTATTTATCTATCTATATATATATAAAAATGTCAATCCGTACTCGATAGAGTTAAAAACCATATTTCCAATCGCCGTGGAAATTTGGGAAATTTATTAAGTATATTCCCGGAAAAGTTTTTGATTTTTTTTAAAAATCAGAATTAGTGTTCTAGGTGCTCTCGAACAAAGATCTCAAAAATTCAGATTTTTAATTGGATGCATAATGCAGCAATGCGCAAACGAGTACGGCTAATTATATATATAAACTTTATTTACATTTAACGATAAACGTTTAATTTGCAAAGATTAACTTTATTATAAACAAAAATATATCAAACCATATTTTCGTTACGTTATAAAAGTTGAAAACTGTTTTCATAATTATATCGGTATAATTTCTTAACCGCTTTTTACATTTTTTTTGTTTGTTTCGATAACTTTATTTCAACATCTGTATTATTATTTTTTAAATTTTTCCTTATCTTTGTTTCATTGTATTATTTATTTCTTATAACCTCAAAGATTATTTGTTTGTCAAATATTTTAATATACCGCTTAAATATAGTATTGTTATTATTGAAAAACGTATAAATATATATAAATATAATCGCGGTTTGGTAATTTATATAAATCTCACAATTTTATTTATTGAAAATTTAGAAACCGCGTAACAAAAACACGATAACAAAATTGTAAACACTGAAAATCGACGACAATGAAACAGTTTACATTATCTTGAAATATTGTTATCAATATGTTTATTATAATGTTAATATTTTATATCGTTATATCGCCGTTGTGCTAATGATAATTGGTATTTTTTTTTATTATCTAAAATAGAAAAAGAAACGTACGTCAAATCGCGTGACAAAATCGAACGTGTGTGTATGTAAAAAAAAAACACTAAAATATCTTATCATATTAATTTACAATAATATATTATATTTTTAAATTCATATATCGGCGCACGAGTCTGTCCAAGGTCACTAGTGTGCGAAAACTGTATTAAATGGTTCTCAAATGTGTTCTATCAATTATTTTAGCATAAAACAGTTGAATCGATCGATAAAATAGTACCAAATTATTGAAGAAAAATAATGCAATTTTATAAAATAATTATATTTAAACATCTTAAAAAGAAATATGCAAGATTAAATTCAAATCGATAAATATATAAAATTTTAATTTTCTGATCTGTTCGAAATATTCGAAAATATTTTATTTATCAATACGATTCATCGCATTATTTTATATAAAAAATGTTATTTTCGAATTGTGACATTATTTATTCAGATGTACGATATATATGTATAATAAAAGCAAGTTCCAGTGTTTGTATCAAATAATTTTCAATATTTTTTTTCATTAAAATTTTAAAAATCAATATAAAATATATGTGCTCATTTATTTTCATTATTATTTAAATATATACAAATTCTAAGGTTTTTTTTTAATAAAAATGCAAATTATATACGACTGTATACATATATTTGACGATTCACAAATCGTAAAAATAATATGATATCGATTTTATATAACGTTAACAGATATTGATCTGTACATACATCATTAACAAACACCGTTCTTATAATTAGATAAATATAATTTATATAAATACAATAAATATTTAAAAAGAAAAATTTAGAAAAAAATATATAATTTGTTAAAGATTTTTCACGATAAATATTAAATAAAAAAAATAATTCTGTTCGAATATAAAGGTTCAAAAACGACTAGCAACGTCATTTTTGATATTTTTGTTCTTGAACACCTGCCCAACTTCAAACATACTTAAAAGTAAAAACACGTCAATTTTAGTATCATGTACATAATTATTTTTCAAACAGATGAAAATAAACATATTCATAATAATGACCGTGAATGAAAAAATAATAATAATAAAGCAAAATTGCGCTCTAAACCATGATAAATGTCAAGAACTTGAATAAACCTATTAAATTATGTAGGTCAACGTATTAACGTTAACGAGATATTTTTTATTATATATATATATATATATATATATATATATATATATATATATATATATATATATATATATATATACTTATCAAAATTTTTATTATAACATCTACGACATTACAAAAATTGAAACGTATAAATATTGGAAAAACAAAGAAAATGTGACTATTCTAAACATAAATATTAAAATTGTTCAAATACGTATGCAATTTAGACCCTTCATTAGATACAAAATTTTATGCGTTTCATTTGAATTATAAATTTTTAAATATATGAATAAATTAAAATGCGATGATGTTAAAAACTGACTTAATTGATAATATTTAAACAGATGTAATCGGACGTCATTTCATGGTTAATCAAACGAGTTTATACTGAGGTCATATACAAATTTTCTGACATACTAAATCACGATGTCAGAATTATAGTTTTAATCGTTATCAGACACATGTATCTGTAAATAAAACAAAGTATGCAATTTAAATGATATAAATAATTAATTACAGCGGTTGAATTTCTATCTTGACTAACATAACAACGTCAAAACTTTACCACATATATAAATATTATTGTTTTTTGTGGCGTTATTCATTTTATAATGCGTAGTTAGAAAGCGTTCTACAACCAGTTGTATTTGATCTTTTTTGTCGACGGATCGTAGTCCACAAATACTTATTACGTACGGAAATCTTAGGTTGGTTTTATTTTACTATGAAATAATAAAAACGATTAAAACATTTTAATTGAATTTTATTTAATATTATTTTACCAAGCCAGATTATTAAATCCCAGTTGAAATATCGGATATTATTATATTTTAATTTAAAATTTTACTATTGAAACTTAAATATTGGTCATTAATAAATTAATTTGTTAAATAATATGTATATAATAACTGATGGGAATCGTGATTTTCTGTTAAGTCAAAGACATTATTTTGTTATTGAATTATTTCGTATGACCATGATTAATTAGTTTTCAATAATAATAATAATAATAATGATAAAATAAAATTATAAGCACATTTAATTTGATATAATTCATGTCATTTTACATATATTTATCATTTTATGTAAATTGATTTATGTAATTTATTTTTTTTTAATGTTTAAACTACAAATTATTAAACAATGGTGTAATATTCAATTGAAAAAAATGAATTCACAAGTAACAAAAATAAATATTTAAAATTATATATATCAAATTAAATATTTTGTTAAAAAAGTTACACCATAAAATTATTAACGTTTTATAATCAATGACGATAACGTTTTAAATTTCTATATTCACAAAATGAAAATACGGGATATCCAGCATTTCCCAAAATGTAAAAATTTCAGCTGGGTCATGGTAAAAATTATAAGAATACAAAAAAATCTATAACATTTTGCTCTAAACCACCGTTTTTGTTATATAATTATTTTGAAATTTTTATGCATAAAATAAACAAACAACTTAAATTTCGATTTTTATTAAAAAATAAAATTTGTTTTTTATAAGGTCAAAAAAGTTTGGGAAACGCTGGGATATACTATACACACACATACACACACATATGTGTGTGTGACAGTATAATTTTTTATGCGATCCACACATTGAGCATCGCTGCATTAAGCTGAAGTATTCTCGAATTATTTTTTTTTATTAAATTTAATTTTTCTATGTTTAAAATCTTAATCTAATATTGTATTAATATAATAATACATTTTAAAAGTTACAGAAACATCGTGAAGGTTATTTAAAAAAAATAAAAATGTTCACTTTCATATTTTATTTTCGTATATAAAAATCACATCCAGTAAAAAAATTTTACATTTAAAGTTAACGAAAGCATAAAGAAAACTTGATATAAAAAAAATACACACATACACATATTAATTACATTTATAATAATTCGTCATTTATAAAGCCAGCACTAGAATAGAAAGCTCACAGAACATTTTTTTCTCTGAATTATAAGAATAATACAGATAGTTAAATCGCAATATTCAATGAACATATTCTATAATTTTACCAACTTTTTTAGAATTATCGTATTATCGCCAAAAACTAAGAAAAATCGTCTTAATGAAAAATAATTTAATATATCAATGCAACAAATAAAGCATTTTTTTATATATCGAATTATTCGATATATAAAAAAATTATTATTTTAATTTATATATCGAATATACAATTTAATTATTTTAATTAAATTGTAAAAGAAATCTTCAATTTAATATTTATTTTGTAATATGAAACGTAATATTTATAAATTATAATACAAATAACATCGATGCGATAAACGGTATGCGAAAAAAATAATATTAAAATGATAACAATAAAAAATCAAAAGTAAAAAACAATTTATTATAATCGATTTTAACGATAACAGTCTCAATTTTTCTTATCATATATTTATAATACATTTTGTACTTAAAACACCTAGTGTTTTTATCTTATATGATTTCAAAATTTTATATATACGTACATATATATAACATATAGGAATACTTCTTACATTTAAATATTAATATATCTAGAAATATAAAGAAGTGTTTTTAATATATTTAATTTCCTATTTACAAAATCAATCAACAATTGCATAAATTAATGATAAAAGTTTGATAATTCGTTAATTAATGAAATTATATAACAAAGCTTAGATGCTCTAGTTAAATACTTCAACGATAATCATGAAAAAAATACTATTATTAATAACACATTTTATATTTACACAGATTGATAAATTATAATATTCTCGACACCATACAAATCCTCCACAAGTTTAAACTAATGTTTAATCCAATAATATCACAGAGAGTGTAGAGTTTACAAAAAATCTCTTATTTAATAATGGGGTCGACCTCCACCAGAATGTATAAACGGACACGAATCTCCTTGTCGACAGAAACCTTTCTTTTGGAAATGTGTGCATATTCTACCATTTCCTCGATGTCCTCCACCACCACCACGATGAGGCCCATTCCAATTGCCTGGACCCTTCGGTCTCCAGTTCATAGGTCCGTTGCCTCTCGGACCAGGACCCCTGATTCCACCGCCTCTATTTTTAAAACCATATGGTCCAGGCGGCCCATTCGGACCCGGGCCCATTGGCCTGTTCATTCCACTTGGCATCATTCCACCAGGACCGTTCATTGGACCAGAAAATCCCGGCTGATAATTTGGACCATTCACACCATCCATTATCGGAAAATCGTTCATAGGTCCATTATACATAGGTCCAGGTCCCATGTACATATCCGAATTCACGTTCATATTCTCCGACATCATCATATTTGGTCCATTTCCTGGTGACCATTCATTTGGCATTCCATGCATCATGTTCGAATTCGGCGGAAAACCGCCCATACCGAATGGCGGGTTATTGAATCCCGAATTAAACGGTGGCATATTTGGAAACATCTGCGAATTTTGTATGTTAATATTAGGAGGTACTTGTGGATTAATTTTGGGTTCTGGCCATGGAGTATTTTGAAAATCATTAACACTATCGGGATTTCCAGTCACATCGTCTAATGGTATCAGAGTTGGTTCCGAAATAACATAATTTTCTAAATCAGGTTCCACCGGTGAATCTGGTATCATTGCTTTATTGAAATACACAGCGGGCAATACGTTCAAATGTCTGTTCATTTGCACGATTTTTTCATTACTATTCTTACCAAATTCCACTACAGTATCGGTATCTACGTCAATCGGTATTAATTTTCTCCAAAGTGTTCTTTCCTCCATGAGATCTTCATTTGCAAGGTTTCGTCCCTTTTTGAAAGCCTCTCTTTCATTTACGTGTTCCATATATTTCATATCTCTAAATGGTTTATTTACGTTTACGCGTTCAGTTTCATCGAGTTCGAAATATCGTACGTCCTCTAAATTAGAATCGCGCCACGTTAACGATTTCTTAGGTCCTTTCTTTTTATCATTGCTTAGTACGCTTTTCAAGCCCGGTGTTTTACTTACAGAAATTTCAATATCTATTAGCATATCGTCTTTTTTAATTGTTGGCGGTGACATTGGACTATCAGTATCCAAACGTTCATCGTCTTTTTTGTTATCTATCGAAGAATCTGCGTTGTTATTTTTTTCTTTATCTTCATCTTCCGTATCTAATGTGTCCTGATAAAATCTAAGTGGAGTAGACTTGGATTCTTCTACCACCACAACAGGTGAAGAAGGAACAGGTTGATTTGGAGAAGTAGGTGGAGAAACATCCCCCTGATTTGGCTCTTTTGAACCACTCATTCTACGTTTTCGTTTTTTAAGATCCTTTTTATTTGTTGCAGACGCTGTCAGCGCATCCATAAACAGGCCGCTCTCGAGTAAAGTAGCTGTAACAACGTAAAAAAAAAGAAAACATTAAATACGTATATGATTATCTACTGAAAACTTTTTATATAATATATTATCGATTAAAATAACATAAAATGTCGAAAAAATCGGCTACAATCTTGGTGTTTTTAATTGATTACGACGTAATTACATAATTTTAATTCTTTAGGATTGGAGGAAAATAATCTTTCATTATCTATAGGACATTCATAAAATAAAACTTATCGTTCTACTATATTATATATAATTCGTGGATTTCTTTATTAAAATATATATATATATATTTATTTATAACATCGATATTATCATAATCACATAACAAAAACAATCGTACATTCTCAAATGCGCGAATAAATTTTACGCTCGATTTTTACGAATGCAAAATTATGTAACCGTAATAATTTTGTAAATTTATTGCGGCTCAGCAGCGACGAATATACATATAAAAACAGCTATTCAATAATCGGATAACTTTCGAAAACTCATCAGATCCGATTATTTTAATTCAAGGAAAATATCGACTGATTTCAAGCTGTAAAATCTGATTATAAATAAAATTGCTATCGAGTTTTAATGTTACTAGTTAAAACTCAATAAAAGTTTTTTATAAATCTTTGATAAGTTCGATTAAAGAAAAAACTTCCGATCTCGAAATTATCGAAATCAGATAAAGTTCGTTTTTATACATATTTAATCTTTTTTAATAAAAAAAAGTAAAATATACGTGTTCCAATACTTAATGTATTGAGATTTATAAAATCTATATATTTCTTTTCGGTAAATTTATGAATTAACTTCGCGTAATCAATATTTGAAAGTAGTAAATATGAAAAAATAATATATATATATATATATATATATATATATATATTTACATTTATCGTAAGTAATCAACTGTATTTTTCCTGTTATTTATTACTAATTCTGAGGTGTGATCTTTTTTCGATAATAATAAAAGTATTTAGTCACATTTTATGACTTGCATTGAATTGAAATTGATAAGAATAAAAAATATTTAAGAAAACGGATTTTGCAAGGATACAATATATTATTATGATATGCAAGATCATTGTCAAAAAGTTTTATCTAAATTTTGATATTCTTATAGAATAAGTAATATTTTATATTTCTATCGACTTTAAATTCGATCGATTTGCGTCCAACGAAATATTTAACAATTTTCGGATTCGATAAAATGCCGTAATGTTGTTTCTGGCAAACTAATGCTATTTAGTACGAGATATTTGTTTTTCTGTATAAAATGATAAGTTTGCGATAACGAATTTAAAGTAAGTTTAATTTGAAAAAAAGGTTTAAAAGCGCTGGAAAGTATATGGTGCAGTTCTAAAAAAAATTGGTAAACATAAACAAACATCATATACGTATAAAAAAATTTCATAAGAAATAACACTGGGTTTAAGAATTTACCAGTAGAAATGATAAAAATAGCGGAATGTTTTGATTTTTATATGATTCGTAAACAACATTCACATTCTACTAATCCCCTCCACTTTATATTTTCAGATTTTTCCGCAAAGAAAACCTCGCGGAAAAGCGTCAGTTTTGACGTCGATATCGTTACATGTTGACCTCTATTATATAGACAATTTGCCTTGGAATTAGCATTAACGTTTAGAATGTATACAATATTCCTACTGTAATTAGAAGTTAATTAAGATAACGATATTGATTTATAAAGAACTGATTTTCAGAAAAATTAAATCGGAATTCTCATAATTAAAATTAGAAAGACGATCTTTTTTCCTATTAAAAATACTACAATATAGCAAAATTACTGGTTTTCAGTTAAATGTTATTTATCGTATCGCAATCCATTCGAAAACATTTTTTCAAGGTGTTTTTGAATATTATTTTAAAGAACAAAATTAGAAAATTTTTTGATAACGAACGTAATAGTTTCTAGTCAGAAATTTCGTAAAGTTTTATTGAATTCTAAGAATTAAACCAAAAGTATCGTTAACCGACTTATCGATCACTAAATATATACCTGTCGTATATGTCAATTTTTCAATATTACGAAATGCATTAGAAAGTTGCATTTAATCTATTGAAGTATTTATCAGATAGTTATGAATGCGAAAAATACTATTCCACGTGATGTTATTGTTGTTTTTCCGTCTAATTTACATACGTACAACAAATAAAAGCAATTACGTATTAGAGGATAGAACTAATGCTTTGTTTTCTTGTTTCGTAATCTTATCGGTAAATTTACAAAGAACTAAGCTTCACTTAAATCGCATCATTTTAATATATTAATATTTTTAAAATATTTTCAAAGAATCGGAGACAGGATTTTTAAATGAAGCCGTAAATGAAATAACCGCGTAATTATTCTGCGAAACGAAATAAATTCTATATAATATCGATGTTACGCAGAAAATGAAGAATTGATTTGATATAAGAAAAGTATGACTCGTATATCCCGTATGCGTTTTAAGTTCATATATAAAAGCAAGAAATATATTATCATTTGATCAATATCAAACAATAAAAATGGCTGAATATATTTGTTAATTACAAATATAACGCAGAAAAGTCAAATATATGTAATTGCATAAAATAAACTCATAAGAATTCCGTACTCGTATTGAGCGAAACATTTAACAGTCCGTTGAACTTTACGCATTAACGCCAGTCATGACGTCAATGTCTTTAAACAATTTCAAGCAGGGGCTTTAAACTTATATTACGAACAATCAAAATTGGCTTCGATTGCACTCGAAATAGCTCGATCTAGAAATAAAACCCCTTCCCTAAATACTTTTCTATAGATAAGTAGAACACGCGATTTCAATGAAAAGCCAATGTTATTATTACCCCAACACTTTTTATTCCCCCCTCTCCCGTACTAAATCGATTCCGCAATGAATGTGGGAACGAATATGTTCCAGCGGTTTAGCGATTTTAGTTCAAATTCGCAAACTTTTTAATTGGAATTTCTTTGTAAAAACGAATCACGAACCAAATATTAAACTTATAAAAAATACGGAAAAAATATATCCATTCGATTATATAATTAAATCAACATATTCATCCAAGCGACTTAATTTGTAACTATTTCATTTAAGGTAATTTGAGTTTTTACGAATGTAAATTCTACATAATTATTTTTATAAATTTTGCTCTATAGAGCATCGCATTTGCAATAGAACAATAATAATAAAGACAACCGCGAGTCACAAACGCGTAGAAGCGGTTTATCGTATTTTTTTTTATCTGGAATCAAATTTTAAACCCTAAACAAAAAAATCTTTTTGTGGAAAAACTATACAATGAACTAAGAACTATTTGCATGTGGTCAATTTCCTATTACAATAAATCTTCAAAATATATTTAAATCGACCATTCAAAAAGTAGCTTTCGTGACTATTTTCAACTTATTCCAACAAACAACGAATGTCGCGGGAACTTTAAATTATTTTTTTTATATCAATATCAAATAAAACCGCTTAATTGAAATTAAAATTATAAATTCGATTAAAATTTAATACTGAAACCTGTGGAATGGTAGAAAAAACTGAAAATGCTCAGAAAAGTATACAATCAATAGCTATTTCCTAGCTTTTTCATGTACAAAAATTCAGTTTCAAAGGAAACCTGTTTCAGAATAATCACTTCAAAAAAACTAAAAAAATTAAAAGGAAATAAAACGTTCTTATAATAAACCAGGCTCAATAGATTCTATGAACAGTCGACTAATATATCATCCCTACCCCTTAACATTGGACGTGACAATTATTTCCTTTAATAATTTTAAATTCTAATCAACCTAATAAAATCTATTTATATTAAATGTTTGCCTGTTTATATAATTCTATTAAACACATCCATATAATTAAACTGTTCCCCTGTGCGTAAGATTTTCTATATTATATTTATCGACAATGGTGGGCTTATATATAAAATTAGAACTTTTTCATCACACTACTGGCCCAAGTCGAAATATAGATTTATTTTCACTTTTTTTCTCATTTCTGGAAACCTATATTAGCAGGAATCACGTTTCACACGTTCTATCTATTATACAAGATCCACATGCACATCTTCTCCAGTCTAAATAACAAGATACACATGGTTTTATTTTTGTATTTCTACAATATAAACCTATCCCAATACAAACTTTAAAAATGAAAAATTAAAAGCAATATTTTACTCTCAATCATCATTAAAGATGGGAGTTTATTTCATATTTATAATTTATGAAATAATTTAATTTAAGCTCTCCAATAGCTCTCCTTTTAATTGTTTTAACTCATTTTTGTGAAAACTGCTTTCATATATTTTAAAACATCTTATTAATGTCGTTTTCTAAAAATCTATTATAATCAATATTTATTGTCCCTAATAATAATTTTCTTTCTTATTGTAATATATTATAATGAACAAAAAATATAGTAGAGAACAACTCATTGCTTTATAGATAAATTTTAATTTTTTATACAAACACCTATCACTTTTAAAGTATGTTTTGTATGTCAATCTATACCACAGCACCAAGATTGCAGCCACTGCAGAAACGAGTCTTGGAAACAGTACACCAACACCAGCTTCTAAAATATACACTCATATTTTTCTACATTTAATAAACAAATCTTGTAAAAAATATTTTTTCAGTCTTTATAAAGTTATAAACTTGACGCTTCCTTCATCCACTTACCACAAGAAAAAAGGAAGTCATGTGCTGACATAATTTATCTGAAAATATAAACATTTTAGTTAATAAAAATTCAAAAACAATCTGTAAATACTTACGCTTGGGTTTTGGAGGAATTAATTTTATAGCACCAGGTCTTTCAGAGTTATCAATTAATTTAATCTTTTTTTCTGGTGGGACATCTAAGTTACGTATTGGAGAAGGTCTCTTAGGCGCAGACAATGCTGGCATGACAGGGGGAGTGGTTGGTTTTTTGACAGAACCTCGTGGTGGTGGTGGTTTTGCTTCTTCTTCTAATCCATGAGACCTAAACTTGGAGTTAAAGGTTTTTACAGTTTTGGGACGGTTGTTATCATTGGGGTTTCTAACTTCTATTGAAATTGATGGTTTTTCTTTTTTGATTTCATTTATATCAGATGACGTTTTCTTGGGGATTTTGCCCAATTTTTGTAATGCTAATGAATGTAATTTTGACTTGTTTTTAAATTTATCAGAATCTTCTAATTTATCATTTTCTTTTGATTTACTGGAGTCTTTATTTCTATCAGAATTATCCTTACTTCTTTCTTTATTTTTCTCATAGTCTTTGCGTTTTTCATTTTTAACTTTATCTAAAGATCCCTTTTTATCCTTATTTTTACTACTTGACGAACTACTACTTGAAGAACTTTTATGTTTTTCTTTACTTTTCGAACCACTATCACTACTACTACTATGGCGACGTTCACTTGAACTAGATTTTGACGAGTGTTTGCTCTTTGATGAATTATTACTAGACCTGCTAGAACTACTTTTACTGAATTCTTTTTTCTTTTTATCATCATCTTTATCTGAACTATGACTACTACTTTTTCTATCTGATTTAGAAGACTTTTTTGTTTCAATTGAATTTTTGTTAGATTTCTCAGTTACTTTGGAAACAATTTGCTTGCCATCTTTTACAGAAATTTTTAAAACTGGTAATTTAGCATCTATAACATCACTATCATCCTTAGACAATAAGTTAGATTGATTGTTCGAAGAATCACTATCTTCACTATCATCAGAAACTTTCACTTCTTTAAGAGTAGTACTAGCCAAATTACTAGAATTTACATCGTTTTCATCAATTATAGTAGAATCAATAGCTTCATCTTTAATTTCAGCTGAAGTGAATTCAGCCTGACAAATATATGGAAGTTGATCCAATAACAATGGAGGAGCTGGTTCACCTTTAACTAATTTCAGCCATTGTTCAACGAGTTTTCCTGCCAACGTCTGAACAACTGAAACAAAGAAATATTATAATTTAAACAATAATTATAAAATAAATTCTTGTATTTTCTTAATACTTACTAGCTTGACTTGGGTCTTTCGAAAGCTCTTTAACGAGTTTTGGACAATTATTGGTTTTCAATCTCTCCACATCTACTGGACAAAGTAATAACAACTCTAACAATTCTTTAATTAGAGGCCAATTTTTTGCAAAAATGCCATCTGATAACCACATATGTACCAAAGTCCATCCTCCAGCGCTCATAAAAGAGCCAAGTAATTCTGTGCCAGTCTGTTTCAAAATTTGAATATAAATACATTTTGAAACTAATTTTTTGGAAAATTTCGTCATTAGACTGAAAATTTAAATGAATATATAATTAAAATATATTTTGAATAAAAATCAAAAGTATAAAAAAAATATACCTTGCCAATCTCTGAACTTCGTCTTTACTTTTAATTCCACCATTAGGAGATAACAACACACTTAAACATCTAAGTAGTTGAACAGGATCGATACGTGGCTGTGAATAAAAAAAATATGATAGAGAATTACAAAACTTAATTAAGTTTATATATATTTTTTAAATAAATTAAAAATATATATATAAAGAAAAATTTGTTTATAATAAAAACATCTGTATTCTAACTAAATACAAAAATATAAAATTATCTATAATTTCCAAAGTTCAACAATTTATGTTTTAAAAAAATATCAATATGATAATTTTTGTATTATCATGTTGATAATCGTGCTGATTGATTGGTCACTATATACTTCACATATTGAACAAAATAAAAATATTGATCAACGAATATTAACAAAAGTAAATTTATTTTTTATAATAATAAATTTAAAACCTTAATTATATATTGACGAACCAATAAAGAAAAAAATCGATAGTTCATTAAACAAATTGACAAATAGATTGTTCATTTATAATTATGTTCGGCGATATTTTTTCCATAAGGAAAAAACAAACACATAGACAGAACAAAATGATAGATTTATATAAATAATATGTAAAAAATATATTTGAATTTTTAAAAATTTCAAAATAATTCTAGAAAATATTTTTACAGGTAACAATGGTCGTTATGTTAATCAATAGCTTTAACATATTAATTACACATAAGATATATTGCACTTAACTTTATAACCCCAGCCACACACTCACATTCACTATGAAACTTTCAATTATGGTAATATTTCCTAAACGTGTTTAATTTTTAATATATGTGTATTTAGTATATTTTTAAGCGAACGTAAAAAAACTATCACATTTGGCTTCAAACGTTCTATGTAAATTGCAAAAGAAAAATGAAAGTCTATGTGAAATATTTAATTTAATAAACCATTGATCGACATAAATGCCAAAATTAGTTAGCGAACTTACATCGTTAATTCCAATTAAAAACATCGACACACAAAAAAAATAGCACGTGTAATAATAAAAGGGCATTTTTTACTCCATTGAATGACATCCGTCAGAACTATACAACTTCGTAAAAATTAAAATAATATATTTTCTTACTTGTGAATAAATAATTTTACCGTATCATAACTATATACGACTACATGCATGTCTACACAACACAAACGATTATAAACTTAATTTTAAGCGATTCACAAATTTTCGAAAGGATTTTACGTACATATTGTAAGTAGCGTAAGATTTTAAACCATAATTTGTCAACGTCATGTGACTATTACAATCACGAATCACGGAACTTTGATCATACTTCGCATCTGTGACTAAAATATACAAAGAAAATTTTCACGAATAAAATAATGTTCTCAACCTGTGATACGCGTACCCCCAGGGGTACACGAGAAACAATTTAGGGGCACGCGAAAAAAAAGTTGTAATAGCGGAAAATATGAAAATTATATGGTATAAAAATGTAATTATGACGAGTTTTATGGGACGTGCTAAAAAAAGGAAACATTTGTATTTAGAAAGTTTCTCGTTTTTTCGCTGTTCGCTCTACAAAAAGAAACTTGTACTCTAACTCTTGACTTTATACTATAAAGCTTTCCAAATTTAATTAAATAGCTTTTTAAAATAAATTTCTATTGTTTTTTTGTCTATATTTGACTCTTTTAAATATCAAAGTTGCCAATCATAATATATATATATATATATATATATATATATATATATATATATATATATGTTAGGGGTACACACTGAGGAGACAATCGGCTAAAAGGGTACACTAGTGAAAAAAGGTTACAAACCGCTGTCCTAGAATAATTAAAACAAAAAAATTAACTGGATTTAGCTTTATGACGAAATATACGAAAACACTTAAAACAGTAAAATTTGAACGTTTTTCATGAAAATATGTTAAATCGGCACTAAAATATTCTCAAACTTTTCAGTAAGTTTAGAAAAAATTATACTTCATGAACACGCGAGTTTCAAAATGGCGGCGCATGCACTTCGGTAAGGGACGGCTTTAGCGAACATATTATTTTCGTTTTATTTTTTTTAATTACTTAAAGACTTATCAATGTATCCACCGATATTATTTCAAAACGTTATGAGTGATGGCGATAAAAGAAATCGCCTAAACACGTACGTTTCCCATATTTTTGATTCAATGACGCAACAAAGCAAAATATCCAACACTTTCCAACTCATGCAATGTCGTTTAACACACGCAATGACGTGATAAAACGAAATCCACCACTGACCGATTTTTGCTCTCTAGATACGAAAACCACGTGACGTCTCATCCATCATAACTGATTAAACGCCCTATCTTTAGATTAGTTCAAATAACCTTTCGAAGCTAGAGAGGTCAACGCTGTTTTAATTTCTTATATTTACGGATAACGGACTCATTCGTTCATCGCATTGTTCGGTACCGATCATATCGGGGCTCGGTAACATTTTTTCTTCAATTTATTTTTCAAACATTCAATTTTCCGTCATAACGCAATAATATTCAGAACTCATCGTAACGAGGCTAGGACACCAAATTAGGTTAACAAGCGATCCAATATGGCGGTCGGCGCTGCGTCACAGCTATGGAACGTGACTTTTTTTATAGAATACAGAACTAACTTTGGAAGTGCAAAAACCAGATGAAGAACGTCAAGAGAAGGATTAAAGATGACGAAAGATAAAAATCGAGGTATTTCCTCACCATTTTAACGGTGGAAAAGAGACGGCCAAAATGGCGTCACCACCGAAATCAATTTGTCGCGCCCAGATAACGGTAACGCAAAAAAAAGGTCACTCCCAAAGATCTAGCGGCGTTAATACGCCCTACGAATATCGAGGGGAAATAGAATGATCTCGAAGACAGCAACGGCGACGACGACCACCGCCTCTACGACTAGACTATGTCGCGAACGCGCCGGAAATGCGCAGAACGCCGTGACCAGTGCGCTACCGGTTTCCACGGCATTGCCATCGTTTCATTAACAGTATTACCAATACAATTATTTAAAAAATAGAAATACAATATGTTATTACAAGAAATATAATTCTAGATATTCTGAAAAATTCGAATATAATTTAAAATTGTAAAAAATCCTGTGATTTTTTCACTTTTAAAATGAATCGACTTCTAAATAATTAATATATCGGTTTTCATGTATGATGTAACTCATTTTAATAAAATTATTTATAATATTTTTATTTTCCTATGTAACTGGAGTTATTTTTGTAATTTATTGACTCTAATAAAAAATAAAACCAAAATTTATATTAATTCTTGTTTTTAAAATAGAATCGTAAATTGTTTACAATGAATATCTTAGTTTTTACCACAGAAATCTATTTTTATATGTGTATTATGAGTAATAAAAAGTGAATGTAAAACATTAACTCTAAGCATAATAAAAATAATATTTCAATAAAACTTAAATTTAATGTAAAAAGATCTTAATACTTTTAGAAAATTATAAAAAAAAATTATTATAAAAATTATAAACAAATATTCTATTTATTAATTAAAAAGCGTTTAAATTTAACTTTATTATCGAATGAAACTATATTTACCATTAATAATCACAAATTTTCTCGGTTATTATCCATTGTGAGTCAGAATGAAATATTGTATAGACGGAATTATTGAATGTGGCAACACGTGACAGATGAGAAGTTGAGGTTGAAGGCGGTATCTATCATGTGGTCGGCGGTGAAAGTCTTCAGGTCGAGTGTTTGTGCAGCGTTTGATTTGAATAAAACGCGCGTAATATTCGGAAGTGTTCGTTATTTAAGCGAAGAAAACGCAGATAGACCGACTTATGTCGATCTGACGATTCCCATTTCTCCGACGAAGGATCGTACTCAAATTATACCGGTCGAAACAAGTTTGAGGTGCTTAGAAATTTCATAAATAAATTTTATTCAGTTTTCGCAAAATTTCAGTTTAATATCGTTAACACCCGTATATTCTTTTCTTTTATCTACATAGACATCTTACTTTCATATATATTACCATCGTTTACTACAATGAGTAATATCTGTCATATTAATCCGTTTTCATTTTAATATATTATTTTAAGATACATGCAAAGTTCTGCTTACAAACAAACGTATGGTGAAGGTCCCGTTTGGCAACAATATAGACGCAATCATAAAGGACAACTTCCGCCTCGAAAAACTCGCCAAACCTGCATTCGCAAGGGTTTAGTTAGCACTGGAAACCCGTGTCCGATTTGTCGTGACGAATATCTTGTTTTGGACGAATGTAATGTAGATTTATTAAAACAATTTATTTCGGAACACACGGGACAGGTATGTGTTAAAATTTAAAATTGTGTTTTGAGTATAAATTTAGATTTAAAATTCTTTACGATTTAACTTTTGTAGGTGCTTAGCTATAGCAAAACTGGATTGTGCCAGAAAAAACATAAAGAATTGTTAATTTCGATCGAGAGAGCCAAAGATAAAGGCTATATTACTTACGACGTGCCTTTTAGGGAATATGATTATTCATTTTATATGCCAAAAACGCTAATATGAATACTACATTTCTTGTGATTGGAGGTGGGATTTCTGGTATTACGTGCGTTGAGCATTTATGTTACCTTGCTCCGCAAGAGAAAATTACGTTAGTTACAGCTTCTCCACTCGTTAAAAGTGTTACAAATTTAGTACCCATAGGCAAGACCTTTTTTAGATTCGACGTGAATGAAATAGATGCAGAATTAATGAAAATTAAACATAAATGTTTAAATATCATATATGATGAGTTATGTAAAATTATAAGTTCTGAAAAGAAAATAATTACCAAAAATGGTCACATTATAGAATACAAATATCTATGTCTTTGTTTAGGAGCTATTCCAAAAGTCATACCTCAAGCGTCAAATATTAACCATGTGTTAGGTATAAGGGACTCTGGTTCTGTGAAAACTTATTTAGAAAATTTAAAAAAAGCAAAAAGATTGATAGTCGTTGGAAATGGTGGTATCGCTTCAGAATTGATATATGCAACTAAAGGTGTAGAAACATTATGGGCGATCAAAGACAAGTTTATTTCTTCGACGTTTGTCGATCCTGGTGCGGCAGAATTTTTTCGTACTAGTGATAAATTTCAAAATAAATTTTCGAAATCGAATACTATTGTCAAAAGAATGTTGTATTCTGAAGAAGAACCAAAATCACATATGTCTGGTGTAGCAGCTGCATTAGGTCCTGACTGGTTAAAAGGCTTCAGTGTCCAAGGAGCAAATAGCACTTCATCTTTAAAAATTATTTATGAAGTGGAAGTAAAAAGTATAACTGAAAACAAAGACAATGAATGGCCTTTAACCGTTGAGTTTTCGAATGGACAGAATTTTAATTGTGATCTTCTTGTGTCTGCTACAGGTGTTGAACCATGCTCTAATATTGATTGTGATGAAAATTTCGAATTGGGACCTGACAATGGAATCGCAGTAGACTGGAAAATGAATACATCAATTGATGGTATTTATGCAGCTGGCGATGTATGTTATGCAAAATGGGATCCTGCTCCACAATGGTTTCAAATGAGACTTTGGTCTCAAGCATTGCAAATGGGTGCAATGGCTGCTAAAAGCATGCATGCTACCTCGATTAACGAAACTATAATGCAGGATTTTTGTTTTGAATTATTTTCACATACGACTAATCTTTTTGGATATCAAGTAATTTTATTAGGTCGTTTCAATGGACAAGGTCTTGGAAAGAATTATGAAATTTTACTGCGCACTACCCCTAATATGGAGTATATAAAATTTGTTTTAGTGGATAATAAACTACAAGGCGTTATTTTAATAGGAGAAACTGGATTAGAAGAAACATGTGAAAATTTAATATTAAATCAATTAGATTTATCACCATATGGTGATGATATTTTGAATCCTGATATAGATATAGAAGATTACTTTGATTAAATTTAATTTGATTTCATTTAAAATTAATAAATATTGTTTTATAACACATTTTTTTTATTTACTATATATTCGTACCTTAGAAATTATAAAATTTTAGAGAAATCATATCGATTCGCTACACATGTATAATAATCTATACACACACACACACACACATATATATATATATATATATATATATATATATATATATATATAATGAATGCGTGTCTGTTTGTACTCGATAGTCAAAAATCATAATTTTCATTGGGTTCTAAGTGTTCCCTAACAAATTATGTTTCAGTTTTGCTTCGATTTCCTTCAATTTTCACAGATGCAGTACGACTACAAATGCGAACATGGTGATACTTTTCGTAACCCTAATTTGATACATTTTTTACACGTGATTTTTAATTGTAATATTTTTTCTATAATCGTACATAAGTAAATTTCCGTTAATATTTATGAATCTGAAATTATTTCTAAAAATATTAGAACTTATATTTTTTTAATATTATATATATATATATATATATATAAATATAAAGTGTATGACGTCAAAATCGTGAAATGTGTTATGACAATTAGAAGAAACGCCAACCTATAGAAAGGGGATGTGTTGCAATTCTCTGCGCCCAATTTAATTTGTCTATATATTAATTCTTATCTATAAAAGATTCTTTTAAAAATTATCAAAATTTTAAGGTATAATAAAATTGTTTTTATATATAATTTTTTTAAATTAGAAGCTCATTCGATATTCTTTTTACTAAAGATATATATTTTCTGATGAGAAATTATTATTATTATTCACATATTATTACTATACACAGCAACTCCTGAAGGGACACAGCTAGTTTCTCTTATATGATAGAAAATAATGAAATTAAAACCTTATATGCAGTGAAACAAATAAATATATATATATATATATATATATATATATATATATTTAGTTTATTAAAATTAAATATAAATAATATCATTTAATTCAATATTAAAATTATGAAACAAAAATATACTGATAAGAATGAAAATAATATACTGGCAACTCAATTTATATAAACAATTTTATATAGTATAATAGGAATAGAAACAATAAGACAAATATTTGCGAATCGATAATTAATCTTCCCTCTACTATAAAAATTACAGAATTTTTTTGTCAAATAAATTTATATAAAGCATTTGATATAAAATATAGTTATTTCTAAAAACTACAAAAATAATTATTTAAAAAAAACGCCTAACAAACGCATTCGAACACTCCAATAAACATTTTAAACACGCGTTCGCTGACTTGATTTTATTATAACAACTCATTTATCGATCATAGTACGCACTTTGTAAAATTTTATATAAATTTAAAAGATATTAGCGGAAATGAATTTAAAATTTATATAATTGATATGATACGTAAAATAAAAGTAAAAACTAAAGTGTGATTGCCAATATTTATATGATTTCAATAATTTAATACTTTTACATATGAAATTAATATTCAATAAATATAAATGCATATATATATATATATATATATATATATATATATATATATATATATATATATATATATATATATATATATATATATATATATATATATAATGAGTGTGTGTATGAAACTAGGGATGACGAAGATGATTAATGAGAATAATATGATTGGATGTGCGGTTACCAAAGATAGTATATAATATAAAAGTTCTAGTAGGTCCATAGTCGGTTACGGAGACGATAACGTGACTGTCTGATGGAGTCCTGAAGCTAAAAGAACGTTCCCGCCGCGCCATGGAAAGATTGTTTTACGCAAGGGACCTAAAAAAAGAAAACATCGACCATCTCCATCACACACACATACTATTATATTATATGTCATAATATAATAGATTTTTTTTAAATCTATTATATTATGACAAGTAATGCTTTCAAGAAGGAAGAGGAAAATAGAAAAAAGGGGGATAGGTGGTAGGGGGGGAGGTGTACGCGAAATATGCACTAAAATTATAAAGTAAAAAAATTTAGAATTTGTATGTAAATAAATAATTTTACATTTAATTAATTGTCACTAATCAACAAATCTGTTAATTTGTGCATTGTTATTGAGAATGAATGAATACGCAAAATTTTGTATTCAATTGGATATTAAGAAGCAGTCAAAAATTTGATTAAATTTGTATTAGAGCAATGGTCGGAAAATGGCGGTTTTATCACGAAATACATATTTTTATGAAAAATGATATTTTAGTATTAAAAAACGAAACAAAGACCAAAAAACGAGAACCAATAGCATTTTCCTAATATTCTTTTTAGTCTACAACTTTAGGATCTAATTATTATAATTATATAAATTAAAAATACGGTTCTTTTGAATGATTTTCTATTGTTTATCGTCTGTATTTGAATAACAAAGTTGTCAATCACTATACTAGAGAATTAAACAAATAAATTATAAAAAAAAATAGACAGTAAAGCATTTGGAATAATTTATTTTTTTTCATAAAAGTCTAAAATATACAAGTCTTATATAAAAATACATATTTATTGAGATCACAGTTGAGGTAATTTCGTCTTAAAATTTTATTAAAAAACACTATATATATATATATATATATATATATATATATATATATATATATATATATATATATATATATATATATATATATATATATATATATATATATATATATATATATAACTTTATATTTTTCATGAAAGTATTTAGGGAATGTATAGATTACTATAATAAAAAGCACATTATTAAAATTTGCACTATTTTTTTACTAAAATATAATCAATTAATATTAAAATATACAACTAAAGTCAACATTTATAATATATAGTTTTACTAAAAATATGTAAGTATTTTCTAATATAAATATTATATGAGAACCATAGTCTACTGAAAGTGATTAAAAATCTGTGATTTATTAATGCCAAGAGATTCTAATATGTCAACAACTCAATAAATATGCAGAAATTCAATAAAAATCGTGTATCACAAATATTAAAATATTTTTTCTTTTTATAAAGCGTTATAACAAGATCGCATAAATTTATGTACGATGGTAATTATTGCTTACATTAAAATTATATATAAAATTAAAAAATTAATGTAAAAGTCCATCTCCATCAGTATGAGTGCCAATTTTACTTAAATAACGAGATCTAATACGATCTGAATTTGCAGCATCGTGCTGGTCACTTCTTTCCACTGAACAATCCACTATGGATTCGGATTGTAATAAATCTGTTTTATCACTATCTTTTTGTCTGTTAATTCAATGAAAATAACATTTATTTTTTAATATTAGCGGTAAATCAAAATAATTTGAAATAATTTATATAACAATTTCTTTTAAAATTATTTAAAAAAATATATAATTTTAATTAACGCCTAATTTATTAATAAATTATATCATATAAAAAATATATATACTCACAAATGTCTCTCTCTTTCATTAGGCGTCATATTTAAAATGCCATTTTGAGCAGTATCCCAAATTGATATACAAACAGCAGAAATTAAAGCGACTAAAATAAGGTAAAGAATAATAAATTAATAATTAATATAATGAGAATAGACAAAATATAAATATATTAACATACCGAAAAGGCAACCAAGGAAAAATATTTCCAACATAAAATAACCACCTTTATCCACTATCATACCAGTGATCAATGAGACGATGGCCAGTCCCATATTTTGAACTGCTTGACAACTGTTTGTAAAAGTGTTTATGAATTAATATTCACATATGAGCCGTTTATTTTGAAAGTGGCGTAAGTTCAATCAAGCCATTAAAAACATATTATTTCTTAAATAGTGTTAATTAGGATAATAAATTTGAAATATCATCCGTTACCCATATTTTTATATTTAACAAAAGCAAACCCTTTGATATCTCGATTTGAACATAAATAGAATGACGCCACTTCCAAATAAACGACCTATACATAAATGATTAAAAATATGTTTAATTAAAATAACATACATTCCATATGCTGTTCCTAATTGATTCTCTGGAATAATTAATGCTACTAAAGGCCAAAGTGCACTAGCTAACAAAGCGTAAGATAACCCTAGAGTGACCTGTAAAGATTTTAGATATGAATGATATGATTATATATATATATATATATATATATATATATATATATATATATATATATATATATATATATATATATAATGTAAAATAAATCATATAAATATTCTACATAATATTAATTATTTGAGCATAGATAGAACAAAAAATTACCATTCCAATAAAAGGATTCCAAAATGTAAATGTCAATATACAATGAGCTGTAATAGTGGTTAATATACTAGTTATGATCCAGTATATATTTTTTCCAGTTTTGTCTATCAATAGACCTAAAGCTGGACTGGCTACAGCTGATAATATATATATTATAGAATTCACAACGTTTGCACTTTGAGGATCATAGTCAAATTTTCTTTCAAAAAATATCCTATTAAATTAATTAAAACCATATATATATATATATATATATATATATATATATATATATATATATATATATATATATATATATATATGTATGTATATATATATATATATATATATATATATATATATATATATTATATGATAAATTACTATAACATTACACACTAAAAATTGAACATACTTTCCCAGGGCAACAAATGGAAATATCGCTACGTAATATGATACACATATTATAGCAACCAACCAAAAACTTCCACTGAAGTATTTTATATCAGTTAATTTTACTGGTTCTTCTGTAACATGTGATGCATTTTGTGATAGTTTCTTATCAGCTCTTTTATCCATCCAAGTAAGTAGCAATCCACAAATTAACGAAAAAATACATGTCATTGAAGCTACAAACGAAAATGTGGTATTTTATATTACGTGAAATAGAAGCATATAATTTAATTTATTAAAAAATATTATAATACCTAAAAAGAGAACTGTTCCCGTTCTTTGATAACCAGTAGTCCATGTTGCAACCCAATTATACAATGGTTCCATAACAATAAAATTTATCGTACTTCCAACTCTTGCAAACGATAATTGTAACCCAAATACCATGTTGAGCTCTTTACCTTTAAACCAACGAACTGCATAGTTATTTTGAGCAACAGCCAAAGATTCACCACCAACGCTAAAAATAAATAAAATGAAAATTAAACATGATTTGATAATTTATATCAGTGATAAAACTTACCCAAATATGAATCTGCCAACAATCATCAACCAAAATGTATTTATATATCCACCAAGAGCAAATAACAATGCTCCTGTCAACAATATGATCATATAAATAATTGTACCCAATCTAATACCAAATACTCTGAAATTATGAAAGAGAAGTGGTCACTTTCAGTTCTTTATATATATATATATAAAGATATATAGATATAACGCCCGTTTGTTTAAAAAAATATTATGTATGTATTAATAAAATATTTTGTTAATAAAACGATATATCTGGACATAATATTCTGTACCTATCAATTAGAAAACCTCCAATAAAACACATCACTACATTGGGCCATGAATATATCGAATATAATAGCACAAACTGAGTAGTACTAATTTTCAAATCTTCCTTTAATTTATCTTGAAGTGCACCAGGATTGTCATAACAAAAATAAGATCCTTAAAAAATAAACAAAATGTTATAAGAATTAAAAATTTACAAACATAACAATAAATTTACAATAAATAAATATACCTATTCCTATTAAACACATAAATACAAGTGCAATAAATCTATTTGCTGTATGATTTGGGTTACATATGACTCTAGCACAACATCCACTTCCAATTTCGCTCTCCTCTGATACATTTTCTTGGATTGTTGGTGATCTTTCTTCAACATCGTTTTCTAAAGTTTCCATATTTTATTTTAAATATATTTCTATAAAGAAAGACAAATATTTATTGCTATTTGAACTGATGATTTTATTATCTATTATTTGTCAGATAATTAAAAATTTATGGAACCGCCTACAATTTATGAAAATAAAAATACAATTCATCATTTGTTATATAAATTAAATATCCGATATCTTTAAATAGTAAACAAGAAAAATCATTTCTTGTTCAAATATATTGTGAATTTTGTTATATTATATATAAATACAATTTCCTAAAATATCGCATTACTGTTAAATAATATAATATAATTACTCAACTGCATTGTGTTGAATGACGCATATAAACTTTGCCCTTAAAATAAATATTTTAACTATTTCAGTACAAAGGAAATATGATATACAAATATTAAAATTATCAAAAGATTTTTAAAAGTTATTAATTTAATACGTCATATTAAAATCGTAATAATATTTTATTTTAAAATTCAAGACAATAATTTACGTGATTTTGTCATCAATTTATATTTAATTTACAAATACATATTTATTTCTATAAAAGAAAAACATGTCATTGGTATTTTTGCAATGTTCGTTATTTACATTAATCAATGATAAAATCATAAATAAAAATTTAAAGTAAAAATATTTTTTTAATTTAAATTTATAACTGGCTTATAAATAATTCATCAAATAAACAAAATATTTTTGTTATATCATAAATATACAAACACATTGTCATAAATTATCAATTTGTTAGATACATAGAAAAAGAAATTATATATATATATATATATATATATATATATATATATATATATATATATATATATATATATATATATATATATATATATATATATATATATATATACAAATAATAAAGAAATACGAAATTAAATTATATTTTATAATCATTAATACTAGTGGAAAGATTTTTACCAAACAAAAAATATTGTCTATAATTTAAAGAGATATCTATAATACAAAGGATATTTAAAATACCAAAATTATTTGAAGTATATTAAGAATATTTAAGATCGTTACCAAAATAATTTACATTCCCAGTGTATTAATAATGGCTTTGTGTTATATGACAAAAAAACGTCATAAAAAGTAGGTTATATACCTGAATGAAATCGATAACTCCTAAAATTTAGACGTCAATATGAAAAAATTAAATGTCGTTTCTCAAATCGAATTCAGAATAATAAAAAATAACGATAATTTGGAAACAAAACTGTATCAAAGACCGACGAGAATGACTAACAAACAACAATTGAGCAGCTGTCTGTCAATCGCTCTAATATCATCAACAAAGAGACTCCCCCTTAAGTATCAACTATTGTCAATCAATTTAAACAAATTAAATATCTAATATAAATGAACGATAATAAAAAGAAATCAATAATATAATATAATAATCTGTAATAATTAATAATTATATCTAAGAACGTTAGACCGATACGGATGAGTCACAATTATGAGGGATATCTCATACAGTATTACAATTAATTAGGCCGTCTTAAAAATATAGTAATTTTGATTTTTTTCAATAAATTAATTAATTTTGATAAATATGAAATAAATACTATGTAAAAATATTTTGGAATCATCGATTTGAGGTATTACGTTAAAAAAAAATCGCAATCACGCTCTCTTTGTTTTTGTTCCTATTTGTTATCAACATTTTTGCCCCAATTATTTTTGCTTTATTTACGTTTCTATTCGATATGAATATATGCATGTGCTAATATAAAAATATGTTTTTTTTTGTTATATTTTATTTAACGACTACTTTATTACTTTTTATTTTTCGAAGATAAATAGTTATATTTAATTTTTATAACCATCGTGTTGATAATAATATTAATGGTTTAACCGTTTTAAAGTCATATTTTAAGTGTAGCATTAAATCATTTATTATTTTAAATTATATATAAATTTTTATAAGCGCTTGAAGTATTTTTAAACAGAGATCAAATAAAATTAATATGAAATTATTTTTATATTCTCGATGAAAATTAATATTAAAATGAAATCTATCAATTATTATTTATTATCTTTAGATAATTAGTCGGGCATATTAAATCAATTCTGATATATTTCTATTAAATATAATATGGACTCGTCGTTTTATGTTATTTATCGTAGTCAATAAATGTTCGAAAAATTGAAACGAAAATGTAGTTGCGATTATATTATTTAATTATATTTTTGTTTTTCAAATATAATACGATTTGAGAGATTAGATCGCTTTTTATTTATTTATTTTTTCATTAGGCCATCGGAAGGTTATGTAGTGTTAAAACGTAGTGCCGGAAAGCGATTTTGACAACCGTTAGCGGCAAACTCAACAGTTTGACGTTTCAACGTCATCTCTTCATAATGGGAATATGTGTTCGTCGTTGGTTGATCGTGTTGGCGATAGCGTACTGCGCGGAAGGACACCTTCACGATCACGGACATTCTCACGAACATTCGCACGAACACGAACATGGACATACGCACGAATCGCCGTCTTTCAAATATTCTCAAAAGGCGAACGAACCGTACATGCGAGAACGACGCGTCGAAGAACCGAAGCTCGTTCAGCTATCCGACGATGAACGATTCAATCTGTGGACGTACGCCATGGGCTCCACGGTGTTGATAAGCGCGGCGCCCTTTCTCATATTGTACTTGGTTCCCGTTGACGGTTCTCCCGAGAAGAAACCGCTTTTGAAAGTTCTGCTCGCGTTCGCTTCCGGAGGTCTGCTCGGCGACGCTTTTCTTCATTTGATACCGCACGCGATGTCTCCTCACGATCATTCCGGTGGACATTCACATGGGAGCGGAACCGACGATCACTCCCACGGTCACGATATAAGCGTAGGCCTATCCGTGTTGGCGGGCATCATAGCGTTTTTAGTTATAGAAAAGTTTGTCCGACTCTTTAGCGCAGGTCACGGACACAGTCACGGTCCGGAGAAAAAACAAAAACAAAATCGAAAACAGGAAGAGATCAAAATAGCCGGCTATTTAAATTTGGCCGCCGATTTCGCGCACAATTTCACCGACGGTTTGGCGATCGGCGCATCGTATATCGCCGGCAATACGATCGGAATCGTCACGACTATCACTATTCTTTTACACGAAGTGCCTCACGAGATTGGGGATTTTGCGATTCTTGTGCAATCGGGTTGTTCGAGGAAAAAAGCTATGTACTTACAGCTTCTCACCGCTATCGGCGCTTTAGCCGGTACTACTTTTTCGTTAATTTTACAGGACAATTTTGATGCAGTCGCCTCTTGGATTTTACCGTTTACCGCCGGCGGTTTTATATATATAGCCACCGTGTCCGTTATACCTGAACTGCTTGAGGATTCCGCCGTTAAATATTCGCAATCTATAAAAGAAATTGTAGCCTTATTGATGGGCGTAGGTATGATGATTATTATAGCTCAATACGAGTGATCAACGTTTTCATTATGAATCTTTTGTAAATTCAAATATTTTACTTTTAGAATATTTAATTTTAATCTTTATTTTTTTACTTTATTTTTTGTACGTGAGCAAAATTAGAACGTATTGTGTTGTTGATGAATATTTTTATTTATGAATTATAAAACTAGTAAATAATAATTTTGTGATGGGCACAATACAAATTGTCATTAATATTGAATTTTAAAACGATTTGAATATGTTACGAATATTTTATTGAAATATATATATTTAATATATCTATGTTCCATAAAATAATCTTAAAAATAAATATGTAATTTATAAGAGATTTACATATGAATTACAATCAAAACATTTCTTTTTATTGTTATCCATGGGATACTGCTTCTTTTACGCATTTTAAGGCTTCGTCAATTACTTCCTGACTCTTTCTATCTTTTCCAATTCTATATCCATAACCACATTGTTTTCTGCTTTTTTCGTACCAACCTTTTAAAAAATAAATTCTACCTAAATTTACGTGTACTATTCCTAAATTTTCCATAAAAGGAGCATCTTCTCCTATTTTAATTGCGTGCTGCAAGATTTCTTCAGCTTTACTGTAATCTTTCATCTAAAAATGATTTTAAAAACATAAATCCACTTACATGACACGAATGCGCGCGAGATTCGCTTGAGTGTATGTATATACCTTTTCATATGTTGCTGCGATATCATTTAATAAAAGAATTATTTGTTCCAAATTATCCTCACGAAATTTTTCCAATATCTTTAGAGCTTCTATTAATTCATCACTTGCTTCTTTATAAAACTTCATGTTGTACAATAAATGCCCATACCTGTATAAGGAAAAAAAAAGTAAAATTATAGATCTAAATGGTATAAAATATTTTCATTAAATATAACGCACCAATCCTTTGTTAATCCTAAGAGAATTTGCATATCGTCAGAATCATCAATATATTTTTCTAAATGGGTTAAACACCATTTAAAACCAATTTCTGCCTTTTCTAGATCACCTTTTAAGTGATATATACGAGCTAATTTTAAACTAATATGTATATTCTAAAAAAAAAAAATGAGAGTAATAATTATAATTATTAACACAATATTATACAATACAATGATATTTTAATACTTTAATATCGTCTTCTTGTGCACCATCTGCAAAGAGTCTTTTCATTACTGTCACAAACAGTACTTCAGCTTTGTCTAACTGATTAACTTCCATTGCAAGATTTGCCATCACATCATAAATATAAGTTACAGCGCGATCATTTAGAGTCTGCTGCGCCATTCTTAATGATAAATGCAACATTTGTTCGGCCTTATTAAACGAAAAAAATGTAAATAGAAACAATATAGTACTTGATGTAGTTTTTAACATTAAAATCAATTTTTAATGTAGAGGTTTATTACGGTGAGTATAGTGAAATTTTAAAACAAACTTATATATTATATATAAAGAAGCAAATTACGTATTTATTCCAAGTCAGTAATGGATAATTTTTTTTAAAGTATCAAGACCAAATAGAAAACAAAATGAAAATGAATTAAAAGAATGAAAGAATTTCTAACTATTGGTTTTAGTCTGTGGGGAGTCAGAATTGACTAAATATTGCTAGATAACATTGCATATGCGATATCAATATACACGTTAGAAAATATAATAAAATATTTACATTTAAAAAAAGTACAAAATAATATATTGAGATATTGAAAAGATGAAATTTTAAATCTTCAATATATTTTTGTTCAAATTTGTATAGAAAACTTTAAGCTAAATACTTAAATAATTTTTTGTCGTATTTAAATATAAGGTGATTTACGATTGTTATATTTTAAAACAATATAGTAAAATTGTACCTACTTTTGGATATTCTTTTTTTTGTATTAATAATATCGATCTTTTGATATTTAAAATAATCTTATCTTCGTCAGTTTCTTTTTTTTCTAAGCCAAATAATGTGAGTAATGAAAAGCTCAATACAACATTTCTTTCCCAAGCGCTTTTTTCGTTTTTGTTGGTAAATTTAATATAGGATATTTTTCTCGAGTAATCATAATTTTTCAAAGTGCAATTTTTCAGAAAATAATATTGATAGCATGTTTTTGATTTAGTGTTTGAGAATATACGTATTCCAATATTACATAAATTTCTCAACATATTTATTTTAAGTTAAAATAAAAAAATATGTGTATGATTTTTTTTTAAATTTTAATCCACTGAAATAGAATAGCACAAACGATAGGTTATCTAATAAGTTTGACATATTTGTCATGTATTGCCAATATTAAAATTTTAAATAAATGTTCTAATATTTTTTAGAAAACATGACAATCAGGAAATATACTTTTGGAAAACGAAATTTTTTGTTCTGTGCGGACGTAACATACAAGTACCTGGAACATTTAATACATAATTTATACATTTAAATTGAATATTCGTTTTTTTTTTAGGTAAATTATACTTTAATTCATTTTGTATCTATAAATAATATTATTTGATTGAAATTTACAAATAATATTTTTCAATTAGAATAATACAAGTAAAATAAAATAGTAAAAAAATAATTAAAACGGTTTTGTTGTTTGAATAATATATTTAATTATTTATTATCTTCTGTCATTAATTGTTATGGCTTGTATTTTACTTATAATACGATAATTCACATGTAAGTTGAAGTTTTTGCGTATTTTATTTGTCAAATAAAATTAAAAGAAAACGTATTTTTTTAATATTTTTATATTATCGTTGATTTTAAAAAATTGTTAAATGATAATAAATTAAGTAATTATATCGAATAATAGATGAAATTATTTACAAGACTACAATTATAAGGAGCTAAAAAATAAAAATTCGAATTATCGGATATGCACCGCTATGGTTAGATTCGTCGGTGTTGCGTAAGGTGCGCGATAGCGTTTTAGGTTAATCGGAGTGTTCGCGTTTAATTGCCAAGATGTTGGGCGCAGTTCGAGGAACGAGACGCGCTTTTAGGCTGCTGAAAGGGTCCACTTTGGCGCTTCCGAGACGCGCATTTCATCAGTTTCAGCAAAAACATCGTCACGCCGCTGAAATATCGACATCTAGCCGGCTTTTCGTTCAAAATGCACGAAACACTCAGAGCGCTTTCCCGTTAGTATAAACGTTTATCGATGTTTGAACCTTATTCTACACGTGATATATAATATGCTCTTAAATTCGGCACATGTATCAAAGAAAATAATGTTTCACTTAATAATACTGATTAATCTTTCATTGTGAGAAATTATAGATTCAGTCATATGTTTCAAAAAATAATTCGGTAAAGTAGTTCAATTATACTATTATTTAACGATTTACACGGATCTATTAAATATAAATACTTTTTTTTAATTAGAAAAAGACGTTTTTCCTCTTAATTTCCTCGTAATTTCAGCACACGTAACTTGTGCAGTGATGTTTTAAAATGTTATATCGAAAATAAAATACTTACGCATGTATCTGAAGTTTGGAGTTTTTATTATACCTAATGTTCCAATTTACTTTCCGTATATAGAGTTTTACAAAAGAATTATGCAATGCAGCACGGTCTTAAAGAAAATATTGACCCTTTATTACAACGCTTAGATGAAGATGTTAGACGCTACGGTAGACTTAATCGTAAAGATCTCGACGAAATTTTACGCAGTATAAAGATTCAAAATAAAATCACAAGCTCTCAAGCTTTACTTGCGATAAGATGTTGCGGTAAGAAGTTTATAAAATGTTTTGTTTGTTATGTGTTTATTTTTTGAAATATATTTTTTTTTTTATAATTTAGGAGATTTAGTACCTCAAGAACTTCCCACTGTTCGTACCGAGTTAGCTAACGATATGTGGAATATTTTCCAACAGAGAAATGTACCAATGGATATTTCACATTATAATGCTTTATTGAGGGTGTATATAGAAAATAATCACAAATTCGATGTTAACGCATTCCTTAAAGATTTGGAAGATAAAGGATTGGAACCTAACAGGTAGTCTTTATTTTTATTATGTTTTTTAACACTATAATGGCTGTTAGATTCATATGGAATCTGTAAGTAGATCGTTAATTGCCAGTGACGATGGTTGATGTTTAATTGAGCTACATAAAATCAATTTTACACCAACATGTGGTTACATTTTTGTTCCTAAGAACAACAAATAATTAAGTTTCTTTAACGAAATATTCGCACATTTAATATTAAAAATATTTATTGATGAAACATTTTTTAGAGTTACATACCAACGGCTCATGTGGAATTTGTGTCAAAATGGAGATATAGAAGGCGCTTCGCGTATGTTAGAATCTATGAGAGCTAAAAATATGCCTTTAAGTGATACTGTACTTGATGCTCTGGTTTTGGGTAATATTCGTCAAGGAAATTTAGAAGGTGCTCAGTCTGTTTTAAAAGCCATGGGTAAAGCTGGTTTAAACCCTACTTCTAAAACTTACACTTTATTAATGTGCGGATCTGCAAATAAAGGCGATATTGATGGAGTAAAAAAAAATATGGAAGAGGCTATTGGACAAGAAATATATTTTACTGATAGGGTAAATTTAAGAAATAAGATTTGGTTTCCTACTTTTTAATATTTCAGAATATTTTATATTGTAGGATTTAATGGAGGTTGTCGAAGAATTTGCTTTTGGTGGTTATAATGAAGGAGTAGAATATATGTTAGAGCAAATGCAACGTTCGTCTGGTTACAATCAAGATGCAATTAATCTTATTTATCGTCTTATAAATTCTAAATGTTATGATACATCAGTTAAAGTTTTGCAGAGTTTAATTAAATCAACGTTTCTTGTAACTGAAAGCAGCATTCCTTTTCATCAGGGAACATTTTTTATTAGACAACTTTTTAAAGTAAAAGCGAGCGATACAGATATATTAGCTATATGCAAAAAGTTGGTTGAAAACAATACTGTACCAAATGCATACGTTATTGCAGCCGATTCAGCTATTCAATCAAATAATTTTGATTTAACTTGTACTCTTTTCAATTTAATGAAAGCTTCTGGTTTTCCTATTCGACAACACTATTTTTGGCCTTTTTTGGCGTCAGCAAATCAAAGAAATGATATATTCGATATTCTAAGAACGATGATAAGCGATTATGATATAAATGTAAATGTTGAAACATTAAAAGATTATGTGATTCCTAATATTAAATACAGTTCAAATACTATAGATTCTTTGCGTGAAATTGGTGTTACACTTTCTTCTGCAGTTCGAAGTGTAATTTCTATTTTATTAAATGAAAAACGACTTTCTGAGGTATCAGTAATTGCGTCAACTTATGGCACTAAAACTGATATTAAATTTTTGAAAGTAAATTTGCTGGCAGCGTTTACTGCTAATAAAGATATAGATGCATTAGTAAATATATTAAAACTTTCTTGTTCTGAAGAATTGAATGGAAAAACAAACCAAGAAGTTACAGAGCAATACATAAAAGACACAATATTGGAGCAGAAAGAGAGTCTTGGTTATATATTAGATAAATGTATAAAGCAAATTAGTTCTGATGAAATTTCAACATTATTACAAAAATTTTTATCAAATGGACTTGGAATTTCCCAAGAATGGTTCGATAAAATACATAAAGATAATAGTAAAACAATTGATGATAATGCTTTTCAACTTCTTAAAAAGTTGGTTGATGATGAATTGGTACCTCCCATTTATGAAAAACCTTTTTTACCACCAATTCGTCGACAACCTGAACAATTAGAAATTCTCATCAAAAGTTTGGAAGAAAAAGGAGATAATGTTTTAAAACTAAAGAAGCAATTATTAGTTGCTTATTGCAAGGAAAAAGATGTTGAAAATGCTGAAAAAATAATAAAATCTTTGGAAAAAAGTGATTTCATATTTACACCTGGGGTGTCAGCAGTTATTTTGGATATGTATTCTCAAACTGGAAATGTCGATAAAGCATTATCTATCTGGAACGAACTAATAACGAAAAATCCGGATTTTAATTTAGATAACAATAAGGTATTTTATTATATATATATATATATATATATATATATATATATATATATATATATATATATATATATATATATATATATATATATATATATATATATGCGCATATATATATATATATATATATATATATATATATATACATATATATATATATATATACATATATATATATATATATACATATATATATATATATACTCAATTTATTTTTCATATTTTATAATGTTTTTGTAGGTTTTGAGATTAGCACAATTGTTATCGAAAGAAAATAAAGTTGAAGAACTGAAGGTAGTTTTAGAAAATTTGCACGTTTTCAATAGTGATGATATTGAAAATTCTGAGTTTATTCAAATATTATGTCATCAACTTCTTAATATATGGGCAGATAAAGGAGATTTAGAACAGGTATATTTTAGAAACTAAAATTTACTTATATTAATTATTGGTTGGATTTTACAGTTATATATGTATTATTTGATTTTAAATTATGCCACTTTCTTTAGGTATCAGCTATATTCAACATTCTTAAGGAAAAACAGTTTATTCAGGTTATATCACAAATACCATATTTTATTTTTAATTTAATATTTTGATTTTTCAACGTTATTTAATTTACAGCCAAACGGGTATTCACTTTCCCCATTTATTAAAGCTCATGTTGTAAATGAAAATTTACCTGAAGCGCTTAAAGTTTTTGAAGAATTTTGTCTTCAATATCGTTGTACACCATATAAAGCAGAATTAATAAAGAAATTGATTATTGAAGAAGATGCTACAGGATTACAAAAATTGACTGATCTTTCTACATCCATACATGGAGAAATTAATAGTTTATATGACTTAATATTCGGTTTTATACAATGTAATCGATTAAAACAAGCTCGTAGAATTTTGGAAACGCCTGGAATGAGAATTAGAAATAAACGCTTTAAGGAGTAAGTTTATTATTTTAAAATACAGTGAATTTCCATATACGCGAAGTATACTTTGTGTTAGAAATAAAAACCTATTATTATATGGATATTAAAGTTATGAATCGTTTAAGTGACAAATTTTATATATTATATTGAGGGGGTTAAAGGATGATGGATGAATGAAACGTAGTTTTGAGGTCCACGTGGACAGGGACTATGAGAACGGTTATAGGGAGTCCGCGGGGTGAAGCCACGCGGATTGGGCGCTATGGTTAGCCATTCAGTGCACTATGCTAACTCTGTGAAAGTCCGGGAGGAAGAGAAAGGCGAGCTAGTGAGCTCGCTTGATTTTAAATGCGATACGACTGTTTTGTTCGCAACGCTACAAGTAACCGCCACAATATAATATGCTAGATATTGTGCCAGATCTCATAATTAGTTAAAAGTGTTCAAATTTTAAACCGCTAAGGGCGCTTTCATTCCCAAATTACAGGTGCCGAGGTATCGATACATTAAATAAACTTGCGAAGAAAAATTAATATTTCAACTTTTTTAAAACTTATCTTGTGAAAATAGATTAAAAAAGGCGGTTGTATTCTTGTGAGCGACTGATAAACCATTTGTCTGCACTTTGAACACCCCCATTACATATTATATAATGTGCCAGATTACCTAATATACCAATTGTTGTTAATAATTTTATTTCTCTTTTTTTATTATCTTCAGAAACTTTTAATTAACTAACGAAATGGACGGTTAACATTATAAACATTGTATTGATTTTTAAAGTATTAATTTAAAAAAATATTAAAATACGTCAACATTTATAGATATTTATATATCGTTTGTTAATATTTTATTTTACTTTAGTTTCTCTATTGATTTATATTTATTTATTTGTTTTCCATAGTAATTATTTTTTTTTATAATAAATGGTGTTTGGTGATTGTCTCCATATTACTTGAATTATCTGGCATAAAACTAATATTCAAATTTCAGCATACATAAATGTATATTTATCAAATTATATGGGAATGCACTGTATAAAATAAACATCATAATTATTAAATAAAGATAATTATTTTTTTCATTTTATAGTATTTGTGTATTTTATGGGAATAACCAGAATATAGAGTGTTTAGAACGGACATTGGAAGTTACTAGAGGTTTGAATTTTGTTGATCGTACTGAACTCTTCCAAGCATTGTTGAATTATTATATCAAAATTGAAGATACAGAAAAAGCATTGGGATTGTGGACAATACATCAAGAAGAATCTGTAACACCATCTAATAAGTTTTTAAACGACCTAGCTAAATACTTAAAAAAACAGGAAATAGACATTCCTTTTGTGATACCAGAAGAAAGTATAAATTTTGACACTAAGCCATTGCCAGTTAAAAAAAATATTCCAAGAGTAGAATTGAATAATCAAAGTGAATTTCATAAAATAGATGGTTATGTTTCAGATAAAAATTTTAGAAATATACAGATTTTGTTATTGAATAATCTAAAATCTAGATATCCATCAAATAAAGTTTTGAAATATGGAATTAATAAACTCGCAATAAATGGTGAATCAGAGTTGTTAGAAGAATTAGAGAGTAATTTATCTCACGAACAAAAGAAATTATTGTCGTTTGAAAATAAAAAATTTACAGCAATTACAATAAGTAATAATATTGAAAATTATTTGAATGAACTTGAGCATAGAATAGATACAGCAAAAAGTGATGCCGAATTAACTAATGCAGAAGAGCTATTTCCAAAGGGTAGTATTTATAATATCTTTTCATGTGAAGAGTATCGCGAAAGAGGTAATTATTTTATTTTAATTTTATATTTCTTTGATAACATATTTAAATTATTTTTTTTTTATAGTTATTGCAATAACAGAAAAATATGCAAATCGTGGCATCGTTTCACCTATATCTGTTCTTTGGTCTTACCATATAATAGAAGGTAAAATCGAGGAAGCAAAAAGTATTTGGAATAAATATTTGTCAAATAAAAACATTATTATATATTCACGAATTGTAAAATCCGCACGTGATAGAAACGATCCTAAGCTGTTGACAACACTGTTAGAGTTTTTAAGTACAAATCCACAAGTGACGCAGAAATCTTTGGCGAATGTTTACTCTTATCAAATTGATATTTTAACAATGTTAAAAGAATACGATGAAGCATATAAAGTAATTGAGACCGTTTTAAGTAAAGATATACCTTTGGAATATATAAACAATTCATTAAAGCATTTAAAGAGGGCCATAGAAAATTCTGGGTCAACGTTCAAATATGAAATTAAACTTTAAATGCCATCCAAAGTATTTATCATAATGTAAGTTTAGATTCTATTCCGATATCTGAAAATTTGTTTATTCGTATAATTTATGAAATCGAATATATGTAGTTGTGTTTTTACCCAAACAATGTTTATATTACGATTATTAGGGTTAGTTGTAATCAAAAAGCATTTGTATAAGTATATATGCACATTTAATACAATAAAAAATTATTCAAAATATTGTTTTTTATTTTATTGGTTTTTATTACGGTAATAGAGAAATGTTAATCAAATTGCACCTTTTGGTGCACCATAAGCGTCCGGCATCCGTTCTATCGTATATCGATGTTGAGAAACATACATTATCGGTACTCCCGGAATCTTTCTAATTCTTCGTTTCAAGTCTTTGTCGTTCGTGGCTACGATGTAGCATTTATGCTGGGTTACTCTATTAACAATACAATCGTCCGCATATGTACCTTTATGTAGACATTTTATTCGTTCGAATCTGGAATCTTTTATAATTTTCAGGGCCACCCGGTATTTCCTTCCTAATTTTTCCAATTCGCCGAGAACGCAGTCCGTTATGTAAGGTACGCATTTCGCATAGAGGCAATCCATCATATTTTGAATAATGTCTAATTTGTTTTTAATAGAGAAATTAATGAAATTTGTATCGATAAGTATATGATACGGCGGTCCGAGTTGCGTATTATATTGAAAAAATAGAGCGGAGCTGACTTGAGGCGCGTCATTGATTTTAATTTTATGAGCGTCTTCTCGTTTTTTCTTCGACGGCAGACGATTTTCCTTTTTGATTCTGTCGTCTTTCGACGATATCATCTTCTTCATCTGTGCGAATCTTTTTTCCATAAACTTGCGAGTTTGTTTTTGTTTTCCCTATAAATAAATAAAAAAAAATCGCAATATTACAAGGAACAAGAATATGCGATCTTTTATTTTTCAATAAAAGAACAAATATAAAAAATAAAATCGTCAAATCATTTTTGAATAATTTTATTTATTCAATTTACCATGTTTAATTCGAACGAAAACGGGAGACGTCAGTAAAGCACGTGCGTCAACTTGACAGTTGATAACGATTTAACAAATTCGACCATGTCTTGAATCAAAATATTTGTATGAAAGATTTTGTTTTAATGAAATTAATATTTTATTTATTATAATATGTAATGTAAAAATGTAATTTTAATTTATCAAACGATAATTATATTTTTTAATTTAAGCGAGAGATTTTTGTTCTAATTTAAAATATATCCAGTATAGAATATTTTCAAATAATGCTTTGAAGAACAATCGGAGAATATTCTTCATAGAATATTACTGCCGTATGCGTTTAGAATGATTGTCGTGTTATTAAAATTCGAAGGTAAATTAAAAAAGAGTCGGCCGCATAGGCGCGAGTCGGTCGGTCGGTCGCGACGTGTGACAGATATATATATCGGCGACGATGGACGATTCTCCGGCGAGGGAGGCCCTGCGTATGCTGGAGCCGGATCCGAACAGAATCGAGCCCTTCACGACGAAACTGTGGGCGCCGGCGTCCGGAGCCGTCGTCGGCGGCGTCACCGGCGTCTTCACGAACTTCCTCAGAAATCTGCCGCTGTTCTCCGGTAAACATTATATAACGGACACGTTTTCCTATTTTCCCATATCCTCGGATATCATGGATGGAATATTGCGTTTTTCAGGTGCGCATCGCATCGTCCTCTTGGCGGCGGCATCGTCGGTCGCAATGATTTATATAAACGATTATCGCTTAAATTTCTACGCCGAAAGGGACGCCGTTTACAGACATTACATCTCGCTTCACCCTGAAGACTTTCAGATGCCGAGTGAGCGTTCTACTTTTTTTCTATTTAGCGATTTTTTTCTATATGGAAAAATCAAAAAGCGCATCGGAGAAATTCTTATAAAAAAGTGTCTTTTTTAGGCACATACATAGTTCCGAAAAGAGTGTTCATATATTTTTTATTCCTATACAAAAAAAAAAATGTAGAGGCGATGCCTTATGGAATAATCAAACTCGTACGCCGGATTATATTTCTAAATATGTTATTACATTTTTTTTACCAACACGATTCAAACTATAAAATTCGTTATAATTATTACGGCTTCTTCTCTATTTGTAAGAGCTCGCGATGATTTATTTCTCAATTAGTCCCGTTAAGCTCGCGATAATTGTTTCTTTCGAGACCAAGTATGGTATATGTATTATTGTAAACAAATTTTTTAAGAAGTGTGTCGAATAATGGAAATCGACGATTATTTATTTGGGTTACCTTTTTTAATTTTCGACAGAGTTATGATTATTATTTCAATTTACAAAATTGATTTATACGAGTTGTTTATATTGATATGCAAGTATTTCATTAGACTCACCCCAGAATTAGATTAGTTTTTTTATTAACCAAATCGTTTCTTATTTACAGAGCGAGTCAAATTTGGAGAAATCTTACAAGAATGGGTGCCTATACGTTAAAAATCCCATAAAATTGTTACATGGTTAAGTTTTTTTTCTTTAGCAAGTGTGAAATACATTATTATTTATAATTGTAATCGAAATACATTATTTCTAAACTATATTTACGAAATTCATTTATGTATCCATAATTTTCATTAGTATAACGATGTCGTTAATATACACGTTTCATCTTTAAATATGATCGCATTATTGATTTTAAAATTGGTTATTAAGTTCAGAAAATTAACCATTTAAGTTGTTGAGACTAGCGTAAATTTCGTTAAAATCTATATATATATTTTATTTGTAATTCGATCAAAATTATTTTCATGTTATGGGTAGAGCAATGAGTCAGCTATGTATATTGAAGACTAAGACAACCTTTATTTTCCATAAATAATGTTGGTATTTGATGATTTAAAAAATCACAAGAATAAAAAAATATGAGATTTATTATATCATTGTAATATAAAAATTAAATAGACTATATTTAAAAGTTTAGTGCTACTTGGTTATGAAGCATTGTTGAATTTGGTAAATTTTCATCCCTATAAGTTTGTGTCAATCGTCTAGGAGCTGGAGCTGCAAGTAATGAGGATATAATCGGTCTTCTTATAATAGTTGAATCTGGAATCTGTTGATTCATGGTCTGAAGATTTGTCACGGAGATAGCGGCTTGCGACGATGTTCTATCGGTAGCATGTACTCTACTTTTATGTAACAACTATTTCAAGGTTCATTTCGTTAATAAAGTTGTAAATTTAATAAAATATCTAAATATACTTGTTAAGAATTATACCATGTCTCTGTTTCTGGAAAAAGATTTTCCACACACATCACAATGATGATTCTTTATACCTGTATGTGTGATCATATGACGGGATAAATCACCGGAAGCTATAAACGCTTTATTACACACAGGACAAATCTAGTAAATAAGTAATAAAGAAATAGTAAATTTATGTGTTGCACATATTCAACATAATACTTATTTATTCGAAATATAATATAAACCTGATCTTTAATTCCTGCATGTATTTTTTTATGAGCTTGAAAATTTCCTAATGCTGTAAATCTTTTACTGAAAAATACGTAATACGTATAGTAATAATAATGGCATAAATAATAATACGTTTATATATAATTTACCTGCAAATTTCGCACTGAAACGGCTTTTCTCCAGTATGCGTTCGTATATGTATAGCTAAATTATGTTTTTGGGCAAACCTTCGCGGACAAAAAGTACAAGCAAAAGGTCTTTCTCCCGTATGAGTTCTGTATATATATATATATATAAGTTCTTTATTTTTCCCAATTAATGAGTAGTAAAATGACATTTATTACATTACCTTATATGCATTTCCAGCTGGGCTGCACATCTAAACGATTTACCACAATCAAAACATGTTTGAGGAAGCTTTGCTTTAGGTTTTGGACCTCGTTTTAATTTTGATTCTTCAGGTTTTCTCTTATATGTTTTAGATTTTCTACTACTTAAATTTAATTAAAATATAGTAATTAATTAAATTATTAGCTAAACAAATAATAATTACATTTAATTATAATATAATAAATATGTATATTCTTACACTTGACTTTTAACAGTAATGTTCTTTTTCATTTCTACACTGTTGTTTTCCTGTAAATTAGGAAAAAATAATTTTACAAATAATAATAAAAATAATTATAATAAGTAATAATACTTACTATTATTGATTCCGTATTTGTCATAACGTCTTTATAACTAAAAATATATATCATTAATATTATTTTATAATTATAATAAATAATAATAAAATTCCAAAATATTATTTTATAAGAAAATCATTTACTTATTAATAGATTTATATTCGAGTCCTAAATATTGACGTAGTCTTATGTCCGAATTTTCACATTGTTGTTTAAAATGATAGGCAACTCCGAGACGATAAATGCAATTGTTGCAAATATGTGATGGCATTCCATCACCACTTTGAATCTAAAATTATAAAATGTATATTTCAGAAGTCGAAAGAAACTATTGTATAATTTTGTTTAAAATTGAATAAAAGTACCTCAACTCTTGTACAATACATTAACATAGTTGATGGAGTTAAACTAAAGTCTTCTGAAAATAACGAAGTAAATGTTGTGGATAAACCTTCTTCTAGACACACTCTGCATAATCTATTAATATCCAAAGTCATACTGAAAACTAAAAAAAAATATAACAAAATTAATATTATATAAAATATAACATTATTCTTTAAGTATATAGCAAATAAGTACAAAATAATAAATTTCATTAATTTAAAATCAGTCAATATAATTTAACACATTTGTTTCATAGAAATGTTACAGTTTATAGAATGTCATTTATTCACTTAATATATTAAAAAAGTAGTCTCTAATCCTTTGTCTAAAGGCTTTGTAGAATTCAAGAGACTTAATCATATGTTGTTATTTGAATTGACTTAATTTCTTATAGTAAATTATAAAAAAATATATTGTTTTAAGTAATAAAATAATATTAGTAGCATAGTCAACAATTGGGAGTACTTGTATTAAAATATCTATATTTTTACTTGAGAATACAAAATGACAATTTCTATTATTAATTTCAGTTAAAAATTTATTTATATTCATGTTATTTAAAATGCATTTATATGCTGCATATACGATTTTGTTTATTAATGAATGAATGAACTAATTTAAAATAATTAATCAATATTATATTATACTAACCAAGAAAAAATCAACATGAAAGTAATAAATAAATTATAATATATAGCGGCTCAAGTGTCGCGAAATAAACATCACAAACAAGACTTGACAGCTCAAAATCAGTCTTAACAACTAGAAAAAGCGATATCAATACAAACAAAAATAGAGAAATCATAGTTATCATTAAACTATTGAAAATTTTATTTTTAATTAATGATATGATTGAAATCAATTATTATATCCAAAAGAACATAATAAAAATAAATCAATAAAAGTAAATCTCAAATTCTTAATCAACATCTAATTAATTTCCTTTTCTATGAAAATATTTTTTTTCTATGAAAGAACGTAATTAATGCAAGTCTTTAATTTTTTTTGAACGATTTTTATGTTATTTCTTTGTTTTTTTTTATTTATTGTAATGGTAGTTGTTTTTACTGTTATGTCCAAGGTGACGGCTATCGCTTTTGTTTGCTTTGTTTATTAACCGCTTCCAATTTGAAAAGATATATACTTAATGAAAACAAATAGTTTATTTTTGAAAATTATACATAAAAATGTAGTTGAATAGCTAAACACACTACTTTATACTGCATAATTACAATTTTGCTGTTTTTTTAAATTAAATATGTAAAGAGAAGCTGTAAGAAAATCATAAAAGACTTTTAAATTTTCAAAAACCTTATTTTTCCGTTTTATCGTCCATTATGTATTATTTTTCTTTTAATATATTAGAATTAGGAAGGCGTTAATAGTATTTTTGAAAAAAATATCCATTACATTCTTTAATTATATATTTATTATTTGTATAATAATAAAACATTAATTAAAATATATTAAAGCAATAACAATGGATTTACACATTTTTTTTAAGAAAAAAAAAATAAAATTATTCAACAATATTTTTTATAAAATATATTTGATTTAAAAAATATAATTAATTATAATTATTCTTTGCATTTTTACTAGTTTATTTTTCAAAATTATAGACATACATCAGTACTTTTCAGGTGTTACTAGTGGAAGTTGAATGTACAAAATATAACATTAATATGTTGAAAATATTAAAAATTGATAGAAATTAAACGTTAGCAACAGCAGGTATAAGTTTTTCGTAAATATCAATTCCCTTTAAAAATGTGTCGGCGTGCAAATATTCATTATGATCGTGTAGCAAAACTGGAGTATTATTCATCGGGGAAAATCCAAAAGCTGGTATACCCATTTCTCGAACAAATCTACTATCTGTGCCACCGGGGAATATACGAGTTATAAGATTTATATTTCTGTAAATAAAAATTAAAATTAAATAACAAGTAATCAAATTTGAATTGAAAAAAAAAAACAATAATTCATACAAATCATCCGCTGCTTTTTTAAATGGAGCCCAAAACGGATTACTGTCATCTAATTTGGTAACTTCGACTTTATTTTCCTTTTGTTCATATTCTACAGTGATTCCTTCGCCGGCCTCCTTACACCAAGATAGCATCTACACGATAAATAATAATTATTTTTTAAAAAATTCCTTGATTTATTTCGTAAATCTATACACAGTTTGAATGACACGCATACCATTTTTTCAAATTCGTCATGATCAACATCTACAGCTAAACGTATATCAAATATTGCAGTTAAGTTCTTTGGAACTACGTTAGTTTGAACACCACCCTGTCAGAAAAAAGCATATTTATTTTGAATGAAAAGCATTAATATATATATATATATATATATATATATATATATATATATATATATATATATATATATATATATATATATATATAATATTCAAAACTTACGCTGAGTTGAGTTAAATTAATTGTTGTAACGTCTGAAATGGTAAAATTTGGATTGCTTTCAAGTTTTTTCTTTTCCTTTTCGCGGAATTCCATAAATTTGTTGATGATAACTCTAACCTGAAGATTAAAAACGTTCTATGTTCATAGCCTTAAATATAAATAATTGGGCAATTTTAAAAATTAAAAACCTTTTCTCCAGCTGTATCTGGTAATAATAGAGATCCATGACCGGGTGTTCCAGGGCATATAATAATTACATCTAATCGAAACGAATAAATATTAATTATACAATTATAATTTAACTAATTATGAAAATTGCATTTATTTTTTTTATGCATCTTAAATTGTATATACTATATACATATACACAAATATCAAGTACAAGTAATGATAAAATGTGTAATATACATTAAGCACTACTGGAATGTAGGAAGGACAGTTAAAATATAATTTTATAATACTAATATAATATAATATAATAGAAGATATAACTAAAAACCATGCAGATAGGATAATGGCGTCACTAAGGGATATTGGGGGGTTTAAACCGGGTTAAATATCATCAATAAAAGGAAATAATTAAAATTATTGTCATTATAATTTTAACTTTTTATATATATTATCTTATAATTAATTATAAAGTATTAATTTTTAATAAACGTTTAATATATGGTAATTTTGAATTAGAAAGGAAATATAAAAAATAATAGATTTTTATGTATTTCATAATTAAGAAATCAATAGCTCGTTTATATTTGTGAATGGATTATATTAAAATATTAAATAACCTATGTGATTTCATATATAGAATAATCAAAAAGGGTAGAATTACTAAAATTTTAATTTTTAGTGACGCCATCAAATTAGGAATTGCTCAATAGTGAAAATCGCTTAAAAAGCAATATTTAAAATAAAGCCAAGATAATTTCCAATTATGCAAGTTATCCTTAAATGTGAAAAACCTGATTTCAGACAAATAACTTGAAAAATTCAAGTGTCGCTTCATATTCTAATCCATAAATGTAAGTAATTTTGATGATAATGGAGAATACGATACGCTCCTGAAAAATTTATAGATTAACAAAACCGTTATAAATGTATTTTGTTTATGAAAGAAACATTTTTATTCAATTTTCGCCTAAAATTAAAGGTTTTAAAATGGGTGTTTTTAAGGTGACCAACGTTTTCACGATGAAAAAAAGGACGCGATGAAGGGTCATTGGTTGAAATGGAAAACATTTTGAATTATTTTTAATAAATTTTGGAATCGTGAATAAAAGGTCGTCAAAATTTGGACGACTCCAAAAGAAAGGGGACATTTTTTAAAGTACACAATTTCAAAAAGGAGGACGATTGATCACCTTAATGTTTTTACATCTGTACATAATATTGAAAAAAAAGTTCTTACGCCATATGCTTCTTTCTCCATTATAAAGTAAAAAGTCATTAGTCGGGCTGGCTATTCCCTCATCTAATGCAAGACCAACATTTAAAGCTTTAAATTCGTCAGTATGAACGAACTCTTTCATGCCACCTACTCCACCGAGTTCTTCCTCTACGATAATAACAACAAGTTAACAAAATAAATCAAATATTAGTATGCGGATTTAAATTAAATGACAGATTCAAACCGGGTACGAAGCTTATATGGATCGTTCTTTTTAAACGAATATTTTTCTGTTTTAATCTTCTAATCGTTTCAATATATTGAATACCAACACATTTCATATCTTGTGATCCTCTGGCGTATATTTTGCCATCGTCAGTAAGATGAGCACTAAATGGCGGATATGTCCAACTTTCCTAAAAAAAACATGTTTTCATGAACAATCTTCTCCGTCTTTCAATAATTTGAATTTTAGTAACGTATTACATAAAACTTATAAATATATTGAAATGACACTTTTTATTTGGTTATGATTAATATAGTCATTATCAGTTTATTAATAATATCTTTCATATAATCATTTTTATTTTACTATTTTCCAACAATCACTTAAATTATATTAAGTATATATAAATCTTTCAGAATTGGATTATGAAAATTTTATCAATGTTAGATATAGATTTTTATTTAGTTTAAAAACAAAATTCATTTTTATTAACTTTCATTTCATTTAACTTTGTATAAATATAATTATACTCTGTTTATGGATTATTTATTATATAATGAAGTTAAATATTTTCTTATTCCTGAAATAAAACTTGTGTGTTGTAGATAGAGCTTACCGGAAAAACTGGTACAACATCCATGTGAGAGTTCAATAATATTGATGGTAAAGACGGAGATGTACCTTCCCATGTTATGATAACGATTGGTTTTTTATTCGTTTCATTATAAACCTTAATTGGCAAATTCAAGTGAGTCGCCTGCTTACGTAAAAATGATACGCATCCATCTATGGAGACAAAAAACAAAGGGTGAATAAAATTGCAAGCGATAGATTGACAAAGTGATAAAAACAATTTATAATGATTACTGTTTTAAAACAGAGAGGAAGAAGACAATTTATTATATTTGTGCAATGTATTATAGTGAAGAAGTCACGTGCAAACTAAATAAAAATATACGATACGATATTATACCGAGTAAAATATACACATAAACGATATAATGTATGGTGCGTGTGTGAAAATAGAAAATCATTAAATAAATAAAATTGTAGTTACTTGAAACGTATATTATGATAAAAATGAGTTAAAAGATTATTTGCACAATTTAATAGATAAGAAAATGCTGACATATAAACAATAAATGTAGAAAAATATGTAAATAATAGTTTTATTTCAGTATAGGTAAATAAAAACATAGGTATACAAATATTTTTTAAAACACTACGCGTTTATAAAATTTTTCAAAATATTATGAATATTTTGATATTAATATTGTATTGTTAATGAGTCAGATGTTAATAACATCAACATTGTTTAAAAAAAATATTATAGAATTATAATTTCTAAGTAAAATATTTTCATTTTTATTATTGAAATATAAATCTTTTTAACTAATGGTAGATATGTGTAGAAAGAAATCAATTTGTAAATGCGTATATTTGTTGCAAATTGAAATACTCAAAATTGTTAGTTTTGATAACAATAATGTGAAAATATTAATATACTACATTGCAAAAAATAAACACATTTTTTTGATTTACAAAAAATAAACACAAAAGAATTTGATTTAGAATATTCATTAGTTAAGTTAGTTTTAATATAAATATTGATTAATTTTAATCGAAATGAGTCAGATAAAATTGAGTTTAGCGTTATAAACTCAACCTAATTTTATGAAAAGATAATAAATATATGTATTTATAAACACCCATAATATTAATACATATGAACGAGTTAAATTAAAAAAATAATAAAATTTAAAAATGAGTAAATTTTTTAATGCTTGTTTTAATATTATATAACGGTTATACATACTATAATTATATTGCACCATATTTAATTATATATATATATATATATATATATATATATATATATATATATATATATATATGTGTGTGTGTGTGTGTAATGAGGGTAATTTTTGTAGATAAATGTGTATTGCTGAAAAGTTAATAATTTATATGTATAATTTAATTGCATTGATAATATAATTGATAAGTTCTATTATATGCTAAAATAAATGTTCGCTTATGTTAATGATGAAAACGGATATGCGGTGTATTAGAAAGTTTGCCATTGTGTAAAAGTATGTATTTATACATAATTCGTTATTACAATTTTATGTAATATTTACAAGAAAGTAAAATTTAGTTGTATTACCATAGTTAATATTCGGGTGTACACTGGGTATCCGAAGATATTCTCTAAAGTTTTCAACTTCAGGTCCTGACCACGGATTAGACATTTTATCGTATCAAGTATTATAAATAAAACGTGACACAAACAAACCAACCCACACAACAACCAATTGTGAACTAGTAATTTATAGTTCAAATTCACTTATTTATAGTCCGATTAAACAACATCTTAAGCACATGTTTGTCGGCCAGTATATGGATATAAGTTGATTTTATTTGCTTGGTAAACCATTTTACAGCTGTATAAAAAAATGTGTTAAATCAACAAGTTATATACACACACACACACATTCATATATATATATATATATATATATATATATATATATATATATATATATATATATATATACCGATAGTCTTCCTAAATGTTTCATTTTATAACGTTTTTGTTATTCAATATAATAAAATAAATGAAGGTCAAAATAGATATATCGGTAAAGAGCAACTTTGGTTCATGTAACAAAAATATTAGCAAATTGTCGTAAGAATGAGTGTTAAAAAAACTTACAAATAGATAATACAGCTGTTAAAATCAACATTACTCATTTTGAATATAAAAAACAGAATATATAATATTACATATTTATTTGTAATTCTCTCTCTCTCTCTCTCTCTCTATATATATATATATATATATATATATATATATATATATATATATATATATATATATATATTTGAAAAATTCTAATTTTTAAACCATTGTTTTTATTAAATCTATCAACGAAATATTTTTTCAATTATTGTTGATTGTATTGTATTAATAATATACTCAATACATATAACGTAAATTAATAAGAGTTCCATAGTTTTAATTTGTATTATATATATATATATAAATATATACGCTATCATAAAAAAGATAATTTTCTTACATTGTTGATAGATATATTAAACCACATTAAAGTTTCAAATTCTTAACATTGTTATTTTTCCATTTAAAACTAATCGAAATCACTTGAACAGTAATAATTTAATAATTTCCAATAAGTAATAACTTTAATGAAGTAAAAGATTTTATTAGAATCTATGGTATACATCAAATTTTATATATGTTTAAAGTACTATATATGTATAGTTTATTATTTTAAGGGATTATGTTATTAAGGTATAATATAGATTTCTTAATTAATTTTATATAAAGGAATACAAAAGAAATCATTTGACTACTGAATTATTGTTTTTTTTTCATTATTGAACATTTGCAACAGCTTCTATAAGTTTTTCATATATTTCAATTCCTTTTAAAAATACATCTGCATGTAAATATTCATCATGATCGTGTAACAAAGCGGGTGTATTATTCATTGGAGAAAATCCAAATGCAGGAATGCCTATTTTTCGGATAAATCTACTATCAGTAGCTCCAGGGAATATTCGAGTTAATAAATTTATATTTCTACAAAAGAAAAAAGTGAATACTTAAATATATATTATATATTATATAATATAAAAAAATAGAGATATTACAAATCATCAGCAGCTTTTTTGAAAGCAACCCAAAATTTATTGTTTTCGTTAATTTCAGTTACATCTACTTTATCCTCTTTTGACGTAAATTCCAAAGTAACTCCTTCACCAGCTTCTTCACACCAAGATAGTATCTTTAATACGAATAATAGAAATATTAAACTTAACTGTAACATAAAAAAACTATGCAATTAGTAATATTATATAGATACAGTTCTTTCAAATTCATCATGATCGACATCCACTGCTAATCGTACATCAAAAATTGCTGTAAAAGATTCTGGTATAACATTTGTCTGCACTCCACCCTTATGAAAAATAAATATTAATTTATTTAATTAGAATAATAAACAACATTCTGTCATTAACTTGTATATTTGACAATATTTACCAAAAGTTGAGTTAAATTAATGGTAGTAACATCTCCAATTGTTAGATTTTCATTTTCTTCCAATCGGTTTTTTTCATTTTGGCGAAAATCCATGAATTTATCAATAATAACTCTGATCTATTCAAAATAATGTAATATATTAAAATATTTTATTTAATGATGATGAAAATGAGTTATATAGATTTATCAACCTTTTCTCCTGCAGTGTCAGTTATTAAAAGTGATCCATGTCCTGGATTTCCCCGACATTTAACAGCTACATCTAGAAAGAATCATTTACAATATGCATTCTCAATACAATAGGTTTTCTATTATTTTTAATACATATTAAGTAATTATTATATGAAATAAACTTACGCCATACACTTCTTTCTCCATAATAAAATAAAAAATCGTTAGTTAAGTTGGCGAGTCCTTCATCAATGGATAAACCAATATTAAGATTTCTAAAATCTTCCGTATTGACAAAATCTTCCATTCCTCCATATCCTGATTCTTCATCTAAGTGTATTAAATAACGAATTAATAGATTTTATATTTAGATCACTTAAAATAAATAAAAAATAATATTTCTCGACTGGCTCAACTTTTTTAATTGTCTTATTCTAATTTTAATTATCTTGATTGTAAAACAAATATTTTTTTTAATCATGTGAAGATAAAAGGTATATATATATATGTATGAACACAAACAAATTAAACAAACCTGGAACGAAACTCATATGAATAGTTCTCTGCAAACGAATTTGTTTCTGTTTTAATTTTCGTATTGCTTCAATATATTGAATCGAAACATTTTTCATGTCTTGAGAACCTCTTGCATATATTTTTCCATCATCCGTTAGATGAGCGTCAAAGGGAGGATATGTCCAGCTATCCTGAATGTATATACATACATACATATAAACACACACACACACACACACACACACACACATATATATATATATATATATATATATAATATACTACTGAAACTTATTTATAACACTCACCGCAAAGACAGGAACGACATCCATATGAGAATTAAGAAGTATAGATGGTAAAGAAGGGGATGTTCCTTCCCATGTTATGATGACTATCGGTTTTTTTTTCTGTATGTACTATAACCTTATATGGTAAACCTAATTCTGTTGCTTGATTTTTTAAAAACTCTACACATTCATCTACATAATAAGATTAAGCAAGATAAATTAGAAGTCAACGCAAAAAATGAATATATACTTGAAATGACTCACCATAATTGATGTTAGGATGGACGCTGGGAATGCGAAGATAGTTTTGAAAGTTTTGAACTTCAGCCCCTAACCATGGATTAGACATTCTCTCTGTTGTAGAAAACAAATCTCAATCTAGTAGCAAAGAAAGTACTAATGGTACTACACAACATTATACCATTTATATTCTGTTTCAATATACATAATTGTTATCATTACATTATTCATTCTTTATCAACCATTGTAATAAATTCATTGTTTCTTGTATTACTTTTTAAGTCACGCAAGAAACATTTTACAAGTATAATGTTAAAATAAAATATTTGATTTATTAAAAAATAATACTTAATTATTATTTTTGCTATTTTTTTTTACCATATTTCTTCAATTATATAAGAAAACAATACATATTATGCATTTACACATAATATAACATAAAATTCATTGTATCTAAGAAAGGATTTACAACAATAGATATATTATTTTTTATAGATAAAGTTTGTACATTGTGTTTGTAATATAATATTTATATAATTTAAATCATATTCAATATAATTAGACAATTGATATAATATTATTTAAATAATATATAGTATTAACCCTTTAAACAACACGGCTACAAATAACGACCACCTCTGACGTTCAAAACGAAACACGTGTTTATTAACATACGACCAACATAAAACTCAGGTATATATTTTTACATTCATAATATAATTGTTAGCGTAAAAAAATAATTGTTAAAAAATAAAAATATATTTTTATTTTTTTTATAAGCTAAACAATCCCTGTACACTTATTTATTTTTTAAAGTACTATATAGATACAAAAAATAGTAGAGAAAGAATTTATATAAACTTACACATAGATTTTAATATAATTATAGAAATGCAAGATCGATTTTATCGTTTAAAATTGTAATGCAATCTATTTATATTTTTGGATCGTTTAAAAAATAAACAAACAATAAATTATTTCAGTATGTTACGTTAAATAGAATTTGTAAAAAGAGAAAAATGGGTTACTTTAATAAAATGTCAGATTATTATAAAAACTCAACTATTTTATAATTAAATTTATTACATTCTTTAATTATATTTAATATTTTAAAATTTATTATGTTTAAGCGTATATTTAAAACACGCACTATAATATTAATATAATATTTATTTATTTTGTCGACGAAATTTATGAAAAATATTATAACAAAAAATTAATATCGATTAAATGTTACAATATTATAGTTTTATAATTAGTGTAAATAAATATTTATGATTGATAATGTGGAGTACTAAAATCCTCATTTTTTAATATTTATATCATTTTACTATTTTTAAACACACACAGGCATTATACACACACACACACACACACACATATATATATATATATATATATATATATATATATAATATTTCTAGACGATTATTAAATACTATATTGATTTTTATTGTTTTACGAAAAATAAATTTCATAATAAATAATTTCTATCGTACTTTTTATTTAATTAGATACTTCCACAAACAACTAATTCTTTGTTAATTATTTTTTATTGATTTTTCTTTTTCAACTTTAGTTTTGTAATAAAGAAAATAATATTTTTTTACAAAAAAAATGTGATTAGCAAATATTATTTTATTTCTTAATTGTGATTTCTGTTTATATTGTTTGGTTTTGGTGTAAGCAATTGTTTGATGATATTTTGCCGCAATAATATCTTACATTATTGTTATTAACGAAGAATTGTATAAAACCACTCACAGATTAAAAACTGATTTATTTTGCTCTAATACTATTGAATTTAGAATATATCAAACCACTGCAATCATGTAATAAATAAGAATTTATATGATAATCACCGTTTAGATTTTAACCTAATTTTTCTATTGTTCTGAATAAACAATACAGAAGATTACTAAATTATTGTAATTTATAAGAAATTTAATTATCCATTCAAAATGTTTTATTATTTTGTTTAATAATTGCATAACACTATTGTAGATAAATTTACACAATTGGAAATATATTTAAGTTACATTTTATTTCCATTGTCCTTGATTATTAAAAACTATTATTTTATAACATATTTTTTTATATAATATATAATATGCATAAAACATGTTTAATGATTAAACGTTGGCTACAGCTTCAATAATTTTTTCATATATATCGATTCCTTTCAGGAAAACATCGGCATGTAAGTATTCATCATGATCATGGGCTAATATAGGAGTGTTATTCATTGGAGAAAATCCAAACGCTGGCAATCCAATTCCTCTTATAAATCTGCTATCTGTGCCACCAGGATAGATACGAGTAAGAACACTGATATTTCTGTAAGATTATATATAGATTAATTTTGTTTTCAATTTGATAATATAGAAAATAATATAATGGTAATTTTTACAAATCGTCAACTGCATTTTTGAAAGCAACCCAAAATGGATTATTATCGTCAATTTGAGTCACTTCTACTTTATCTTCTTTCTGTTCAAATTCAATGGTAACTCCTTCACCGGCTTCTTCACACCAAGATAATATCTTTAAAAATAACAGCATTTAATGTAAATATAATTAATGAAACATCAAATATTTATTTTAAAAACAATACCATTCTCTCAAATTCATCATGATCAACGTCCACAGCTAAACGAACATCGAATACTGCTGTAAATAGTTCAGGTACGACATTAGTTTGTACTCCACCCTATATAAAAAAGAAATATAATATTTATGCTGTAATAATATTTATTATTTTTATATAATATAAAATTATAATCACTATAAGTTGAGTCAAATTAATTGTTGTCACATCTCCAATAGAAAGATTTTCATTTTCTTCTAATCGGTCTTTTTCTTTTTGACGGAAGTCCATGAATTTATCAATAATAACTCTGATCTAGAACGGTAGATTATTCAAAAAAAAAATACAATAAAATATATAATGAAATTGTTTGATACCTTTTCTCCAGCAGTATTAGGTATCAAAAGTGAGCCATGTCCTGGATTTCCTGGACATTTAACGAAAACATCTAAAAATAGAATAATCATTATAAATGGTTATAAAATTAAAAAAAAAAACAATTTTTATCCTCATGATAGGAATTAAATATACGCCATATGCTTCTTTCTCCATAATAAAATAAAAAGTCATCAGTTAAGCTGGCGATTCCTTCATCAATAGCTAAACCAACATTAAGGTTTCTGAAGTCTTCAGTTTGAACAAAATCTTTCATTCCACCAACTCCTCCAACTTCTTCGTCTATGTATTTCAAATGATTAATTAATGAACAATTTGCAATTCAGAATTTAGAAATCAAATATATCAGTGTACTATATATAATAATTGTAAACCAATTTGTAATTATTACGATATTTTATCATGCAGCAAAAAAGTCTCTTTTTTTTTTTTTAAAAGAATAATAATATTTTTAATAATATATATTATAAACAAACCTGGTACGAAACACATATGGATAGTTCTCTGTAAACGAATTTGTCTCTGTTTTAATCTTCGTATTGCTTCAATATATTGAATTGCAACACTTTTCATGTCCTGTGCTCCTCTTGCATATATTTTTCCATCATTTGCTAAATGAGCCTCAAAAGGAGGATATGTCCAACTTTCCTAAAAGTATTTTTTCTATAATAATACAGTTTATTACTATATTATTTGTTTATTATTATTTACAGGAAAAACTGGAACAACATCCATATGGGAGTTTAAAAGTATCGACGGTAGAGAAGGAGATGTTCCTTCCCATGTAATGATGACGATTGGTTTCTTTTCTGTGAGAACTATAATTTTATATGGTAAATCCAATTCTAGAGATTGAGTTTTTAGAAATTCTACACATTCATCTATAATAGAAGAAAAGCAAATATATTTCTAGTTAAATAATATTTAACGATTTATATTTCATGTTAGTTTATTTGAACATTTCTTTTTAAATCAAAATATGAAATATTTTGCCTTACCATAATCAACATCAGGATGAACGCTTGGAATACGAAGATACGATTGATAATTTTGAACTTCGGCTCCTAACCAAGGGTTCGACATTTTTATATTATATCAAATATCTTTTACTAAAGAGTAAATTAAAACGAATGTCTTAAAAAAATATTTTATTACTTATATACTTTTTTATTTTGTTATCATTATATTGTTTCCTCATTATCTTTATTATTTTATTTAAAATGATATAAACAATGCCATTTTTAAATTACATATTAATTATAATTATTTGCTATTGATATTTTTCATTTGTTTTGTTTATATTGTATTCACAAGTCTTTAAATTGTTTATTTTATAGTTTGATACACAATATATACACTGATTAGTTTCTTTAGCAATTATATGTTTTGTTAATTGAAATTACAATACACATTGTATATTTATATCATATTTAAAACAAAGACGTTTAGAAATAATTGATTTCTATATTTGTTTTCCGATTAAAAATTATTGTGCTTTATTACATTATTACGTGTTTCAAATATTGAAACCTCAATTAATTAAAATCTTATATTTGTATTAAAAATTTTTTGTTATTCTCTTATTTATATTTTTAATGGTGGCAACATCGGTGATCAGATTTTCTAACCTTAAATATATGTCTTGACGTTTGCTGATTTCGTCAAAAAATGTTGTCGGTAAAAGTTGTTTTAGTTTTAGAATTTATATTAACATTTAGTATTTATAGTATATTTAAAAATATATTTTGTTTTTAGAGATTGAATACTTTAATTTTCAAAAGACAGTTTTCAATATCTAGAATATTATATGAATGGCATTTTCCTACAGATCTTTATGAACCCGATTATCTTGATGTATGTATAGATTAATTATTTATACGAAAAAATTAGTATTCCTTTGAATATTATATATGTATGTATATATATATATATATATATATATATATATATATATATATATATATATATATATATACTTTTTTAGAGTTTGCGTCCAGACTTTCCTGTTTATGAAAATATAAATGTGCAGTTGAAAGGTTACGATTATCCAATATTAGAAAGCTTCCAAAGTCAAATTAATAAAATAGCTAACATTTTAGATTTAGAGGTGGAAGATGGGTATGTTGACGTCTTCATTTAATACTTAATTTTTTTTTTATTTAATTATTATACGTGTTTTTAGTTGGGCGACGCCTGCTGAAAAATTTAAAATAAATCGCTACAAACCATTGAGTACTGTAATTGATAGTGAATATGTTCTAACAATATATGAAAGAAACACCCAGCTTACCAATGTGCCATCTACAAATTACCCAATATTCACGAGAATGATACAAGAATGTATACCTGAAGGTGTTTCAGTATCAATTCATGAGTCATTACCTGAACATCAGGAGATTCGATATGTCCCAGATACTCAACTCAATTCTTTAAAACAACAACTTACTGAATTTGGTCCAAAAAGGAAGAAAAAGCATTAAATATTTTTTATTTATTCTTGTATTTGAATTCAATTAGTCAATCATTTTATAAATATTTTTCTTAGAACTGTAGAAAGTTGTATTTTTTTCTTAGAAATTAGTTCTCAATTATTTTTAAATTAGATATAGCTTCAGATAAGGAAGGATCAGCAGATAATGCAGCCAGATATAAACTTTTTGATGAACTTTTATTTCCTTTTAAAGCTTCTAAACTAGCAAGATTATTCAATGCAGCTGCATGTGATGGTTCGACATTAATGCATAGTCTTAAACATTGAATCGCAAGATTTATATCACCAATACTCTATAAATTGTAAAATTGAACTACAATATATTATAAAAAGTAAATAATTGAAAAAGAACACAATCTAAATATACTAACTAATGCTAAATGCGATAGGTTGTACCAAATTTCTGCCTGAATAGATGTTTCAGTAGCCAAGAGAAGTGCTCTTCTATAACATGTCAGTGTTAAATCCCAATATTGAGCACGCATACAGCACAATGCAACATTATTGAATACTTCGGCAGAATAAGCACCCATTGCCAATACTCTCCTTTTATTTTGATTAAAAAAATAAATATTTATCTGAATGTATGCAAATAATTTTATATATTTAAATATTTAAGTAAACATCAAATATAATAAATTTTTGTATACTTTTGAAATAAATGATTCTTAATTTAAAGAAATATGCAATAAATACTTTTTGAATAGTCCAAAACTATTCAGTTGGTTCAGAGTAAAAAATAAATAAATAAATTTTCTTATTTATATGAAACTTGATTGTTGATCTCCCAACATAGATTTTTTAAAATTATATTTTAAACTAGGTTTTTCAATATTCATATTTATTAAAAAAGAGTAAAATTACCTATAATATCTTAGTGCTATTTCTGGTTGATCATTATAAAAATGATGAAATGCTATACTAGCGATTGCTTCTATATTCATAGCGTCTTGTATGGCGATGGCTCTGTAAACTTTTACTGATTGCGTCATGTCACCAATTGCCTCTAACAGTCTAGCTTGTTCAGTCATTAAATGTACATCAGCTGGAAATATTTCGATACCTTCACGACAAATTTCCAGTGCTGTGGATGGTTGATCTAATTGAGTACATGAACGTGCTAGACGCAAATATGTTTCAATATGTTTATGTTGTTTTATGGCACTTTGCAGCTGTTGTTCGGCATCGCGTTTTAAATTAAACGCCGAATAACATTTAGCCAACGCTACTTTCCACCACCAATCTAAATATTTTACAAATTTGGTTGTTTGAACAGCTAATTCCATAGCCTGAAATCATTTTTTTCTATTATTTAAAGAATAACATATTATTGTACTTTCGAGAGTAAAATCTTTTGTATCGTGAAAAATAACTTCAACCCAAATTACGATCAGGTTAATATATAATTAATTTGTTAAAACTACATTAAATTTTACAAGAGATACTTTATGATATCATTAAAATGATGAATCATTTTTGTGTGTTGAACAATATTTTTCTATTCAATTAAAAAATAGTTTTGTACTACACTTACATGTCTATAATCACCTTCGTGATAAAACAAATATTCAAACAATGGTTTTGATATATTTTTTTCTTGTGCGTATTTAGATAAATTAAGCTTATTAACTTGTATAAACGATTCTTCATTTTCTGGTATTAGTGTAGCTGTTCCTAATCTTAAGGCTCTAGCTTGCGCTGTTGCTAAATATGCGCGTGCAGTCGCTGGTGTATGAGTAGTTCTCGGTCTTCCAGCAGTTACAGCTCTTACAGTTGTCACACTATAACTACCAGTGCCTGGTCTACGCTATTAAAATTTATAAGTATTATATAAAGAATGAATTAATTTTTCCCTCATTAAATCTTATAAATATTCGTATATCTTTTAATACCAATTATAATGTTTTACCAGTGCTGTAGTACCACGAGTTGGATTTCTTAATGATGTACCAGGACGTGGCGCAGTTGCAATGTAATCATTCCATACTGAATCTTGACATTCGACATAGCCATCAATTGCTTCAATATCCATTTCGTCTATTTGAACTTTGCGAGTCATCGCTCTCATTTTAAGCACCCAAGTAGCTTGATCCAATGGTGTATCATTTAAAATATTTGTACACTTTTCGATGCATTTATCGAATTTTCTATTTTTAAATAAGATTAGCGCTTCATAGAATGAATCCATTTTAATTTACTTTTATAATTACTATTTTTAATAATAAAATTATATTAATTTAGTTTTCATTTTTAAATAAAATCTAACAAACTGAAATGAAAATGAAAAACGTATGTTTTGTTTTGGCTGTTATGGTAACGATTAAGTATCGATTTTTATTTTTTTTTAATATATAATTGATAGAGTATAAATATTTTATTGCATTAATTATAATTTACATAGTATTTCAAACAATTTATTAATATATTTTAACATATAAGAGAAATATATTAAATATGTATTTATTTCATACTTTTTTTTAGATGTTTTTAGAATTATTGTATTTGTTAATATAATAAAAAATATATGACAATAAAAAGAATATTATATTTCAGCATGTTCTTGAAGAATAGTGCAAGCGTCTAACAACATTAATGCAATTTTATGCATATGTTTGTCAGACTTATGCTCGTTTTGTGTTATTATTATTTCTATCAAGCGACGTGTAGCGTCTAACGATTTTACTATAACAGTTTCATTAGGTACTTCTTCCTAAAAAAATAAAAAATATTTTTATGATAAAAAGGAGATTCAAATAATATTTCATAAAAATGCAAATAGACAAAAATACCAAATCTTTTAAATAATTAGTAACTTGAGTTGGAAGAACTGATATAACATCTGATCGGTTTCTCGTATTATCCACAAAATGCTTTAATCTTCTTCCAGCCATGGGAATTAAAACATCTACTAATGGTTTTAAATTTGTTACAGATTGTAATGCTTCTTCAGCCTCGGTATCTAAACCTTGTGCATACAAATATACCACCTAAAAATATCAAAAAAATATCGTAATACACATTTGTTTATAAATTAAACATAAATAGTAATATATAACTTACGTGTTCTCCTCTGACATGATCGTCATTTACTCTCCATAATCTAGCAAGATCTTGTAGATGTTCAATCCAAACTTCTCTATCTTTAGCAAGTTCGACACATTTTTGTACTAATCTAGACAAAAAATTGGTTCTTTGCATCATAACTCTACTATCAGTTGATGAACATAAAAATGTCTCATTCGAATTTTTATTCAATGGACCAAATATGTATCTTTGGCTTTCAAAATCAAACAAATTAGTTAAATGTTTCCAATAATTGCTTCCTAAGTAACATTGATAATAAATAGCAGCGCTTAGTTGATAATGATTTTGCAATATATCGATATTGATTTTAGAATTAGCCAGAGCTAACTCAGTTAATGCAGTACTGTTTTCTTCCCATATATCTTCAAATCTTATAACGATATTTTCATCTTCGCCAATATTTAAAGAAGAGCAAACGAAAATATCCAGAAATTCTGTAACAAATTCTAAAAATTTCAATAATTGCACGTCCGATAATCCAACATTTTGCTTACATAATTTTTCTCTTGGTAGTTTTCCAACTTTACTTATTAATTTACATGCAGATTCGAATAGATGAACTAGGTGAGTCGACCATATAATTGAACAAATACCAGTACGCAAAGATAAATTCTGGATGCATTTTATGCATGTTAATACCGAGTCTAGATATTTTAATTCCTGATTATTTTTTGACCAAAATACTGTGTATTCCCAGCACATATATAATATTAAATTATTGCTATCTAAACTAAGAGGAAATTGTTTTTTTAACAGATTTAATTTATCAAAAAATGACATATTTACGTATTTTGTATCACTCTTATCTTGTATATTTAATTGGATACTTAACAAATTTGTTAATTTTTCAGAATTTTCGCTCTGATCATTAACCTCATCTTTGTTATTATCGATAATATTGCTAGGATTAATTCCACTCATGCACAACCACATCGCTGTTAATTCAGAAATAGATCCTTTACCTTTATGGTAAATATATTTTAGATTAATTTCTGGTAATTCGATTGGAAGACTAGAAGATACGTTAAAAACTTCCGGTTTTTGTGAGAGAATAATACTAAGTAAGGAAATATCGTCTAATTTTCCAATTAATAAACCCCATTGCGCATTATCTTTACTGACATTCTCCCACATATCGTCTAATTCATTTTGTTTATTTTCTACAATTTTTTCAATTTTTCTTGCAATTGCCCGGCATAATTGAGCGCTCACCATACTTCTAAATGGACATGGAGAATCAACCAAATAATCTCTAATTGATTGCCACCAAGAAGATGTTTCATTATAACCAACATATACATTTTCGAATCCAACTAAATTACAAATTTCAAGTAAATTATTTCCAAATTTTTCCATTCTTTGTTGTGTAATGTCTTGTAATGGTAAATTCATCCAATATATTAAAAGCATTTTTTTCAAATCTGCTGGTGATATTGCTTTTGCTTTTGAATATTTAGATTTTACATCTTTCCAATTTAATTTACCTATTATGTAAGCCTCAAATATTTGCTGTGCAACAAATAACAAAGTTTCGTTCGATGTGTTTTCTTTAATAATTAAAAATTCTGCAGTTGATTTTATATCAAAAGCTGATAAAAATTCAGAACAAATGCTATTATTTTCTTCTTTAAAAGTCACTTTAATTTGGTGTGAACGTTTTATTTCAGATGATATTGCTAAAGTTAATAAATGTTGTAAATTTGTTAATTCTGATTCACTGATTATTGGATATTCTGATTTATCAGACGCACAACTTTCTTTTGGAGTATTATTTTCATTATCTGACTCATTTTCATCAGTGGTTTCAATGTGGAATAAAATCATATTTGTTTCAATGTTTTCGGATTCACTTATCTCAATATTATTGGTAAACATAAAAAATATAATTAGGGAAAATATATTTTCACATATTGTATTTAATTTTAAGACATCGTTATTAGGATATTCATCATTCAATACTGAATACAATATACCAGTACAATGTAAAAGAATTTCAGGAGAAATTTTTTTATTCCCTGACATCATTTCCATGCAGTGTATTTTCATTTCAGTCGTATTTAATTCTTTCACTATGTTAGTAATTTCTTGTTTTAAATGTGGTGCATTATAATCTTTGTCTTTAATTATTTGTCTCAATCTTTTAATTAAATGAACATCCCGAGCTCTATTAGAATTTTCACTATTTAGAGCAAAATGAAAAGGCACAATGAAGTGTTTAACTTGACCATCTGGGTCTAATAAAATAAGAGTTGGGCCATTTGATGATGATTTTCGAGTTCCTTGTTGTAATATTACGTGTGTATAATATAAAAGACGGGCATTTTTAGCTGCCGAAAATGCTGCAATGCGTGGTCCTCTTAATGGCCATATTTCTAGCAAACCTCTTTTGCCTATGTATAATACTAAAAATAATGCTTTTTGTCCAGAACTCTTTCGTTTACCAGAATCTTCGTTGACCTATATTCAATTAAAAAACACTTTATTTATAAAAATAAAAATAATACTTTATAGAAAAATAAAAGTAAACAAAATACCTGTAAGAATCCACACTGACAATTTCTATAACCTTTAAATATTCTGATTGCAATACCTCGCCGTACATCCAACAGCAGTACCCTTCCTAAAGAATCGACAGCAGCAAGCAAACGACGATCAGGAGAAATAACTGATGATAATCCGCGCCGTCGTAAATCAGATAAAGAAAAGCGACATTGCATTTGATCCGTTATTTGAGGTGGCTGAGGTGTGTTTTGTGGTTGATTTTTACTACCTTTTAACCATTCGCTAAGATTTTCAAAGTAACAAATTAAAAAGTTTTTTTTTGTAAATGCATAATAAAAAAAATAAGTAACATTAAAAAGTGTAAAGTAAATTTACAAAAATCATTAAAATAATATTGTAATATTTTAAAATACTAAATTATTCTTACGGCAAAGCCGATTTAATTTTACTGGCAACTGCTCGCGCTACATCATGTAAAATAGGTTGAACATTTCCACCTTCCAACGCTTGATGAAAACTTATATATGGTCGAGAACCAACTCCTACCACGACAGTATTATGTGGTGCAAACGATCTATATCTATTTTATTTTTTTGATATTAAAAATTTGTTTTAACATATAAATAATAAAAAATATATAAAAACATACCTGACAAAAAATCCACCATGAGTCGAAGCTGTTAATAAATGATCAAATGTATTGCTTAATTCCAAACCAATAACTGACGCATCACAAACAACGTCTTGGTCTGCGAATCCAAGTTTTCTTATTTGTATATTATGGTTTTCTAAATTAAGATTTTTGGATACACCTGCATGAGCTATTTTTTAATTACCATTATTGAAAAAAAAACACTTAAACAATTGTATTACATTATAGACGTGCAATATTAACCTTTAGCTAGTTGAACTCTTGCATAGCGTAAAGTTTGCAAAAGATTTGACGCTGGTAAACAACAAATGGACTCACTAAATATTACATAAACTTCATCGGTATCACTAGAGTGTTGCCCTGTATGACATTTAATATTAAGTACAGGCGACTCCTCTAATTTTTCTGTTAATAAAAGTTGTCCTTGATCAGTATAAAAACTAATATCACCTGTATTAAAACCAACTACTACACAAAGCCAATCGCTATTTGACTTAAAATATAAAAATACAGCATTAATTAAACAATAAAAAAATAAATGGTATTCTAATTAGTAAACATCATTGCATTACTTCTCTAGATTCTCCAGCGGCAATTTGTAAAACGAGTAATGAAGATATTTCATATGGTAGTGTACCGGTCCAACTTTCAACGAACACACTATTATTGGTAACATTGTCCCATTGTGTTGTTAAAATACAGAGTCTTTGCTGTTTGGCAAAGACCAACAATGAATTGCAAGGCGATAAACTCACTACACACTCATTTAACCAATTGTCATCTAAAACGATATATAAATAATTTGAACAAAAAACTTTAAATTAAAAAGAAAATATAGCTAGTTTAATACTTAAGAAAATAATCAAATACCACAATAATTTATTTTTGCTATAATTTTCTAATATATATTTCAATTTTTTTTTATGATAGCAATTATAAATTATTGGGAATGATATCGTTATAAACATATAATAGATAGTAATTATTATTTTATAAAGATTTTTAAAACGTGATACCGTACCACAGTTTTCTGAGAAAAGTAAACATTTTTGAACATCGCAAATGTTTTTACATGATGATAGAGTTTTCACTTGACAAAACATCGTTATTCATTGAAAAAAAAATAGAAATAAATCAACAATTTTTCACACCACTATATAGTAGACGTCAATAATAAAGTGACAGCTCACTCCCATTTCTTAATAACATACTGTGCAACACAAAAAAATAAAATATAAATTTTATTATTATAAGATTTCAAATTGCATATTATTATAAAATTTCAAATTTTCGTTTTTTTCATAACTTTCAGTATTCGATTTATCTTGTCGATACAAATGCTTATATGTATTTTTATAAATCGTTTATGTATTGGTTGGATATGTTGAAAATTTATCTGTATGAAACAAAATTTTTAATAATTTCCATAAATTTTCGTATCAAATTTGTTAAAAACACTACTTTTCCAAAATCGCTTTTTATAAATATTTTTTCTCATAGAGACGTATCCGACGACGTTAATTTGATACAATATCTGTGTGATTAGTCGAATATTTTGAAAGTTCACCCGTATAGGGCTCACTAAATTTTGTATTGAAAATCATTCGATCATATAAAATCACGTTTAATGATATTTCTCTACAAGAAGCGTATGTTTTTATGTAATATTCTAACAAAAACTTCAGATAACTACAGTTAATTTTAACATTTTTGCGTTTTTCTCTCTTAATTTTGAAATATTTGAAGGTTAAAAGATAAAGAAAAATGTTCATTAAATATAAATATTTTGAATCCCTTACTAATCAATGTTTTTGTTTTTTTTTTAAATTATTTTATATCAGAATTTCCCATTGGCTTTCTGTATGATAATTTGTCTCAATCTATTTAATTCACAATTGCATATATTAGTAATGATGTTTGTGCAGTAGGTTTGATTCATAATTCTGAAATATATATATATATATATATATATATATATATATATATATATATATATATATATATATATATATATATATACACAATTAATTTTAATAAATTAAAAACTTTTTTGATTAAAATATTTTATAGCGTTGGTAATTTTTATTATTTAAAATTTATAAAATTAATTTATTGTAATATACAAATTGCTTATAAAATATTTTTTAATTACAAATTTAATATAAACATTGTTTTATTGCTTCTAGGCAAATAACTAATCCATATGCTCCAGCATCAACATCAGTAATTTGATCTTTACTAACATAACTAGCTCTGCCAGCTCTAAAAACAAATATGATTGAAAAAAATACGAACTCGCACGCACACACACACACACACACACACACACACACACACACACACATATATATATATATATATATATATATATATATATATATATGGTATACCTCGCTTCCATATCTTTCGTTGCAGCACAGCCTTTTGTAGCTGCATCTACAGCTTTAATAAGTGCGTATTTTACGTTTTCGTTTTTAATTACAATATTATTGTAAAATTCTTCAATAGCCGGCTCCAAGGCATCTATCTAAAAATTATAATATTATTACAGAATATATAGTAAACAATTTTATATACAACAATATCAGATCAATAACAATTGTTCTGTCTCCTTTTCTTGCACAACTATATTTTTTTATTGTTAATAAACCCTCTTGAAGAGCTTTAGCCCATAAAACAGGTGAAATATTCGTATTAGACCTATAAATTTGTATATTTAAAAAAATATAACTATTTGATATATTTATTGAATCAAATTAAACAATTTACTTTAAAAATGTTCTAGCCATTGAAGAAAAACAAAGATTATATATAGCACCAGAAGTGCCACCCATTTTATTTTCAGCGATGTTGGATAATTCATCAAAAATTTGTTCTACACATTTAAAATTATTCTGTGATGTGAATTGTAACAATCCTTAAATGAAGAAAATGTATAAATTGTTCCATAGTTTTTTTATATAATAAAAATTTTACAACGAACCATCAGCTAAATGCTTTAATGTTGTTCCACAATCACCATCACCACAACCGCTATCTAATTCATTTAATTTCTTTTCTTTTTTAATTAACTCTTGAGATATTTCATTAAAACATTTCTTAAATAAAAATATTTGGTCTTCAGATAAATTGAAAATCGAATTTATCTATAATTTAAATAATACAAGTTATATTAGTATTATTGAAAGGTTTCTAATAAATTAAACGTACTTATATGAATAATTTACTTTTATTTTTGACTCTTCAAGGAGAGTTTTTTCTTCCATATTAAAAGAATATACAGACATTTTGGATCCAATCCATCTTGGAGCGTCTGTTTCCATATCTAAAAGACGAAGCCATTCATCGTCATTATCATTTAATTTTAAAATGGATATTTGAAAACCTGCCATATCTAGAGATGTCATCAACATACCAGAATACATTCTTTTAATATTGATATTCATTTTAGCTGAAAAAAATGGGCATCATTTGTTAATTATAACAGATAAATAATAATATATACATAATACATAAAATTAAAGAATAAAGATCTAACATAATTGTAAATATATTTCATTACAAATAATGTTCATTTCAATTTCAGTTGTTGTTCCTAAATTATTGATCAAAATTGCAACCTTAGCTCTGCAATTAATAAAATCGAAATGTTCTGCTAATTTATCGATTATTATTTTAACAGTATTTTTAGCAGAACAAATATTAATTTTTTGAATTCCAGCTTCACCATGTACACCAGTTCCAAGTTCCATTTGATTATCAGCTATATGAAATAAAGGCGCCTGTCCTAAAAATGTTTTGAAAATTTTAGGAACTTACTTTTTAAATATTTTAATTAATAATATAAAAATAATAATAAATTTAAGAACTTTAAAAAAACATTGAAAACATTTAATAAAGCTTTTTATTTACTTACCAGGTAAAGAACATGATTTTGAACTAATGCCGAGTGTTGCCATATTTTTGTGAACTGCACATAATACTTCAATAATTTCTTTCATATTTTTGCCTTCAGAAGCCAAAGCACCGGCAATCTAAACATTTATATATATATATATATATATATATATATATATATATATATATATATATATATGTGTGTTAGTGTGTGTATATGTAATTTATATATTTCATATATTTACTTTATAAATAAATAAAAGTCCACACATTCCTCTTTTACCAGTAACTGGATTTTTACTAGATGCGTAATCTTCTCCAACGATAAAAGTTTCTACCTAAATAACAAAATATACTTGAGGTAGAATAAAAAGTTAATATAAATATAATAATGAAGATATATTACGTTAATGTTCATATTTTTGGCTTGTTCTACAGCCATTCCAAAGTTCAAACAATCGCCAGTGTAATTTGGAACTATTACTAATATTCCTCCTATAAGTTTACACAACACATATAGTATAATAATGACTCTTTATTAAGTATTATTGAAAGATTTGTTTTAATTTTTTACCTTTATTATATTGATTAATATATTTAATAGCTTTTAAAATGTGAGATTTAGGCGGTGATGCAAAAATATTTCCTGCCACAGCTCCAGATAGCATTCCATTTCCTACATATCCTGAAACAATAAATAGATTATTATTATATGTATAAATTAATATTGGTTTTTAAATAAATAATAAAACCTGAACAAAACGGTTCGTGTCCAGATCCTCCTCCAGATATTACAGCAACATTTGAATTTACTGAATTCTAAATTCATGAATGATTAATACTTTTTAAAGTTATTTTTATAAGTATAAATGAAGTAAATATTTTTAAAATATTACAACAGATTTGGTGATAAACCGATAGTCCTCATAAAATTTCAGACCAGGATACAGACGAATAAGTCCTGTAAGGGATTCATCCACACAATTTTCAAATTCGTTAAAAAATCTTCTTTCTGTTTTGTCACTCATGTTAAAAATAAACGACTATTATTTTTTAACAAATCATTCGTTGCTAGTTCAATAGATTTCTGCCAATACGTGATACTATTTTAGCGACAAGCAAACGTTATCATCAGAGGTCACAATTTTGTTTTTATTATTGTTCAAGGCTGATGGTTTGTACAAATACTTGTGTAATTTATAATATTTCACAAATTTGTGGATGATAGACACTGTTGAATCAGATTTTAAATGTTTTATTTTAGATATTTTTTTTAATGCTATTATTATTAACGATTCTATAATAATAAATAACATGTGATTCGTTCAAATGTTAGATAATGAATAAGAATGTATAGCAGTAGTTTTATCTGACATAAATTTGAATTAAACATGTAATATTAGAATCTAGTTTTTTTTAATTAATATTATTAACTAAATTTTGTTTAAGAAATTACGATATTTTAAGGAGTTTCTATTAAATCGAATTAATTATTTTTAAATATTTCTATAATAACTTAGAAAAATAAAGGGCGTTTGAGATTTAAATGTATTAGTTTGTAATAGAAAAAAAGTTAGATTCCATAAGTAGTTTATAAATTTTATATTAATTCAAATTTATATTTTTTGAAGTTGAAATTATATATATAATTAGTTAATATGAAAAACAAATAAATTTAATTAACATATGATTTTTTTTAATAATGCAAATAAAATTTCAGAAGAAAATTATTCAATAAGTCTAAATTATTTTTAACACTAATATCGTGATCGGTCAATTTATTCGAATATAGATGTTTTTTAATTTCATTATATAACTGTATTGCAGGTTCTACTTATCGTTTTGATTACTTATTATGTCTATTATATTTTTAAGATACGATTACCGTATCATAATTGTTTAAATTTCTTTTTATATATTTAATTTGGAAACATCAGCTTTTATTCCAAACCTGGCCGTATATTGATGTTTTAATATCATGTTGGCACAGAAAATGACGTCATTATATTGGAGTTCCAACAATTCGTTATATGCACAAATTATGTTCTTCGCGTGGTTAATTGTTAATGTTTAAAATAAAACGCAAGTTTAAGACTTTGGTTAAAACTTTTATTGCGAAATATAATAATTAGTACAGTTAGGAATAATTATAATTTATTATTGCTAAGAGATGATAGTATTTATATTTCAAATTAATAATGAAAAATATATGGTATATTTAATTATACATATCAATTTATAGTGTTTAAGTATTTTATTATATGTTAAATAAGATTTTAGAAAAATGATTATTCCTCCATTTTGTTTTTTTTTACTAATCTAATATTTATTATCAATAATGTAAAAATGTTTATGTGCGAGAAATTATTTTATGCTGATTTTGCACTTTAGTTATGTTTCTTTCAAATAATTGTTTATTGTATTTCTTTGTCACTTGATACTTTTTATATTATTTTGCTTAGTTGCTACTTTTATGTAGATTGCGGGTAAGATAATTTATTTGCGTCAACATTTTATTTGGATTGCTTATTACAATGATATCAATAAAATAATTTCTAAATACGAAAAGCATATATGTGCAATTATTGTTTTGATTCGATAAGAACAAAAATAATAATATACTAAATTATAATTATTATTTATTTTTTGCCGTTTATTATACATGTAATAAAAGGTTATGAGCAACTGCTATTAATGTTTATTATTGAAATGTTTCGAGTTTGACAGTTGGTGATCGCGTCGTTAGTCGAGAGCGAGCTGTCAATGAGTGGTGTTGCGTCGAGAACAGTTATATGGATGCGAAGAGTCTGTTGGTTCCTTTGAGGTTGGACGAGCTGAACGATGATTGGGTTCGTGATGTATGGAATGGAGAATTTATGGAGGACGTCCGTCTTCCCGAGGAGTGCGAGTTGTTATTCGAAAACGAGTCATTGGAAGCCGTTCTGGAGTATTTGCGCATCCTCGCTCCGACCGGATCTTGGAGAACGTTGAGTACCGAGATAGATCACGAGAAATTTACTTCGTTTTTGTTCTACGTTGTGAACAGAGGTACCGGTGTCGGTGACTATGCGCTGGAGCATCGTTTGTGTTCGATATTTGCCGCCAGAACCTATATGGCCATGCTGATCTTGCCTGGCAGCAACGCTTACAAGATATTTCATCCGCAAATGTTCATAACGTGTTTAAAAATATTCAAGCTTGGAGAGAGGCTGCTGGAACAGGAAGATTTCTTCAACGACAGTAACGCGTGTCGACAAGTCAATTCCGTGAATCGTCACATTGCGGAAGCGTTGAACGATCTCTCGGTTCTAATCGAGGCATTCGATATTAAATCGGACGCCGTATGTTTGGACGAAATCGTATGCTCCTTGGTCGATCTCTCTAATGATGTGTCCATGAAGTGCCGTTCGTATATCGGTAAGTTTTTCGTCGTCGTTTCGCGTATGTCTAATCATGTTGTGCAATTTGCGACTTGTATTTGTTTTAGATAAAAAACTATTGGAAAATATTTCGAAATTGTCTTATGAATGTATCGATAAATTTATTGTGAATTCGTCGCCCACTCCCGACGGAAAAGTGATCGATTTAGTTTATAAATATCTGTTACCGAAATTCGCAAGCAACGAGAAAACTGCGATAAAATATGTCCATAAATTATTTTTCATTTTTATTTTTATGTCTACGCATATTTTTGAGGTTGTTGACGTTTATTCGCTTTTCAGTTTCCTCAAATGATCTCGCAATGCGAAACGCTCATCGCCAAGTATGATCATAAAGCGATAGACGGTTGCACCTGTCTCATACAGCATCTCTGTTGTGATCTTTCAGGAATGGTATGTAAAACCGATTATTATTTTTGTTCGTCGATATCTTCGTTTATTTATTTCTGCGATAACTCTGCAGGAACGCGCCGCAAACAGATTGCATCGCGTGAAAACGATAACCGGATTAATGCTTTTGCTACCTCAGCGACCGTACGTAGAACAATTACAGTGGGTTATAAAATTATCTAAAAATGCAGTACCTATATGGAGATCTTTGGCGCTTGTGAGTTCTGATATTTACCTATTATGTTATCGTTTCGTAATATAAATTAATAATTATCGTAGGATATTATCGGATTTATATTATCTGGAGACGATAGATTTATATCGGAAACGGAAAACGATACAGACATTGAAAGAATCGAAGATGTCGATAGAAATATAGAAAGTTCAGGAATTTCAGAACGGCACGGTAGTATTTGTCATAAAGATTTGTTAAAAGTTGTAATTGAAAGATGTCAAGATACATCTTGTACGGTCAGAACTAATGCCTTGGCAATATTGGTTACATGCACGTTACCTTCAAACGATACTTTAAATGCTTTAATTAAGGTATATCTTAATGTTTATAAAATTTATTTATTTTTTCCTATTAAATACGAGTGTAATTTTGATAGGAAATGTTTGGTAATGGAAATATATTGTTAGAAATCGTTAAAGATAAGTTGAAAGATGAAAAAGTTGTCGTAAGAAGAACCGCCATTAAAATTTTGGATAACCTTCTTCAAAAACAAGGCGAATTAGTTACCAAAGAAAATTTAAAAGTAATGTTAATTCTATGATTTTAATCTTGTATACATTTTTTTTTCATTTACTCACTTTATTTATATTGGTTATAGTTAATTTCTGATCGTTGTCGTGATATTAGTATTCAAATCCGAGTGTTAACTATTAACACATTAACAGCACTTGCACACGTGTGGGGTAATGCTACAATAGCCGAAGCTTGGCTCGATGGAGTATTAAATCAACTTTCTGATCCTGAAAGCAAAGTAAGTAATGCTATAATTATCGTGATGTTATTATTATTTAGCATATAGTTTGTCATAAATATTTTTTATTCCAGGTTCAAGATTTAGTTTCCAATAATTTACGCGATTTGGTTTTCATAAATATTGTAAAATATAACACAGGTACCGGTACTGGTAAGGAAAGATTTCCTTGGATATTGTTAAATGCAATCATAAGGAAGAATATGCGCCGTCATCTACATCGGGCGTGTATTATGCTTTCTAAACAGCAACCCCCGATACTTAAGTATGTAATATGATTATAATTTTGTATTGTTTAATAATAAATATATTGACTTATTTCCGGTATGCTTATTTTTTGAAAAATAAGTAATATTTTTTTTCTAATATTACAGTTTAGAACTGGTAGAGATATTGACAACTCATATTAAGACTGAGAATAATTTATCATGTTGGGTAATGCTTTCTTGCATTGCCCGTTATATATCCAATGTTAATATTACATTTTTACTTAACTATTTTTATGAAAGATCTGTTGATTTTGCAGTAAGATTACAATTAAAATGGAATTTATTAAATATTATTTATATTATAACTTTTGTTGTTAATTTCAGATAGAAGATATTTGTCTTCTTATATTAATCCAAGAGGTATTGTGTGAATGGTGCGTTTATATGAATGAAGAACAGCGTTGTACTTTAAAAGAACATTTAATTCAAAATATGTTGTACAAATCAGTTTCTTCAGGAACAACGCACGTAACTGTGGCACTCGTTATGAGACTTACCAAAGATAATGATTTTTCATGGGCCGAGTCTATTATGACAGAATATGAAAATAATATTTTACTAAATGCACATTCTATTAATATAAGAGATGATATTGGTGGTAATGATATTATTGCTATGGCAAATTTAGCACTGGCTGCCGATAGAAAACCGTCCAATGATATCATAAATTTGTTAATTACAATTTCGCAGTCATGTGTGGATAATAATAATAATTGTAATTGTTTTCTCTTTTTAAAATTGTTTTTTCGTATGTTTCTTTTTTAAACGTTTTGAACATTTTAGTGGATTTATCTATTGCTACTAAAAGTGCGGCTGTAGCAGCTTTAGGTAAATTAAGTTTGCGCGAAAGAGATTATGCCCGTAAGACAACAGATATTTGTTCGAAGTTATTAGCGTCCATTGCTTGTCCGCTACCTGTTAAAATCAACGCCATGTGCGTTTTAGCAGATATGAGTATAAGGTTTTTATTTTTACAATATGTTGAGTACTTTTTAATAAAGCTATTATTATTAAAGTTGAATTTATAGATATACGTCAATAGTCGAACCAGTATTACCTGGAATGTATATATGCCTTGCCAGTGGAGATTTAAAAGTAAGGCGAATGGCAGTTCAATTAATTACGCAGTTACTTGTTTCTGACTTTCTAAAATTGAGGAATGCGCTATATTTTAATTATTTTTCTTTGGTGTGCGATCAAGACGAAAAAATTAAGGATACTGCGATGTATTATTTGTTCCAATGTCTAATTTTAAAGGAGAAAAATATATTATATAATAATTTTGTGAGGAGTGTATTTTTTTATAATGATTTTACTGATCCGATGGCATTTAAAAATTATGCTATAACAGAAGAAGAATCTCTGCTCTTTTCAATGAAAGGTATAAAAAATGTTTAATGTGTTATAATTTTTATTTTTTCAATATTATATTTAACAACTTAATGTGTTTAAATTTTGCTGATTCCTGATTTAGGGGATGAGAAGCGTTCTCAAAGGCAAAATATTTACGAACTAATGTTGACTCATATGAGTAACGTTCAACGATTAAATATTCAAGTATGTATAGAATATAAATCATGTGAAAAAGAAAAAAACTTTTCAATTTTTAAATATGTATCAAACTGCAAATAAATATGTGAAAATTGTATATTTTAAATTCGTGTGTTGACGTATAATACTTTTCCAGGGAAGACTGTGCAACCAGATAGTTAATGTAGCAGAATCTGGTGTACCAATGACTGATATTCTTCGCGATTCTCTTATAATATTGAGAAGGTTACCACACTTTTCTCAAAATAAAGATCAAAATGATGATTTACCAACACGTGTAACTAGCGGGATAGTTGCACAGGTGAGTCTAATATTCAATAGTGAAGTATATTTGCTTTTAATGCATTATTTTGTGTCTTTTTGTGATCTAATTTTATTATGTTTACTTATGGTAGAATTTAATTAAAGAGGTATTTATAATATGAGTAATTCGTTTTTCAATATTTTTTATTTTATTGGAATTTATTACGTATTTTAGGTTTGTTAATATGACCAATTATATTTTAAGGATTATATTTGGTTTTTCAACCTATTAAATATAGAACCGTAGTAAGTTTAGTAGATTGCACTTTTGTTCATTGTGCAAAGTGATATCGTTTTAATTTTCAAAACATTTATTTCATTTTAAATATTAGAGAACTTTTCGGAAAAATAAATATCTAAAGGTTAAACATAACTATGGGAGACCTAATTCATATATATATATATATATATATATATATATATATATATATATATATATATATATATTATTGTTTGATAATTATTAAATTATTAAATCATTAACTATAATTTAGAAATACCTCTTTTATAAAATCAAAGTATTACTATTATTATATATAGAAATTTATTCGTTTTAATATCTTTCTAAGTTTCATTATTTAGCATGCTTTTTAGATTATTACTTTCTATCATAATCTTTTAATTCGTCTTTAATACAATTTGGCATATAATATTTTTCATGTTTGTCATTGCTTTATATATTTTTTTATATATATTTTTAATCACTTTTTTCAACTGTTCATATTTTTATTTTTTATTTAGTGTAATAAATGTTATATTTTTCATTAGACTATTTTAATCTAAATTCACACGAAGGAATTTTGAGCAGTTGAAATCGAATATTTTAAAGGGTATTTTATAATTAATTGTAATAGCTTTTTAAAGACATTTAATTAGCGTGGACATTGACTAACATTCCAAAGAAGTTGTTTTAGCTTATTAGTTTATAAATGAGAACGTGTTTCCAGAAAATGAAAATGAATAGCATAGAAAAAGTAGTACCAATGGTGATGAAATTATATCGTCAACTGAAATTAATCAATTCTCCGTTAGTGACAGACGTTGTAGGGTACGCGTGTGATCTACTCAAGGATTACAAAAACGAGGTAAACTATTGAAAACCATATTTTCAAAATAATCGGTGTGTATGATACCGTTTTTTTTTAATATTATTATTCCATTTCACTATTTTCATTAAAAGACAGAATTTTGACATCAATTGAAAAACATGTATGAAATTTCAATTATGTTGTTTTAAGCAATAATAATTACCCATATTTTTAATGTTTATATTTTCTGAATATCATAACATATTCTATTATTTATTTACTTTTTATTTTAATTTGCGAAGTAATTGTTTTTAGTACTAAATTATTTTGTAGAGCATTTTTTTTTATAATAATATTAAATTAAACATAGATAAATATACTTTTATTTATTAAATCATTTAAATGGATAGATATCAAATTTAGTTTGAAAAATTTAAAGTTCATATTTACTAATACAAAGGGCATATATATATATATATATATATATATATTTTTTTTTTAATATTTACTTATTTATTTTGTGGTTATTGTTTGATTCTTATTCGTGTGAAACAAGAGCTTTTTAAATAAACGTTTTTCAAATTTTTTAAAATCAATATAAAAAAATAGATTTTTATTTTTGATTTTAAAATATGCTTGATAAACTATTTCATATTGCGAGAATTGATATGATTGCAAATTATGGTTTGAGAAACGTCATTTTATATCATTTAACATTTTAAATATATTTTTGCACGCTGCTTTTTTTTGCAAGCTTTCTTAATTATGTGCATTTAATGAAATATAAATCAATTTTCTTAAAAACAAAGTTTTGACACAACAAAAAAATATTTTTTAATTGTTATAACTGAAGTTTAGAAATTTGGTTTTTGAACTTCAAAAGTAACATTTATATGTACCATACATCATTTATTATTGATTTATATTATAATAAATATGCACGTTTCTTTTAATATCATTTTATTGTTATTCTTGTCAGTAGTCATTTTTTTCAAGCAATTTTTTGTGTCTGTTTCTGCTTGTAGTAATAGTTTTTTTTTATATAAATGTCGTTTTATATTTCATATCGACTACTAGTTTCGTGTTAATTGTAGTTTAATTATTATATTATTTGTCTTTTTTATTATATAGTATTGATGTTAAGTAAAGTATACATTCGTTTTTTTTTAGATTTAACGACGATTTCAAAGTTTTATAAAAACAATCCTATAATTATTACATAGAATTTACTATTTTATGAAAATGGTTTCTAAAAATTTTAATTACAAGATGACAGAATATCTTTCTTAAAGATATAACAAATTTAAATAGGAGTTAATGATCTTTTTCAAAATTACCAGAGTTTTTTTCTTATGCGTTACTGTAATTCAATATAATAGATCGCCAAAATTCAAGATAAATTGATGTAGTATATAGTTAATTATATAATTAGTTATATAGTTAACTAGTTAAATAGATCACAGACTTAAAATTAATTGCAAAAAAAGATATTGAGTTCATTGTTGATCTCCTTGTAAAATTTAAATTGCACTTGAAAAAGGTTTAGAAACTCTGAATAGAGATCGGCATCCAATTATTTTTTTCAAGTATTACAGTTAAATAAGTGTTTGGCGATACATATTAAATTAAATATTAAATAATTTTATGTAATAATTATAGAATTTTTGTGTTTCATATAATTGTTTTCGGTGCTGATATTATATTAATTTTCGATTAACACTTTAAGTAAAACATAACAGTAATCCCTTGTTTAACACAGAACTTGAATAATAGTTTCGCTCTTTATGTAGTGGTTCTTAAATTAAATGCGTGAACCATTCAATGTGCGAGAACATTTTCAGGATATGAAAATTGAATTTCGTTTTTTTTTCAATTACCATTTGGGTTTTAAATGATTAAATTAGTAAGAAGTAATTGTTGTAAATTGAACTTTATTTTTGGTTTTGATAAAAAAATAATAAAAAACAAATGTTTGAAATAAATTCAAGAACTTACAAACAAGAAAGTAGGAATTACTGTTTTAGCAAAATTCAGTAATTAGTACAATTTTAAGGAAGGAGTGTATTATATATAGCGAATTTGTTATATTAATAAGTTATATAAAAAATAAATAAAAGGAAACTATATAATATCATGAGTGCCATTAGTTGTCAAATCACAAAATAAATTTATCATTAAAATTATAATTTTATTTATTTATGTTGTTAGTTAAAAATAATATAAAATGTAATATATGTACACCATTTATTAAATTTTATATATAAAACATACACACACTCATAACACATAACTAAAAGTTTTCAATTCAGCCAGAAGATTTTTCTTCAATAAAAAGACTTATTTAGTGTTGTAATACATGTGTATATTATGAATTTAATGTCAAAAAAATATATTTTTGATAAAAAATTATGGTGTTAAATAAGAGATTACTGTAATTATAGTATATTCTTTTAATATTTTTAGTAACATAAAATATTTGTTCAACGATTTAAATATAATAAAACAATAATGAATTATATTTCATGTTAATGTTGAATTTTTATAGGTTCAAGAGATTTTAGATACTGATGAAAATCTACTTGAAGAAATAAGAAAATTCCAGAATGGTTCTGATGCAATCACCGATGATGAGATTCAAACTAACAATATAATAAATTCAAGTTCAACGCCCATAAATATTTCCAAAAAAAATATTAGAAATGATTCCAAAAGCTCATCAAAAAAATCATACAATACAACTCCAAAAAGAAGAATGGGAAAAGTTAAAAGAAATCTCTTAAATGTGACAAATGAAATTGGTGATAATTAATGGAAATGTTTATTATATTGTTGATTTGTTATAGTATTTAATAAACGTAGAAGTATTATTTCAAAGAAAGAATATTAACCATATTTGGTAAGATAAAAAGTATTTAGCGTTAAAGAAATAAAACACTTGATTTATTTTTGTAATTTTAAGTGATTTATAAGAAAAAAATATATATGTGTGTGAATGTTTAGAATAGTTATTTTTATATTTATTCTAAATGATAGAAATAAAGATATTTTTATTAATTTCTATGAAAAATGTTTTATCAATAAAAAATCCAAAACCTAAATACAAGCAAAGAATATACAACTTTAGAACTGTTTGTAATATTATTGAAATTTACACATGACAGAAAATCAGCGAGTAAATAATATAAGAAATAAACGTTTTAATAACAAAATAAAAATTAAAGAGAAAACGTTATAAATAAATATAATACTATCAATTTATCGAGTTAGAATTTATATATAATTCATTTGATTAAGTTTTTCAATTCGAAAACTGTTATTTAAAATAAAATATTTTTGATGATATAGTTGTTAATAATTTTGTAGTTGAAAGTTTTTAATGTACAATTACATAAAAGAATGTTAATGGTAAAGCCAATTAATTTAGGTGAATTTTAATTTCTAAATTATATATGTATGTAACCATATTCACTTCTTTGGTCGAAATGACTATCGACAACAAATATATTTTATATCGATGAAAAATTATTTTCAGACAATATATGATACATTTTCATAAAATACTATTTAATTAGTATATTTTTTTTAGAAATTGACGAAATTTTATATCGATCTTCATGTTTTTTCGCCTTCGACAATTTTATTTTCGTTCTTATTTTCGTTGAGGGTCCAAAATTTTTCCAAACGCGTTAACCAAGTGGCCCAATGTTGTCTGATTTGTTCAGTATTTAGATGAAAGACATCAGCTGGTGCGCCGTCAGTGTAAGCTATAACCAATATAGCATCGCGAACATTTAATTGTTTATAGTTAACATCGTGACTGACTGCACCAAAATATGCCGCTAATTGTATAGGATTGTCGTATGTTGTAGATAATGTAGGTTTTGGTTTATCGGATTTCTTCCATTCAATAAGAGTCGGTTTGTCTCTGTAATGAATTAATAAAAAACTTCGTTATATATATGATAGGAAGGATTTTTGAGTTTTATGCTTATAAATATATTAAAGATATTTTAAATTGATACATATTTACAATACGTTAAAATGATAAATTTTTACGTGTAGAATCAGCCTTACAAAACTAATTTTATTTTATTTTAAATAATTTTTAAGAATAGTGAGACAAATTTTAACTATTACACTATGAAAAAATATCATCTTATTTTCTTGTTCCATGAAAGATAAGAGATGGAATATGTATATTCAAGCTTAGCCAAAATTATCTTAATTTATTACAACATATACCATAAACTACTATTATGGTGTTACACGGAATGCTGCTTTGTGAATTTTAAAGCAAATGTTCTATCAAAATTTGAAAATTAATCAAAATGCGATATCTATGTCATTACGATGTAAAAGTATGGCAATTATTTTGTTTTATCGCAACGTTTTGCAAAACAAGAAAAGATTAAAAAAAAATCATATACATATCTCTTTATAAAACTATTCTACGGTAACAACACAGAACAAAAAGTAAGGTGAATTTGTTTATAAAGTGTAAAATCTTTATTTATTCCTTCAAATCAATTTCATCGCCTTCAAAGTAATCCCGTCTGATAAAACGCATTTTTGCCAACGCTTTTCCCAGTCCTCGAAACAATCGAAACAGTCTTTACCGGTATAGCTTTCAAGACCTTCTGCGATTCGGTTTTTATATCCTTAATCATGTCAAAACGGCGTCCCCGCATTCGTCATTTGAATTTGATGAATAGCCAGAAGTCACATGGAGCCAGATCAGGCGAATACGGTGGTTGCGGAACGATATGAGTCTAGTTTTTGGAAAAAAGGTTGCGAAGAACCAATGCAGTGCATGTTGCATTATTGTGATGAAGGAACGAAGAGTTCTAAAAACACGTTTAACTTGGAGATAATTAAACCTTTCAACAGACACTTGGTAAATGTTATAGACAGTCCTACCAACTTAGGAAAAAAAAAACTATTTATCTGCCTTCCTAATGCCTGGGAGTTTTAAATGACAATTTCACCTTATTTTTTGATCACCGTAGTATGTTTTATTAGAAAGTAAAATGGAAATATTTCAAATAATATAAATATTTAGTTGTTACTTACTGATATAAAGCAATACAATCGATTATGCCCTTATATTTTAATACTGGATGTACAACATGAGATTCTACTGCTTTTGGTGATGTAATTTGTTTTAAAATATTAGAAACAGAATTCCATACGCCTTCAAGAGATTTATCGATAGTTGATGATTCATTCGATGATAATAAATATTTACTTAGCATATAATGGAATTGCTTGCCAGTTTCTAATTGTGCTGAAAATTCAAAATTAATGATATGGTAGAATAAATTATTGATATATTAAATTACATATAAACACACACGACATATATATATATATATATATATATATATATATATATATATATATATATATATATATTACCTTTGTAAAACCTTTCGAAACCTTCTACTCCTAATTCTTTAATTTTATCATTTTTCCATTTTTCTAATACAGCTCTAGATTCTTCAGACATAGTTTGGTCCAATATTTTAGTTACCGATGGAAAGTTCATAAATTGAGTACCGTTTGATGTGATTCTTAAAATTCTATCTTCAGACATAATATCAGCTTTATTATCAATATCGATTTTCTGTGACTTTAACATTGGAAACATTTTGAGATTTCTTGCTATTATTGATGGTATTCCAGTAGTTGCATATGTAAATAAACTATTTTTTGTATTTGATGCTATTATTTCCACGCGAGGTTTACTAATTTGTTTTGTGTTATAAATTGGATGATTGTGTTTTATATTTGTAATTTCTTTTCTTGACGTGGAAAATAAATTATTAGTTTTAGCTGCTATTCTGGGGTTAAGCTTGATAGTGCTGATGCATTTTTGTTTTTTATTTTTTAACACAAATAGAGAATTTGTTCCATTATTTTGAATATCAAAGGTTTTGAAGGCTGTAATCAAAATATAATTATTATCTCAAAAATAATAAAATATATTTATTATCGGGGCAATTAATAATATAATAAACATGTACTGAGGTGGTGGCAGTTGTTGTATTAGCAGTATTCTTAAATTTTTGAACTTCAACAAGTATCTAATATAAATCTTATTTATTATAATATATATATATATATATATATATATATATATATATATATATATATATTAAAACATGTTATTTTGTAATGGGTTATTTTATATTAGTTCAAATTATTGGTAACAAGAAGCCATTTATTAAAAAAATATAAAATAACATTGGTATTCCTAATAGTTGAGCAGATTCTTAATCTGAGTTTTAAAACCAGAGTTAAAATTCGCTAATATAACTATTTCATTCGTCTGCAATCGTGTTTTGCAACGAATTAGAATAACATTGGCCTTGTATATGACTATGTAGATAAAAAAAAACGACATTGTACTTTCGTTACGACTCAATAATACATTCACGATATTTATACGAAATGATTTTGAAATCAGAATGAATGACTAGGAATTTAAACATTAGACAATGTTGTATATAAAATTATGTTGTATCAATTACATATTGCTACAAATTCGTTCACAGGTTCAGTAGTATTTTGTAGAGTATATATCAACTAAATAAATAAATAAAAACAAAAATCTAAGCAATAATTTGAACATATTTATTAATGTATAATTAAAATTATTGAAAAATAGACGTACTATGATGAGCTACATTTGATAACGTTATATATATATATTTTAATGAATAGCAAATATTTTTGGATTGATTCCAAAATTATTTAAATAAATAAAAGTTATTATAACATTACTTGATTTGTTTTCAGTAGAAATTGTGGTCTATAGTGAAAATGTCGTATTTATAAACAGAAATAGCCTATGTCAAGGTTAACCAAATGAAAGTTTTTTTTAATAAGATTTACAAAAAATGACATTGAATTTAGATGCTGTTAAAATATTAGCTAGATGAAGACACATGATGAAATCTGATAGCATTTTTAAATGTATTTTTAATTGCGTTATTTATTTTATAACCAATAAAATGTATATAAATATATTTTTCATTTTAATTTGGTTGTTTTTCATTTATATTTAAGTACATTGAAATCTTTCCAAATTCAAAAACAAAATGTTAATGTAACAATAATTTAGTTACTAATTAATAAGACAAAATGAATTCAAATTTCATATTATTACTATGTTATTATTTATAGCACTCGATGAAGTCGAGTATAAATTTAAATTATCATCATATGCTTTTAAAATATATAGTATTTAATTGTTATGTACGTTTTTTTTGTCCATGAACTTCTTAGTTATTTATAGAATAATTTTAGCGAACACATTTTTTGGTCTATTATAGAATAGATCAACATCCAAATATTACTTACACTATTTTTGTGAGTGGTTCATGAATGAAAAGGTAGGTAAATGTAGAACCCTTACTATAATTTATAAAAAGATATGGTGTTCTATATCATATGAATATATGCAATTTGAATTTAAAGAAGGTAACTAATTGTAAGGCCATTTAAAAATAAATGTTCTGTAAAATCAACAAAAGGCCATGAAATAAAGGTAATCTTGAAAAATAATATTTTCAAATGACTTGTAAAAATAAAATATATTATTAGAAAGTTGAAAATTATACTTTAATCAGAAGGTTTTAAAAACAAAAATAAATTTAAGATATATGTTGATGTAAATGAATATTTTAAAAATTGAAATTTGAAGACATGTTTGATCTTTATTTGCATTATAAAACAACTATTATATGTACTTTTTATGAAATTTCATTATAATTAAAAGTATAAATGCCTGATAGATTTTATGATTATGTTAAACAATATTTGTCAAATCCATTCTAAATCAGGTATTGGAATTGAACATCCAAAACCTGAAAAATTATTCCAATTAGTCGGTACAAATTTGCACGAATTTTATTTGCTGTAAGAGACAAAAATCTGATGAAAAAACTCGATGGGATAAACTATAAATAGTATTGACAGAATTATATTAAAACGATTAAATGAAAATTTCTATTTTAAAACTAAAAAAGCCATTTACTAATTGGAATTAACGTAATATAAGAAGCCATGTAGTATTAAGCTTATAAGATAAAGAATAAAAATAACCAAGGTTGATTCGCATCATTTACAACTAGAGAATTTTGTTAAAGGAAAACATATTTCGCATAGATTCACATTTTATATTAATTTAAAAAAAAATGAATCATGCAGAATCTATTACAAATTAAAAATGTATACAAACACATCTCGGTTGAAAAAATATTGACCAAATTCATTAGAATATAAATACAATGTAAGAATTATATTCTGCCAACTACGCAGATCTGAACGACTTTAGAAATCAATAAACGCAATCAAAATTTTATTTAATTTATAATAATATTTTAATTAAATTTACGAAGAATTTTAATAGATACGTACATATTTATTTAATAATGATAAATATAAATTGAAGTCTAAATTTTCCAATAGATATAAAAAATAAATAAGACTACAGTAACATTATTTTAAAAAGTGTTGAAAAACTATTAATAATAGAATTAAAATAATTAATTGAGGATGATAAAAATTAATATATAAGTTGTTCAATTATAGATTAATTTTAGTATAGAAGAACATGTTTTTTTTTCTTATGATACGTTTATATTTTTAGTAAAATTTTTACCTACATTTTAAATTTTTTTAATAAAAAAAAAACTATTAGAATATCAAATTAAAATTAAGAATTGCATAAATTTATTTGTAAAAGTGAGGTTATATATATATATGTATTAAAAATGATGAGAAAGCTTTATATAAAAAAAATGTTATTATTTGAATTAGTAATGGATGCAAATTTATTAGTATATATAAATTGATCAAAACGCATATATCTGAAAAATAGTTATAAGGTTTTTTTTTATAATGAATGATCTTGGATATATAATCGTTTTAAATTAAAATATCTTAGATATGTTAGATTATAATACCTTTATCAAGAGAATTTTCAGGGAGTATTGTCTCTCCATAAAGGAGTGTAGTTTCACGATTCCACAGTTTGATTCGCTCGGATGCAGATACGGCTGCATATCCGGATCCCGGTCCCGATTTGTGCTTGGATAAAACGTTTTTAATTCTGCGACCTGAATAAGGAACGCGAATCCTCGAGATGAACGTCGCCGCCCCCAACGACTGTAGCATTTTGGATTCTTTAGCGCGAGAGTCACACCATCACACGCCACAACGGGAAACACTACACTGACGCCACACAACTGACATTTTGAAAATTTTTTATATCGAAACAGTGACATCTGTGAGCGGACTTAGATAATTGCATAATATCGTTTTTAAATTTCAATGATTCAATTTTTAAAATTGTATAATTTAATATAAACGATTTGATTGTTCATATTTGTATAGAAAGAAATTAAAAGATATTTTTTTTAAATTATTAGTTGTGGTAATTATTTTTAAAGCAAGCGGAAAATTTTTCTCATCTCTGTATTAATTAAAATATAATAATTATTTTCTATTTTTCTATAAAAGTTTGCATAAAATTCAAAAGATGTTAGTATTTTTCTTTTTAAAGAATTATATTTGATTAGCCTTGTGACATCCAGTTTACTTTCAGTATAAAGTTTCGAGTGTTCAGCTATTAACTTTGACGAGATGCAATTAAAATCGCAATAGATAAGATAGAGACATATATATATGAGTATAACATATATATATGAGTAGAGATTAGTGCATTTGCTTATAATTTTACTATATGCATGTGTACATTGTAAAACACATGATTGTTATTATTTGTATTTTGTTGGCCGGGTCAAATAAATGTTCATTGAGGGATATAAGTTTGATGTTCTTGATTTATATAGATGGTGGTAAAAGTCAGCCTACTTGAGAGTTTATTAGGTTGATTTCATACCAAAAATAGTTATTTTCAGAGGATTTGTGTGTCGTATATCCATTCTTTTAGATAGTAAATACCTTTATTTAATAATAAAAAGGTATATCAATAAGAAATATCATCCTTTAAGTATATATATAATACTGCTAAGTAATTTATATATATTATTATAGTGATATACAAATGTTCTTATTATATACAAAATATTTAATCAATGTGTTTAAATGTAGTGTTTTAAAATGTACTTTAAGATAATATTTTAAAAAGGAAATAAATTTATTTGATATTAAACTTCGAGTTATATGAAAAAATTGAAATATTTTTTAAATTATCATAAAATAAATAAACTTTCGTTGCATGACTAAAATTTTTAGTTTCGACTTTTACACATTAATTAAAATTGATTCAAAAGTATTAAAATATTTTATGTGAAATCATATTGTAAGGAATTTAAAACATGAATTGATTTAATCCTTATTTTTAGTTAAGGCAGAATTTATATTACTAGTTGAAATATATTATAATTAAATTTTTATAGTATATCAAATTATTGAAGCATATGCAGAAATACAGATTTATATTGTTTTAATTTATGAAAATTCTTGATTTAAAAAATAAGAAAATGAATCATTTCACATTTATGAAGATTAAGATTTTTTTGTAATAATAGTGAGATGAGGATTATTTTTTGAAAAATTATTATTTTTTGCTTTATATAAAGAAAGATTAGTTTTCGAATGATATTGTCATTGATTTATTTATTAGTCATTGTTTTTATAAATTTTTGTATCTTTCATTTAAATAGGTCAAGAACCTGTTTCAAAGTGAATTCATTTAATAACAGGGAACATGAATTATAGATGGACTTGATCTAACTCTTGATTCTTTAAAGATATAAACACATTTTTATTCAACACATGAATAAAAGGAAAATATGTATGGATTATCATATAAAATTCTTAGTATTATTGAATGATATCTATAGTAGTTCCTTTTTGTAAAGAACATTTATTTGACAAAGTGGGCAATTATCGATATGGTTGATAAATGTACGATATTTGAATTATATATTATATATGACGTTTAAGAAATTTTCTATGGCAGGGTTTATTGAAATATTGCTAGTGATTTAGTTGTAAGGATGTTTTATATGTTGTCCGCAATTACATTAATTTCAATCAATAACAAATTTTGTAGGTGAAATATGACTACTTTTGATGAATATTTAAAGTAGACTTTTATTTCTTATTCATTATTTTTATTATTTAGAACCTTTCTTGTATTTACTACCACTAATATCAGAAAGACTAATATATATATATATATATATATATATATATATATATATATATATATATATATATGTTTGTATGTATTTTATATGCATATTATAAGAAAGGCATATTTTATATTTTAGGTATATGGTAAGTGAAATGAATCCAATAAAGTCCATGAGAATAGAAAAAAATAAAATTTCTACACTGTATTTATATTTGACGAGTTTCCTTTGAGGGAATGAACGCGCGATTTTTATTTCTTATTATTACATGCCTCGCGTGAAGTACATATATATTTACGTAAACAAAGCAAATTGAGACTTGAAAAAAGTTCTCGAATGTCCTTCTTAAGAAAATTGCTGAGGTTTTTCCCTTGTATTTTTCTCATTCTATCTCTCTTTTCCACTCAGTATTTTCCTTTATTTTCCACATAGCTTTTTCATTCATTTTTTTTTCATCTGTTCCTTTTCGTTCGAAATCTGCCGAGTGAATTTCAACATGCACCAGATTCGCGCTTATTGGATATTCGGGTAGGTTTTTCATGAAATGAAAATGGGTTGCTCTTAAAGCGGTTTCTAATATAAAAAAGTAGAAAAGAACCATATGCCTCAGACGAGACGATGTACGTGGTTTAACTACGAAATGCAACTTTGACAACCTGTGTTCGTGTACATGTACACGAAAACAAAAATGAGAACGAAATATGGATCACGTACTCCAAAGGGATCCTTAATAATCACTTCAGGCATCGGGTCCATTCGTTTTTGAATGCATAAATAAGGAACACGATGCAATATTTTCACCAGAAATATAAGTTTAACGAAAAAACACCTTTCGACCATAATTCTCATTTTTTTTTAATTATTATCAAACATGCATAAAGAAGTTTTCTATATGTCAGTTATTCTTTTTAATAATTATTTTAACTATAATTAGTCTTGAATTTAAATTAATTTTTAACACTAAACCTACCGACGCTTATTATATGTCAATTCATACAGAATGATCAATCTATAAAGTTTTTTTACTATTTTTATAATTAAAAATACTCAATTTTTTGTTGAATGATTAATAAATAAATAAAATAACGATATAAATTTTAATGTATACATATATTTTAAGTCGAAAAATTTGAAAACAGTCAAATTGACCGGTAGTGGTAGGTTTAGTGTTAATTTATTAAATGATATATCTAAAAATAAATATAGATTGAAAAGTGATGATATAATATTATTAATATTTAATTGACATGTTTTAATATTCAGAACAATAATTAAATTTCTATGATATTAAAAATTACAGGCGATCTACAAGTGCTTAATTTACAAATACAAATCTGATTTTATGGTTTAATATATAAATCTTCCAGATATTTTTTTGTATTTAAATTTTACAATTAATTATTCAAAAGAATAAATGAAGATCTTTTTACGCAAAATTCGGAAATATTTATTTTTTTTATATAAAACTTGAAATAAAGTCTTACTATGAGAACGTATGAGCTATCATCAGAGTTAACCGAGGATATAAAGATGAAAAAAAAAAAGGGAAATTGCCGCACATTTGCAAATCATTACGTATTTATATTTACACTCATTTTAAGGGGCGCTCTCCCGTATTCGCAAAGGGGGGGGTCCTGTTAAAAAAAAAAAAAAACAGTCGTAAGTGACACATTTTTGTCCGCGTAGTGTTGTAAATATACATTTGCGTTTTTGTTACGCCGCTCTAGTGTGCCATAAAAGCGGGCTGTCGTTTTAGGTTTTAGCATTTTTTTACCATATTTCTCAATAAACGATTTAATTTAAATTCATTCAACCGGGATTTTGCGGTTCCGTACGAAATAGTTATATTTTTTTTTGTTTTCGAAAACGGTACCTCAAAGCTTTCGGGCATCGTCGTTTTTTTATTTATTATTATTTTTCAGATAGCCGCCCTCGCTATTTCATTTTTCTTTTATAATTGGTTTCGGTTTTACCCGTTTCTCGATTATACGGGAAAATCTTCGTCTGTTATTAGCTATATTTTCCGATGTTACGTTTGCGTTCTGTTTACGTTTTCGATTAAAATCGCAACATTTAAGGATCAGGTTTCAGTAAATGCACAATGCGAAATAATTTCGTAATTTTATCGCTGTTTATGCTTCGTATAAATGCGTTTACCGTATTATCGTATACAAAATTGTAGGATAAAAGAGGATGTACACGTATATGTGTGTCGTATTTTAGATTTTAGGTTGTTAATTGAAATTAAGTAACGTTAGATATAATTACAAGTGTGTTTAGTTTTATTTAAAATTGGATAATTAAGAAATAAAATTAATATTATTAATATTCAAAGAAAATCTTCATGTGTCGTAGTGAAAATGGAATACAAAAAATAACTAATAATAAATAAAAAAATGTTAACCATATTCAATTCAATTTTCTGTAATTTTTAAACAAAATATATGCATTATTTTTGCAATTTTAACAATTAAAGTTGGATACTTATATGCACTGATCTGATTTCCCGACAAATTCATGTAACTATTAAGACTAATATTTATCATTATATAATATGGGAAAATTTTACAATTAATTATATTTAATAAAGCAATATATTGTAATAGTTTCGGTGTAATGTAATGGATTGATAATCTTTAAAATCTCAATAATAAAAATTGTATGTGATCTGATTTAAAATCACGTATGGAATTGAAGACATGGAATTGCAATGTTTTGACGTTAGCTTTGTGAAAAATAATAATAAATGACGACAACGCGTTGAGAAGAACACCTGCTCAATAATAATGTTGAATTGTATAAGTTTTTCAGCGAGCTAAATAAAGGTCGGTTTCGATTGCGATTTTACATGTCATTTTCCGGAAGTGAAAAAGGAAGTTTTGAGAAAAATTCATTTCTTACGATTTATGGAACCGGTTGTTTTTTAGATGTAAAAAAAAGACTTCAGGGAAAATGTCGTCCTAAAAGAAGCGTAGGGAATGCTTCAAGAAAGAAGTCAACTTTTAGGAGTTGATAAAGTTTTTCAGGAAAAAGTCAATAAATTTGATTTAAGTTTTGACGTAATATTTGAACATATACTCAGGGTAACCTTTAAAAACCTTTTAATTTGTACGATTTAAATGAAACTGATATATAAATGTGTAATTGTAACGTATTTGGTACATTTGTCCATTACAAAGAAAGTTTTTTATCATGTGTCGAATGTATTAATATTTAAATATCAGTTTTAATAATATTGCCTTGTTATGAAATTTTTCTTCTATGCAGCTTTGAACTGAACACTTTCTGTTTTAAATTTTATGATTGAATTTTTTTGTCGGTATGCATTGGTATTTTCAGGACTTCGTTATCAGATAACACGATTATTCATGATATTTGTAATAATTATAATAGATAGACAGTCAAATATGATTGATGCCATTAAAATATAAATGTTGAAAAATTGTTCTCTATCGTATTATAATAACAAGATTTCATTTACAGTAATGCAAAATTAGTATTTTATTAGAATGTTTGGTGTGAATATATGAGTTTGGATTATTTTGAACGAAAATAGTGGAGATCGGACGAGTCTTTCGATACAAATTGGTTTCGAAAAGTAGGAAGTTATTCACAGTTGTGTCCAATAGAGAATTGAGAACAATAGAGAAGATACCAAAGCCGAGGAACATCTGTTATACTGATAATTGGGAAACGAAACGAATCGAATCGCAAGCCAGAGTTTTCAAACTGCGGTCACCGATCGATTAAATATTAATCGTATTTTTTTTTTCGTGTCGTTTGACTTTCAGATGTGCCGTATGCGGATATTTGAAAACAAAAATGAATCAATCGTATTTCAATCGAATATTATATTTTATAATAAGGTTTCGCGTTTCAAATTAGAATATTGTAATAAAAATAATGTTTTTAGTATCCATAAAATAAATAAATTTTATTGAAGTTACAAAAACATATAGATAAACGAAGTTGATTCATTATATTTTAGAAAGAATCATTATTTATTTTTTATATAAGAAAATCGTAATTATATATATTATTTTTACACAATTTAAACTTTTACGTAAAAAAATCTAATAAATTCCAATCAAAATTTTAATATATTATACATTAGTCAAACCATTTGTGTAATGATTAATGACTTTGAATTCATTGTTATTTTGTACAAAAATGGATAATTTGAAAATAAATATTATTCACCACGAAAAATAAACATTCAACGGTTAAATTAATTTTGAAAAATTTTGACAAATACGAAATTATTGATTTTTTTTCAATTAAAAATGAAACGTAAAGTCGATTGCGGTAATACGATTAAATTTCGATCGATTTAAAATTCATAATATTAATTTTAAATAATGTTAATCATAGTTTTTAAAAATTATATATTTTTTTAAACATTGCGAGTGTTGCTGAATATATTTTTTACTTTTCTTTAAATATTTTCAAAAATCTGTTTTCCGTATTAGCACCAGTTAATATACGGCAATAAACGAAACTGATTTGCACATAACATAAAAAAAATATATATATATACACACGTTTTATATAAGTTTTACTTTGTCCGTTTGTTTGGATGTAATTTTGTAATCGATTTTTTCAACACTTTCCCATGTCAGATTGAACTGAAACTTTGTACACTAACTCATTATCGATGACAATACATTAATCAATTAACTGATTTGGCTTGAATTAATTCCACTAATAACGATATGACGAATAATAATATACAATTATATATATATTATTATGATTGGTAATACAATAATACGAAATAAAAGTGTGTTCTTTTAGAAAAAAAAAATATTTTTTTTTATTTTAATTATACATAATTATCATTTGTGTAAAGTATATATATATATATATATATATATATGTATATAGACAGTATAATTGTGTAATAATTGAACAATATTTATTTAAATAATAAGGGTTCGTACACGGGGTGTAGTTTCAGAAATCGTGCACAGATGTTGGGGGGTTGTTAAAATTGTTGGACGTATGCGCATGCGCAGACGTCGTGTTGTGGCGGGCATTTTTGTTTTGTTGCATGGCAGTGGGCACGCGGATTCGCCGTTAGTTGAACGTTTCGCTGGTTCGGTATTCGCGGATCGCGCACGCGAAAACTACGGTTCAACTCTTTATTCGCAACTTTTTTTCCCCCCCAGTAAAATTCAGTGTTGTAATAATAATAATAATATTAAATAAAAAAAAACAAAACTAAACGTATTACGTGAAAATTCAATTGATCAACTTTTTTCATTATTATATGTAAGTAAATTATTTTTATTATATATATATATATATATATATATACATATATATATATATATATATATATATATATATATATATGTATGTACTGTTGTTTTTATAGTTAAATTATTGAATTATTTATATAACTATAACATTTTGCACTTCAATCATCATTTAGATTAATGCGAAAACTTTATGCGCTTCAATGACTATATGTATATTAATTTCTTTGTAACGAATTCACATACTCTTTCTGTATAATAATTATGAAGTGTAAAATGACACTCTTTTACATATAGATAATATTTTCTTATTTTAAATTAGTCCGTAATCATGTAATGACAAATCGAATTGCATTGAAACTTTGTAACTTTTTTTTTTTTTATTCAAATTTGACAATCTTTCCAGAAGGATTACTAAAGTTAAATTTTTTAATTCTTATAAACACGGAATGATAAAATTGTTGTGTAGATTAGTATATCTCAATATACTGTTTTTTTTTTTAAGAAAATATCTGAAATTATGGCGTAAACTGTTTTTTTGTTAGATTTAGAAATTTGTTTAAAAATCTATATATTCTATATAAAACCACTAAGCAACAGAGATATATAAAATATTAAAATATAAAAGTTTTAATTTATAAAAGCATACCATTCATTTTTTCGTATAATAATTTTAAGTTTGATTCCGAAACGTTCCGAGTGTAAAGGGTTAAATATGTTGTAAGTGATTTATAAATTTTGATATATTTCTTTAAAATATTTTTAAACTGTCTTCATACAAATTTTATCAGCTTTATTTTTTATTTATTTTTAAACAGTTTATATTTAAAAAATCTATAAAATTATGTCAATATTATAATATATACAAATTGTAATATATATATATATATATATATATATATATATATATATATATATATATATATATATAATACATATACATATATAGATGTATGTGTTCCATTATATAATTACATATTTTCTAAATTATTTTTTAATTAACAGCGATATGTAAACTCTTCATTATGGATTCAAATATAATTTATAATAAAAATTATTAAAAAAAAAATCTAGAATTATATCGAATTTCATTTTTTTATATAGCAATACAAATAATATATCGGAATATCAAAAAAATCGCGTATCAGATTTTACGACGCTCCGTACTTTTTTTTTTTACGACGTCCTCATTAATTTTACTGATGCCGTTTTTTGAATTATTATCAAAATTTTGTCACGGCAAACATAAATACGAATTTTAAGACCGGCTCGCACTTACTTTTTGCTAAACTTTATTACGGCGTAAACTGCGTAAACAATTTTCCACTTATTATTCAGCGCGCGAAATCCCATCAGTGCGAGATTTAATTCGACGAAAAATTTTACATTAATAAAATTTCACCTTTCGTTTTCTTTTAATGTTGGAATCAATTTCGTTGTATTTCTAATAGATTAACTAATATAGTGTATTATTATTATTATTTTATTAATATATGTAGAAAATTTTCAAATTCACTGTTGTGAAACGCATGCTTTTAAAAATTCTTAATACTTCTGTTGAAAATTTGAAAATTTTACGTACAACTATAGTTAAAAAGAATATCTAGAAATTGTATAATATTTATCTGTGATAAATGTAGTTCTAAGTTTATATAACGTGCCGTCACTGAATAAGTGTAACATTTTGGAATTTCGAACTCATCCGATAAATTTTTTTTTATTTTGCTTTACACAAATCCTCTTGCTTAAAAATATGTCAAATCTTTTTTTAAGTACATTAAAAAAAAAGTAGTAGCGCCACTGACATTATTATTATTTTTGGTTTTATAAAAGAAATTCACAGGTAAATTCGAATATTATCAAAAAATAAATTCCCGTTGAAGTTACTTTTATGTTTATCGGTTTTATCTCCAGAAATATCTTATTCAGGTATTTTACCTGTGAAAATACAGCTTTGAACTCAGGTAATTTTGTTTTAAACATATTTATAGATAATTCTTAGAATATATCGCTCTTTAATTGACGACTTCCCTTTTCTACAATCAACCTGTCAACGATTTGCAATCCTGTATAAATACTCATCGAATACATTTCTAGATTCCATTCGAAGGATTTTTATATTATTAAAAATGTATTTTTTCTATTTTAGTCGACATGTTTTACAACAAGGAGGAATTTTTTTTATCATAATCGATAGTTTTACATTTCAATGATTTATTTTTACTTTTCAATGACTGGAAATTGATTAATTATTTATATTTACTGACAGTGTAAGAAATCTATCAAAAAAAAAAAAAAAACTTTAGTCGATCGTGACATGAACCCATAGAATTTGGTCATCAATTTTCATTTCCATTGTCACGAGTTGTCTAATCACTATTTATATGATCGCATATACAATAATTAGAGACTGTATGAGTTAATTTTTGGGTTCCTCCTTAATTCTTTCTCTTTCCATTTTCCTTTTAAACCAATTAATTTAAAGATAATATAATAATGTAACGTAATGATTATTTTCGTTAAAATATTACAGTCAGTCGTTAACATCGCATGTTTCATTATATCTGATCGTGCAAAATGCGTGCGGCCACGAAAATTTTAAATTACTAATTGATCCTTATTCGCACACTTTGTTTAAATATAATATATTCATTATATTATATTATATTATATTTATGTCAGTGGTTTTTAATCATATGGATATATTGAAGAATTATGGAATTATAGCGATTGCTAATATCACAATTATTAATATGTATTAAAATTTTTTGTGTTATAACGTAAAAAAAAAATCTAAAATAATATTTTTATATTAAATAATAATAGAAATATAAATGAACGTAATTTCAAAATATAAAATTTGTTCAGTTTTAGACTGTCGATCGATATAACTCGTAATCTCGTCGAACGAATTAATAATATCGGTCAAATTTTAATTTAGAAACTGAAGCCTCATCCACTTCAAGATGGATCCGAACCTGTGTTCGTTAATATTTCACGAATCATGAATGAGTTATTTACTAAAATTCATATAATAATAATAATAATAATAATAGTAATAGCGATCGTTCTATTATTTGTACTGGTAAAAGCGCAGGAAATTATTCGATTAAATTGCTTTCCAGTGGTTTATTATTGTATTTTATATGTCATATGTTTTTTATAAAAATAAAAAATATTGTATATATACAATCAATCAATATTTATGATATATTAAATAATATTTATATATAATTACGTCGGTTTTTTTTATAAATCCTAATATAAATTATGAAAAAAAAATTTTTTTTTTTGTAATATTTTAGAATGATAAAAAAAATGTTTGAGCATCAAAACAGAAAACAGTTCAATTGTCATTTAGGTGTTAATTTTTTTCTCTTTTTTTGTATATAAAATATGTCATTATATGGAGTACGCCTGTCATATGAAAGTGTAATTTTGTATACATATAATATATATTTTTTTATAATATACGATAGACAAAAGCCACATCGTATTATATTATTATTATTATATATATTTTATATACGATAAGTAAATTCGTTGATTCATTTTTAAGTGGACACGTTTCCATCAAAGACCTACTTCACTCCCTTCAATTTTTTCACATTATAATTATATTCGTATTAAGGGATGTTTCCGCTATCTTTTAATATTTGTCATTATTATTATTATCAATGAAATGGTGTAAAGGTGAATAAATAAAGACAAATAGTGTAGTTATTTCTTTGTATATTTATTGAGGTTTGTAGTGATTTTCGTAATAATAATATATATATATATATATATATATATATATATATATATATATATATAACCAACCAATCCATTGCCCAAATCGAGAGATATAAAAGCGTTTTATATCAGAAAAATTATCATTGTAACAGATCTAGTCCATTTTGATTTGAACAAATATCAAAACAGATTGTTAAATCACAGTTCCATTTTCGGAACCGTGCAATCTAATATTGTCATGAGTCATCTCAAGAATTGATTTCGCGTCCAATTTAAGACGAACGTTTAAATCGATTAAACGATACATCTAAATACATACCAATTGTAATAATAAAAATATATTTTATATTTATAAATATATACGGAATTAAAAAAATCGATAAAGCTCTGTTTAGTTGTAAAACTTTTTTAAATTAATGTTTTGTTGACGTGCTCGACTAAAATTATAACCGAAAGAATGACGTTGAGTTATCTGTGTAATAGATTTTACATTTTTACGCATATAAAATTATTATTAAATCAAAAAATATCAAGAAGCATTTTAAAAGAGTTTGAATATTATTTACATTTTTTTACTTTATCTGTCCAAGATTGAAATTGATGATATATTTTCGATCTGCCGAAAAGCATTTGTATTATATATTATTTTTATATAATACGAGTACGCATATAAAATTTTTAAATATTATTCTATATGAAAAAAAATATTTATTTTAATCAATTATAAAAACTTTAGAATATATTTGAAAAATATTTTTGAACCCAACACCAACTGGGAATCGTACCTGAAAGTTTGCGAAAAGTTTTTACAATGTTGACCTCAAAATTGTTCAGGTCACTAATATGCGAAATATTATTTTGGCGTCTGCTTATATTGCAGTAAACGTGGAAATTGTGCGTATAATATAATATAATATAATTTTAATTAGACGATCTCAATTGCTTAATTACTAACAACCGACGGTTAGTGCTGCAAACGATAGTGTTTTGGATTTTAAGTTCGATTCCCAACGGTTTAGGTGTGTACTTTGAGTTTGAAGATAATAATTAATGTTAACGGTTACGTTGTGTGCGAAATTGTAACACACTAAAACTTATAATACGGATAACGTAGTTGTTCAAATTTTTTTACTTTAACTAATTTCGGATAATATTAAATATCTATATTCCATAAGGGCATGAAAATATATTACGGATATTATTATATTTTAGAGCGATGCTTCAGGCCTGAGAAACCCTTAGTCTTTTCTAAAATTCACCTCCATCAGGTTTTATCAAGGGTGATAAACCTTTAGCGAGGCGTTTCGATAGTTCTAGTATCGCACTCACTTATTACTGGGATCTATTTCTTCCCTGTGGGCATATTTCTAATGGATTCATGTTTAAGATATTGTTTCGCAATATAAATTATAGTATTTTCAAGTTGATAATTGTATTGTGTGCGTGCTCTATATATATTTTAACATGCTCAAGAAAATTACGATCTTAACTATATTTATCAATTTATTATTAGTTTTTAGTTCTGCGAAAGGATAAAACGATTGTAGAAGTGCGACAGCTAATTTTTTTCTAAATTTTTATTTTCAATTAATTTGTTTTGAACTCTATATATATAGTGTACGTATATATTTTATATTTGAATTACAATGACGATTCATTCGTGGCGACTTTGCAATAATATTAACATTGGTTGTATGAAGTGACAAATCGCTTTTGCCGATAGGGCCAGAGGCTAGGTGGAGTTCGCGAACTTTTAAAAGGTTTACAAAACTTTCGGGGTTTATACTTTTGACAATGGCACAGCTAGGGAAGTTGTCGGTTCGAAGTAGATTATCGTCATTAATTCACGGGCACACAACAAAACTTCACTTTACATATAAATTTTTACTCGCGTCGCATTTTCGGATTTTCCGGTCGATTTGTAATAAATAAAAAAATATCGAGTTCTACGTCGTAGATGTTGAGCTATTATACGCTACGAAGAAGATAATTTTTTTTCTCTTTTAATGAAAACGCAATCGATCCGATGTACGTTTGAGTTAAGATGAAATTTACTTCCGGACAAACTTTTTAATTTTTCTTTAATATAGTTTAAACTTCTTTATTCGCTAACGGCTCGGATAATTTTCTTTATTAGATATATTTTTCTTGTTGCCGATAGTGTATTAAAAATCGTGAAATTAAGACAGCTTTATTAAGGCGTCGTGTCTTTGATTTCAATGATCATTTATTTTCGTATGAAAATGAAATTATTTGAAATTGTGTTGCTAGACAAATATAGAATACTTCAAAGTTTACTATTATATTGTGTAAGACAAAGCGAATTTATCAGTTCTATTGATTTGTGTTTTCATTTGAAAATAACTGATCTGTCTTACCGTTTATATTATTATATAAGAAAAATATTGAGTTTACGTCAAGTTTTGATTTTATTAAATTAAATTTGTTTTTGAACGTATAAAATATCAAAATGTTATTGAAAATATGTACATGAAAACGAAATTCAAAAATATAAAAGAAAGATTTGAAGTATGAAAAAAACATCGTATTATTAAATTATTTATTTTAATTTTTTTTTATGATATTATTATTATGAAGAATTATAGGATATAAGATTAATATTTATTTTTCGATATATTGTATCCAAAAAATAATACAAAATATGTAATAAATTTAATTTTCATTAATTTTATGAAAATATTTTAAATTATTTTTTTTTAATAAATTGTAAAGAAAAAGTAACAACACAAAAAGGTTTAAAAAAAATACAATATTTCAAATACATTTTGTTTTATAATTCTTATGCATATATGATACTTTAAATTAAATTTCGTTTAAACGTTACGTTTAATTTATATAATAAAAGTTATTTTATAACGCTGTTACAATTCTTTTATATTTCAATATTTTAAAAAAAATATAAAAATGGTTTTATGATTTTTCTCGGGATTTTATTGATTCCGCTTTTTTTATTATATTTCATTGATTTATAAAATAAAATTTAATTTCTAACATATTTTACACGAATTTTTCCAATACAAGATATCGAAAATTGTATCTAGATGTGAGTATTTCATCCAATTTGGTCAATGTCTACGATAATAATCGCGTTTCTTTCGCAGCCATATTCCAACAGAACAATATCTTCGATTACGTGTTGTTCTATAGAAATGTATGTATATATATATATATATATATATATATATATATATATATATATATAACATGAAAAGAAAGAAAGAAACGAGTTAAGTGCATAAGGTGAAAAGAGAGAAGAAAAAAAATGCGGACGGAAGAAGAAAAGATAAATAAACACGTGTAGTATAAAAACGGGGATTTTCCATTTAAGGGAAAACTTTCGCATCGTATTTTCTCGCCGATCAGTAAGGAGGGGGGGAGGTGGGGGGTGGGACGGGAGAATAGCGGAAAATTCCAAGCTTTTCCACCATGAACCGATAGATAGGCTAGTATGACGGTATCGATAGTAATGGTGGTAGTAGTTTTAGTTGAGAAAGTTGTAAACGATATGATTTATGTTCCGGATAGGGGTTTCTGAACGAACTTGCTTGAAGGCCTGCACCGCGAACATAAGTAACTCCTCGAAATATTTTGACTTGGAGTAATTGGAGTCGCATAGTTCGCGGTCCGTTCCCCATTTCCACCTTCAGCTGTCTCACTTCGTGTTTTCACCATATATTACAAACGCTGAAGACAAATATCCGTTCCGTTAGTTTGCCCTTAAACAGTACTGAATTCGATGTGAATTGGACGAAGAAAATTTATAATATATATATATATATATATATATATATATATATATATATATATATATATATATATATATATATATATATATACCATATATATATTATTATTTTTAATCATGCGGTTAGTATATTTGAATATAACGTCTTCGATTCAATATATATTATAATAATACACTCATTTATTAAATTCGAATTAATTCAAAAAAGTGAAAAAAAAAACATATATATCACATGTCAATTTATACTAGTTATTAAATTTAGTAAAGGAGAAAATGTATATATATATATGTAATATTGCTCGTTTTATATATGAATCTATATTTTTTTAGATTGATGTCAAAATTAACCCCCTTCGTATATATCCGAATTACTGCGTAGTGTACGTATAAAATAGGAAAAAAAAAATAAAAAAAAAATATGATAAAAATCGATTGTATCTACGTGCGTATGTGCGTACGTGTATTTACGTATTTATTGTACTGGCATGAAATTTGATATACGCACCATGTGAAAACGAAATGTAAATAAAGAAAAATATTTTTTTTTCAGAGGCGATGAAAATGATGTTTTCATATCGATTGATTTGCTTTGTAGGTCACACTGTATTGAACATATTGAAAATGTGTACTTCGCTTGATTTTTATTTTATTATCTCTATGTATATATGTATATTATATTATACATTCAATGCCGTGTTAAAGTGTTGTTTATTATACGTAAATATATGTAATAGGTAATATTAAAACGTTGTAAAGATTAAATTTTAAACTATATATTAAATATATTAGAAATATATTAAAAAATTTAACTTATTTTCAAGCAAAGTTTAATATGTATTGTAGTTAATTTGAAAAGTTGTTTGATAATGTATCTAAATAAATAATTATCGACATGCGGAAATCTCAAAATATTCACTAATTACGATTTCTCGGAAAACGAATGACTTTGAAAATAGATTTTCTCGTTGATAATATTTTATATTAAAATTAATTCAATATAATGCTTATTATAACGGTTTTTATTATTTTTAGAATTGTACGGTTTGGACCGAGAATTTTTTTCGTTATGTTTTATTAATAGAATAAAGATTTTTCGATAATTAATATTGTAGAATTTTTTTTATGATATATTTTTCTTTTTATTCATGATAAATATTATATATCAATGTAAATCGTTATTTATTAATACCCTTAAAATATTATATGATATATTAATACTGCACGATTTTTGATTTGTTTTATGAAATTGTCTTTATAAAATTTCATTTTGTAAATTTTATAAATATTTATTATTTTTGAATGTTATTAATACATTAAAAAAATGGACTAGATGAACATTACCAGTTCATTGGAATTGTGCTTTTGTATTTTAATTATTTTAGGCATAAATTTCTAATATTTTTTTTTTGTTCTAAACAATTTATGATACATTGTCCATTATTATCATTTTAATTAACGAAATTATATTCGCCGTTAACTTATAAAGAGCGCATAAACACGACGCTTTTTCGCGTCTATCTTCGTATATGCCTTAATATGATTTCAGCACGCAAATATTTTTTTTTAACATATTATTCGTCGAACGAACGCACTAGATAAATTATTGTGAAAGCGAAAAATTCAGTTTTATTTTTCTGGCATTTCTTCTTTCCATAGTTTTTTTTTCTGACAACGGCACTGAAAAAAAAATACAACCGTGCTAAGTTGGAGAATGATTTTTCCAGAGGGATTTTTTTTATTCCACCCAAGAGTATTATAATCAGGTTTATCTCCGATCATCTTTTATATTGTGCGTGACATGGTTCGTTCGATTTTAAATTTATTTCCGTAGAATTTTCATGCATGTAGTGTATTTTTCTCCGGTCGAGTTTTCTCGCAATTTTTTTTTTGCAGCGTTCCGCTGATATATGGGTTCAGTTTTTTTCCCAATATGTTCACTTTTTATTCACAATAAACAAGAATAAAAAGAAAAAATACACATTATATATATATATATATATATATATATATATATATATATATATATATATATAATAAGTCTATATATGAAAATAAAGGATTCAAGTAGGAGAAAAATAGAAAATACAACGCTTACTCAACGCGTATTAGGAATGTATGTTCTGTAAGTTTTTTATATTGTAGGACGCTTACGAGAAATCTGAAGATTTTTTTCATAAATAATACAAAGACGAATTATATAATTTATTTTTATATAAAAATAGGATATTTTCAAAGTATCTATCATTTTTTAAATTATTATTTCATAACTTTAATCTCACATTAGATTGCCTTAAATAATATTAAAGGTGAGTTTATATAATAATTATTTATGTAAGATATATTGAAATTTTCGAAAAATAAACAAGTATATAAAATTCAAAATAAATACTGAAATTAAGAACTATTATATTTTGAATTTCACAGTTGTACTATAATTTGCCAATCGCAGATATGAAACAGTGATTCTAAATATTGAAACCTACAACACTTTTTGACCACTTATTCAGAATTTTATTTTAAATTTTCAAAATATTAAATTTATTCCAATATTGACCTAATTTTATAACGAAAGCTTTTTGTTTATTTGTTTCGACATGAACGAAACAAAATAGTAAAAAAAAACATACGGTTTACTCGAAACATGTTTTGAATATGGAAAACTATTGTATAATCAATTCTGTATTTGAAAACTTCGAATATCTTTTATTTTAATACGCATTCATATTATAGAAAATATACAATAATTTTTAAATTTTGATTATTAATTATCAATATTTAAAAATTTTGTGAAAGAATAAATATCGTTTTTTTTTTATTTTTTTTATATGTACATTATATTAAATCTATTCGTAGATCTGAAAATTTTGAATTTATCATTTTTATTTTTAGACGAAGGCGGATTTCATATAAAATAGAATCGTATGAAATGTATGATGTATTAAAAACATAGGTTTTTTTTTATGGTTATAATATATGTTATACATGGCGTCTTTAGAAAAAAATAAATCGCAACCATTTTACAAAATGGTGGAAATTTAACACGAAAATGATATATATTATATATATTTTAATGCGATACTTGTATTAATATGTAATAATTTGATAATTTGAAGAAGCCGAGCATTCATAGCCTTTGGTTTGGCTTACACAGTGGTCTTTTATGCGAAAATAACTCGTAACCGATCCGTTGTCGAGCGAATAGTTTGTTCTAAATTGGAAGTTAATTCAACTGAGTTCTACAGTTGAATAAGTTTTCTCAATGTTATATACCCTTTTGATTAGATTTACGCTTCCGATTTTGTGCACCGCTCTTACAAGTTTTTAACGTGCGTATAAACTTATATATATATATATATATATATATATATATATATATATATATATATATATATATATATATATATATATATATATGTTAAATTGTGGGTACACAAAGGATGTATGTACACATTTATATATTTGGAACTTTATTGCTGATATCGCAAGTATTTTATGTATTTTGTTGAATTCACAGTGTGATACTTTTGTTTGTAATGTGAAAAATATTTTTGTTCGTAATTTTGAATTTTCAACAAAATATTGTAACAACGAAAAAGTTAGTTTATTTCATCGACGGTAACTTTTTTAAAGTTTAAATTCAACTAAAGAACTCGATGTTATATATGGTTGCTCAAAAATTATTCAAATATTTTCATATACCATATATGATTCGAAGGCAGGTCTATATTTTAAAATTGCAAACCCCATAAAGCCAAATCGGTTTATGTTTTTGGAACCTTGTTTACTTCTCATCAAACGCATACAGCCAACAAACCCTTATCTCTTTACGTAACACCCGTCCAAAAGAGACATTTCAATTCGGCTTACCTAATGGTTTTTTTTTCATTCATCCTCTATTTTTCTTTTAATTGAAATTTATAGTCAAATTTATATCGTGTAAAATCAATCGGCAGAAAATCGAATTTCTTTTCGCATTGTGTTCGGCGGCACACAGCAAACATGTATTATTGTCAGAGTTGATCCAATCATGTATGATATATATATATATATAATGTACATATTTTTTTTGTGCGATTTATATTAGGTTCGACATATTTATTTATACGTGTATATAAAAAGAGTACAAAAATCGAAAACATGGATCGTGGTCAGGACGCCTTTGTTCGTTGGCAAATTTACCGAATAAGGTTTTGATACCTTTTCGTAGGGTAAAAGTTAACACGTTCTTAGTAACGAACATGAACGGCTAGAGAATAAATTAATTGAGTTGCTTTTACATTAGTTAATTTATAGTTTAAACGTGATTCGTGCTAAGTACAAGCACCATTAATTATTATAATTTATTATTCAGTTCTGGAACTATTTCTACATTATTATGTTGGGCCATTGTGAATTATTATGATTTTATTTAAATAGGTTTTATTACATGCGAATATTTTTTTTTCTTACATAAACGCGTCTAGATTTCCCAGTTTAGTAAAATAAAATAGACTTTTAAAATAATTGTAAATTTCTAATGTAAAACTTGTAGTGCAACAAAATTCATAGCATTTTTGTGGAGAAAATCAATCGCACATATAATCATTATATCTAAAATATGGTAAAAATATTGAATTACTTGATATAATTAATATTGATTTTGATTTCGGTATAAGTGGATTAATACGAGGAAATTTATATATGTATTTATACGGAATAATGTTTTCATAAATTAATGACTGCTCCTCTGGAAGTTTGTAGTTTTGACTTGTGGGATTAAAATCTGAAAGGTATTATCACCCAAGGGTTAATTATGAAATTTCGACGATGCTTCAATATTATCTGTTAATTATTTGTGATACATTGATTTATTTATTTTTGTTTTTTTTTATAGACATTACTAATAAATAAAACCGAAATATTATTTTATATTAGTATGTGTTAGATCAATATGCGTTTGTTATTTTGTACACACGTTTTTATTATATGTTTAATAAATATAAAAGTAAATTTTTAATTTAAAATTTTTGAAAGGATAGAATTTAAAATAAAAAATACTATAAGTCGTGCTGGTGAAAAATATGGTACCTTAAGAGGTCAATTGTTAAAGTCGAAGTAAAATTGGGTCGTAAATGCTGAAAAATTTTACATGAAAAGGATGTATATTTTGAGTTGTAAAGATCATTTAAGATTAAATTGTAAAAATAAAGTTGCATTTGATGAAAAAAAAATGCTACACCAACACGAATCTTGCACCGGCGCTATATATATATTCATGATTTCGGTAGAAAAATTATTAGTGTTTTATATATTTTAAGATTGACATGTAAATAGTGAAATTATTCACATGAAGACAAATTTGCTCTTCGCAGCACGTCTATGGATTTATCACGCATCCTGTCATTTTAGTCACACGATTAACTTTATGAAACGAGTAAATTATTAAACGTTCACCGACATAATAATTTCATATAATTACAATGTCGTTACAGTCGTCGACGGAAAAGGTTTCGTCGTTCGTTCGCATCGCGGGGTTTTTTCATTAGCCATTGTCGACGGGAAAACGAAAGAAAAAAAAAAGAATAAATAAAAAGGAAAGACTCCAATGGGAAGAGGAAAGAACGATCCGGTGGATGGGTGGTGAAAATCAAAAAAAAAAAAAAAAAAGAAGCATAAAGGTAATGAAAGGCTCGTGCGGTATCCTCGGTCTCTGATTCGAATCAGTGCTCACAAATGAAAGATAAGATTGGTCTCCGAAGTGCCATACGGGCTGAAATAGCATGACCGGTCAGTCAATTATACGGATCGACGGCTAAAAGGGATCTTCTTCTTCCGAAGAAAGAAAAAAAAATGGGAATAAAATGAAGTAGAACCGAAAAAGAAATAGAAACTTTTTTTTTCTTCCTCTCTCTCTTCTCGTCTTTTCTTTTTTAGAAACCATCTTTTTCTCCATTCGCTCCATCGAGTTATCGTTATCCGTGTGCGCGATCGATTTTCATTTGAATATCGTCGCGGTTTTGGTAATGAAAGATTTCGATAGTCCGATTCAATTTCGTACCACAATGAGTACGTCTTTTATGCTCATTCACCTCGTTTATAATAAACGGATATTTTTTTTTCTTTTTGATACAGTAGGATTCCGCTTGATGCGGATGTAAGAAAATGCACAGGTAAATTTATATATTATTTTTTTTTTCATATATATAAATAAATTATTTAAATATAATATTTATAACGATATTATATTTCAAAATCGATAAATTAATATATTAATGGTACTGTATTTAACTTTATGGCACACAAACAAGCTTAACCACAGAACTAATGCAAGTAACTAATATAAATCAAAATCTACTAGACTTGTTTTATATAAAACCATTGAGACTTTTTTATATTCATTAGTTTTGCTTTTATATGAACATTATATAAAATAATTTCAATGAAGAAAATTGTTCTCTAGATTTCATTTATATGAAAATTGTTATTTTCATATAAATTTTATAATTAGCAATATTTTCAAATATGATAATTATTTATATAATGATGAATATAGTTTGTACACGTATTGTAAAATTAATATTGTTTCTATATTTGTGAAAATATAAAATTGATATTTCAAAATTTATTAGTTAACAATCAACACATATAATACATAAAAAAACGAGTGTTTTTCATTGTATTTAACCGAAAATATAATTGTGTATATTTTCATTCCTTTTCATCTTTTATCGAACGACTTTGACGATCTATTGTGTTGCGTAAATTATAATTTTCCAACGGTTGCTAAGTTTGATCGACAAAAAAATAAAAAATAAAAATAAAATAAAATCAAATGTATGAATGAAATCGGTCGTCCAAGTTCAATTAAATTGAACTATTGTAACGTACATTTTTTTTTTATCCAACAAACCGCCGCCGTTTGTCGACAAAATCGGTCGACATAACGCATTCGTTTGTTGCGTATAATTGAAAATCTCGAAAAGCTTGTTTTTTTTCTAAAAAAAAAAATCGACAAAAACACACACACACACACAACATATTCGTCGAACATTTAATTTAACGATGTCCTGTGAATTTTTATAGGGATGAATCCGAAAGCTGCGTCGGTGGTTGGACTTAAATTTTAATTGCGTTCAATCGCTGTTTATACGACGTTCGTGAGTTTGTTCCTAAATGACTCCGTGTTTAGATATATATATATATATATATATATATATATATATATATATATATATATATATATATATATATATAATTTTATAAAATGCCCGAAATATCGTAACGTTTTTGCAAATTGAAAACGGTTGCAATTTTTGTTAACAGCCTCAACAGTGAAACAAATTTAATTAAAAATAATTCTAAGGGTTCGTGTCAGCCGGGGATACAATTAAGAAAGACGACGATGCTGAATCTTATTATGAATCCAAATATATAAATTTCACATATAATAATTTATTAAATATTTATATTATATGTATGATCATATTTTAAATTATCGTCATCACTAATAAATACTATTTTTTTTATTTAAAAAAAAACTTTATAAATATTTCGTATAATTCACGACCTTTATTTTTTTAAAGTCACTAACAAAATAACGCCGTTTACTGGATAATAATTTCAATTTAAAATTGTTTCAACTTCTGATTACATGCAGTTATAACGAATTTAATTTCCGTTTACTTCTTTTTTATTATAAAATCGTAAAAAGATATAAATTATGTCATGCGAACTGCATGCATTATAAATTAATTTGTTACATAGCATCATTTTTATTACTATTGCATGTTCGATAACTATATTTATTAGAAAAAAATATTTAACAATCAAGCAATGATAATGGGATATATTATTTTTAATCTCCCCTCTTCTTTTATAATTTTTAACCCCCTCAATTCAAACCCTTTAGATTTTTCAAGATTGATATCATTATTTTTTTTCTATCTAACTCTTGCATTTTCGTAGTCCTAACAAAAACGTGTATATGGATTTGAAGGGGTGGCTTCTTTGTTGTTTCATAATTTTTCACAAATGAAATTAACCATTTTTTTAAACTTGAGTACTTTGAAATCAGTCAAATAGAAAGGGGCGATTGTAGAAAGCCATTCATTAGCTTAAAATTCATCCCCCTTAATTCTTAAGTAGTATTGGTTGTGATTTAGAATGACGCTCAAATTTTTGTTTATTTTCTATTGTGTTTAATTAGCAATATTTTAATTTAATATATATAATATAATAATTCATTTTTTATTCAAATCTATGAACATCATTTGATTTTAATATATTTTACATATATTATTTTCAATTATATATGAATTGTACTGATGTTTGATTTCAAATAAATTGTTGAGATCAAAATTCATCACCTAACAATATTTTCAATTGATCTATTTGAACTAGTTTATGAATCAATGAAATGCACTCGTTATTGCAGCACATAATAAAGATACTAAATAGATTTTTATGAAATTTTGGCGTTGTTCGATAGAAATACATTTTATTTAGTTAATAAACATGATAAAGGATGTACGTTAGATTAAGGAGTATTATTTATAATAATCATTAAATATATTGGTGGTCCCAAAAATTTTAAACTAATTGAATTTTATATGAATGAAAGTTTTTGGTTAAATATTGATTGAAAATTTCGCATCATTTTAATACTTGCCCAAAGGTCATACTATTAATTGGACTATCGAATAGATTCATTATTGAGCGTGTTCCGATGCGAACGTTAATTTTGGTAGAAAATTCAAACCGATTCAAAGTTTCCAAAGACAAATTTAACGATGCGATTTTAATCTTTGACACGAACGCGAAAGCAATAATTCAACATATTATATTATTTAATTTATTGTCTGTCTCGTTCGATTATAGAGTTGGAAAGCGATAATTGTTCGTGTTAATCGAAAACGTATTAAATGTAGACCGTTCGCACAATATTACACTGTACGTTTTGGTCTGTGGTTTTTAAAGTAAGATTGATAACGAACGTCTGTTATAAAGGCAATGATGTTAAATTTATGACTGTCTCCATCATTTTATATGTCTTAGCATATTTTGCGACGCACACAACTCGCAGTTATTTCTCGGACGGTGACGTAACTCGAGACCGCCGATTTTTATACGTTTTCACGTGTGATTTATTTAACCTTCGCGTCTGCAATTGTATGAAGCAATTCGTTCAACCGAATGACAAATCGTCTCAGTAATTCATGTAAAACGACGACAATGATTATGAAAATAAAAATTATATATATATATATATATATATATATATATATATATATATATATATATATATATATATATATATATATATATATATATATTTATTATATATATTTTTTTCCTTTTCGACCTTCCCTCTCGGAAATATTTAATATCGATGATGAAGCGTTTTGTTGTGAGACGAAATTGCATGCTTCCGTTTCGGCTATTGTGATGTTTTTAGCTTTTTTTTTCTATTTGTTTTATATTTTTATAGTATATAACAATGGTATTTTTACAGCGAATGTGTTATAATAATGGTGCACTTATATGCTATTGGTATTTGTGAATGGAATTCGTGCATCGATAATTAGGAGAAATATCTAAAAATCACAATAGAAAATTTTTATTTTTCATATATAAAATATAAACACAGAATGTAATTGTACGAACTTGCATTTTTACTGTAAATTGTTCGATTATATTAAAAATGCTATATGTCATTTCGGAATAATATCTAATATTTATATATAGTGATTTGATCTCGTAAAAAATAAATTTGAGAAATACATAAAAAGAAACCTAGAATTAAGATCGTTTAATTATTTATTTACAATAAAAATTGAATGCATTTTATGAAGTTAAACGTAATGTTTTTAAGATTGAAATATAAAAGATTATTTAATCAATGTTCAAATGTATTGAAGAAATGAAGAATGTATTGTAAGATAAATGTAATTATGAAAATATCTTGATTTTGGCATTGAAAATTAAAGATTGTTGGAAAAAAGAATACAAAATATATTGAATTGGAATGGATAATTAAAACTGATTTATATTTCATAAAAAAAATAACGAAATAAAAAAAAGTACACGCAGATTAAACGATTTTAAACACGGAAAGTGTATATATATATTTTTTATTTACACACTTCGGTTCATTTTTATGTTTAATGATTATTTTATTGACGATTTAAAAATAAGCACAGAGTCGAAGCGAGTAAATACGCCTTTAAATTTTCGCCTTAATTGTATTTAAATTTATGGAATAGGCGTATTTATTTATTTGAAAGGAAATCGTTTGAGAGATAAGGCTAATTGCAGTCTTTTCGAACGCAACCTTAAAGGAGAATATTTAATGTAAACATCTCGGGAGGATTTTGGGGAACCGTCGTTAGCATTATTTAAAGGAAAGTTAATTGAAGATCGCTAATAAACGATTTAAATCTTGGATCTTGTGTTAATTTAGCGATTCTAAAGTTGAGACGTTACGCGAGCCGAATTAAACGATTTTAATTCTTTTCATTTTGTTTTGCATCTTAAATGAAAGTCACGGTTGCATTCCAAACATATGGAAAATTTTAATTTTTTATTCTAGATTATTAATATTTATGATCAAAAGTACAATTGTCGTATGTTTTGTGGATATATGATATATTTTTCAAATTTTTTATATTATACCTATATTTTTGTTGTCGATCGATCTGTAAAAACTTAATCAGATTCTTTGGTCGTGCAAGTTAAGCGCAATACATTCGTATATATATATATATATATATATATATATATATATATATATATATATATATATATATGTAAGAAACGTGGCACATAGTTGGAAACATTAAATGAAACGTGAGGAAATATTTCATATATTATAGCGTATAGTAAAGTTTAACGAAACCGTATTGTATTATTATATTATATATCTCACAATAAAAGTAAACGTATTGTATAACAAAGGATAAACAGCCAGATACACGCCAGAGATATGGATTTGATGAACGGTCACGCCTCTATACGTTTCAATGTCAATTAATCAAGTAAATGTAACGTAACAAAAGAGGCTTTTGTGCTCACATGTTCTATATATATATATATATATATATATATATATATATATATATATATATATATATATACACGTATGTGTGTGTGTGTGTGTACAATATATGTAGACAACGAAATCTTCGTCGTAAATAATAATCGGTAAAAGAAAACTTTCCACTTGGCGTAATTTTCACTCGGCATTTTTCCGCCAAAATTGCGCAACTTACGCTACACTGAACTATCATAAAAATATAACTGTATATTTTATATTATATTATATAAATATATGTGAACGTTTGTTCGATTTATCACTTTTGAAAATGTTGCTTTCGATGAAAAAAAAAATTTTTTTTTTTTACTTCATATTGAGTCTTTTTATCTCATATAACAATCATAATAATGTTATGTACGAACAATATGTGTAATAAAATTAAATTTATTTAATTTGTACTAAAATTTGAATATACGATATATTTATTAATAAAATTATACTTGAAGTTAGAATTCGTCTTGACGAATATTTCCTTTTGTAAAGTACACTTTAACTTGTACAGTATTATGAAGTGTTTCTGCGAATTATATTCTACGTGAAATCTAATAATAAGTGAGACGTTCCCGTGAGGTTTCGCGATCTTTCAAATAATACAATAGAGATCAGCATAGGAAGTGCATTGACTATGTCTATCATGATTACCTTGTCTATTTGCATGCATTAGACGTAATTTAATTCCCGATTTAGCAGCTACTGCTATGTGGTTGAATGCAGTCGTAAACCGATGATCATAGATTATAAAATCAAGTAGATTATTTAAACACTTTTAGTGTTCGAATCAAAGTAAATTAATTTGTCACATAAATCTAAAATTATGATATATAAATATATTTTAAAAGAATTAAAAATTTTAAAAATAAATATTTTTTTTCGATATCATAGATTTAAATCTATTTTTACATAGATTTTTTATTACTATTCAATATGTTGTATTATATATTAATTATAGTATTAGATATATACCAAAAAATTTAATTTTTTATTTGTTCTATAAATTTAAAATAGATATATTCAAGTTATATTATTATAGATTTGAATCTTCAATTTTAGAAATTGAAAATATTAGCTACCACATATATGCTATCTAATTATTCAATTTGAACGTATAATAGACAGTTTGATATTGTAGAATAAATAATAAAACCACTTTAAAATATTATAAATTTAAAATTACTTAAAACACAAAGCATTCTATTTGTTTGTAATATATATATTTAAAATTGCTTGTTTATATAATACATATTCTGAACATTAAATAAATCAATATAATTTAATATCATAGACGTTGTTGATTTTTCACTATTAATTTAGAGTTTTATAACTTTGTTCTACTCTCGTCTATGATATTGAAAATTCATCAGATTTTACGATATTCGCAATATTTTGACAACAATATTTTATGGAAAGGTCACTATAAATTTTAATAATAAACTATTGATAAGCTCGCAAATTGAAACTTTAAATTTTCGTATATTGTCGAACGTTCAGCGTAGAAATCTAAATAGTCCATTAAATAAAATTAGGAATAGCCGGGCGTGTGTAGTGCCGTTTTAATTAATTTTCGCCATGTTAAAAACGAACTGTGCTAAATTTTACGACGGTAAATCATTTACGCGTTCCGAATATAAAGTATTATGTTATGTTAGTTATTGAAATTTTATTGAGTTCCGTGAGTTTAGCGTGGCTTTAGTGTTTGTGCCCCGTTGTATTTAATGGACGAAATGACCCAACCAACGTACGAAGGTGATTTTGAAAAGTCGATAAAGGGTCGGTTAAGTCAGGTTCGAAGCTTCGCGAGCTTAAAAGTATAATCTGCCAGAGAGACTTGTTTCGCAAACGTTACGAAAGTGGGTTAAAAAAGTTACATATCTCACATATTCGGTTAATAAATATATATATATATAAGATAAATTTCGACGTGTGAAATGTAAATATACTCAATGAATGATTGAATTATGTCTTTATTTATCTATCGACTTAACGCGTTTGGTGTATAAACACGTCTTGTTATTTCACCTGAAATTTTATCTCTTAATATCTTGCTTAATTATTTCGTGTCGGTGTTGGTGGGTGTCATTTTTAGATAATCTCTTAAAATATACGTGTTACTGTAAAAGCGCTAATTGATCTGAATTTAAAAAATATTACATTGAAGAAATTGCATATTTCGATGACATATATTAATGTTTGTAATTGAAACATTGTTGTATTTGAAGATGAATGTTAAGAATTATATTATAAAGGCGAAACTAAAATTGAATGTTTAAAATATAATATTAATTAATTAATTTATGAAGAGTTATTTCTGGTCATTGCTTCGCATTCGCAAACGACTATGTCATCGGAACTGACTTTAAATTAACAAAAAAATAATTGACGACGAAAAAAATCCGTTCGGAAAAAATTGCGACTCGGTCTTCGTCGCCCGTTTAGCAATTATTAATATTGAACTAATTGAGTTGAACGTCGTTGAAGAATTTGTTAAATCTTGCCAAGAATTCTGACTCGTTCATGCCGAGTTTCGGGCAATGGGCGGAAAATGGGCGGAATGGAGACCGTTTTCGGATGTGGAGGAAGCGAATTCCGCCAATGTATGGCATAAAATTAAGATTTATGAGCGAACTTTGCGGCGATCAGAAAGTTTCAACAAGTTGCGATCGTGCACACATCGACATTCACAAACTGGGATGAAGTATAGGAGGAGGATGGCGGAGCTAACTAACTCACTTCACTTATATACCTTGTAAAGGAGTGTGAGCGAAATCTATATAGACAAAGTCAAATTTATGTATGAGAAATTGCAGTGGAATGGTTGAAAATAGTTAGTAACTTTTAACATTTTCGGCGTAATTATTTTTTTTTAATTTTAAATACAATAAATTTTATAAATATATATTGAAACATTTTATGATAATAAAAAAATATTTATTCATAATTTATGTATATTAAATTATTTTATAAAAGGTTCGCGATCACTGTCTGAAAAGCCACAGTTTCAGCCCAGATAGAAGGAAATGAAGAAGAGATAGGCCAAGTAGACGCTTATGTTCGAGTATATATATATATATATATATATATATATATATATATATATATATATATATATATATATATATATATCTACTGCGATAAATTAAGTTGATTTGATCGATGTTTTGCTACAGATAAACCAACATTTCGCATTTAAAGTTACGGATGATTGATGCACATTGATTGATGGATTAAACGTGTTACTTTAGAACCGTACCGACAGCTGTTTTTTTCTTTTTTTTGTATACGTCTTCATATTATATCCATAAACCCTCCCATAAAGTACTCCTCCCCCCCCCAGAAAAAATAATATTAAAAAAAACACGTTTTATGGGCCATGAAATGAAAAATTAAAATGCGCAAAATTTTCACAAAACTCTCGTTATTAACGGATCGACATGTTTTCGATAACTTTTTAAAGAAAGTTTTGATTTTCTTTTCGACAATGTTGATACCGTTCGAATTATAATGATTATTTTATATTATATTACCAGGTTAAATTTTAATCTTTATCAATATTTAATATTTATATATATATATTTTTATAAAGTAAATAAAAGGATGTTCACAGAGAAAGTGAGTTTCAAAGCGTTGATCTAATTTTTATATATAGTCGAATTGTCAGTTTTAGGTTCCAAAATTTAAATCTACATTTTTTAAATTAATTTAAATAGATTTTTCATTTTAAACAATTAATCGTTTTTTTTTTCATTTTAAACAATTAATAGAAATTCTACGAGAGCTGCATTAATTTAATTTAATTTTTTATTAAAAATAAAAAAAAAGGACAACACAAATACTTCAATTTTCGATTTAAAATTTCGAGTACGTAAAATCGCACCAAATTAATTCCGAGTTGGCGACAGCCTAAGGCTAAATAAATTGCGAGCACAAAGTGTTTTTAAAAAATATAGAGAAAGTTTTTTATTTTTATTTTTCACGCACACTTTGTTAAACCGGCATTTGAATGTATGACTGTTATTTATTTATTTTTTCGTTACATATATTGTCATTGTTTATTTATTTATGTATTTTTTTTTTTTGGAAACATATATATTGATTTTTATCATTTAAACGATGCAAGTTGATTTTTATCGTGCATGTTGTATTTTAGGAATTATTATATTTTTTGATGTATGTATGTATGTTTTATATGATATGTTGATTCGTTTTATTTGGTGTCACTGACACTTTAAATTGATCGCTTGTCATTCCAATGACAGACAATAAACAACAATGTTACATATTGTCTGCACTTCTGTATGACAATTGTAAATTTTGACAGTGACACTGGACGTTGTCAATATTATAATAAATCAGTGTCCGGAGAAAAACTTATTTTCAAAATCTTATGATATTGATTAATCGTCTAAATAGTCCACTCATTATTTATACGTTTTGCTATTATATAGTATTTTTAAAAATAATTTACTATATTTTGAATGATATAATGAGAAAAAATATATGATTTATTCAATATAATCGATAAAAAAATTAAATGTATAAAATTTATATTTTTCACATTAGTTTAATAAAAAATTAAAATTGAATATAGGGCTGGCGATTTGACCCGAAAGTAAATAAATAAAAAAAAATCAATAGACAACCCAGAAGCCCCGGTTGGCATGTAGCGTCACTGATTTATTAATAATATTTATTTCAGTCAGTTATGGGTTATATCCGTGATTTTCTCTTACAAACGACAAATTTCAAATGAGAATATTTCGTATATCCGTATTTTTTTCTCCGCTTTTTTTCGATTCCGGAATTGACTAAATTGTGTTTTCCTCTTTTTTTTATATATATATATTTATTTATTGAAAATGCCTCGCCAATATAAAAATATGTTGTATAAAATTTATATAGCACTTGACCCAAATTTGCCGAATGCTGCTGTATAAAAGCTTTTCAATAGAATAAATGAATAAATAACATAAATCGATTATGTAAAAAGAGATTATAGCGTATAGTAACATGTTGGTCGAAATTAATTTCTCTCCATAATTATTTATTCAAAAATGTAAATCGTCTATTTTCCATCGAATATCGAATTAAATATATATATATATATATATATATATATATATATATATATATATATATATCTTTTTATTTACGGACACTGAAAAGCAGCGACAAGGATACCTATCTAAATTTTATTATTCATGACTTTTTCCTCTCGGAACTATATTTATAATTTATAGGTGATGAGATATCTCTTCGAATCTCTAAATAATAATAGTTTTCTTTTCTTCAGAGTATAAATGATTTTTTAGATTTTGAAAGCGATTATCAACGGATTAAATTATTAAATAGGAAAAAATCTATATAGACGCTTAATAAAAATATATAAAACATAGTGGAAAATGAAAGAATAAAATCGATCCATAAATGGTTTTAACCGTCGATTTTTATATAGATATTATATGTTTGAGAGCTTAAACGTTTCAGCAATTTATAAATAAAAATGATATACTATATTGTGGACTGAAAAAAAAAAAGATAGGTTCGTGTGTTCTAATGGAGACCGTAATAACTTTTTATTGCGTTTTAAAATATTTTAATATACTTGTGTATTATTATTATTATTATTGTTGTTGAATGCGTCGCATTGTTGTACTGCGATAACGACTAAAGAAATTCCTGTGACAAAACTTGTCACGTTTAACTTCACATAACGACTATCTTATGGCGGATTGTAAAAACAATTGTTTTTTTTTTTGGCGAACGAGTACCTGTGATCTATTCATTTAAATATTATATAGATTATTATTATTTGAGTTCCGTGCAATTATAATTTTATAATTGATGTGATGATTGTTTTGATTAATTGATATTTGTAAATTTTAAATTAACGAAATAATTTTTTTTGTCTGTTTATTTTGATAGGAATTAATACCATGCTGTATATCGTATAAAATATTAATATCTATATCAATTATTTTACGATAGAAAATCATCTCTATGAATAAATTTAATTTATGTATAAAAGAAACGAAAATCCGTTGAAATTTATACGGAAATTCGATGCAAATTATACGTTTTTCTTGTGTCCATATCAGGAAAATTCTTCAAACAAATTTACCGGTTCTTACGAAACGTTTCTTGTGATCTTGAATTTGAATATTAGCGGGCGAAGAAAAAGCCTCTGATGATACGGCAAATAATGTTTTACATTCTGAATTTTTGATAATTTCAAAGATTTCCCCCCCCATCTTTCTAATTGAGTTTCGTTTCAATGAGACTTGCTCCTAGGCTCTGGTGTCTTTATTTTTCGTCGTTTTTCCTTTTTTTCCCCATATTACGCACATATATATATATATATATATATATATATATATATATATATATATATATATATATATGTATATATAAAATTATAACAAACGCATTCATTCATATTACAAATTAAATTATAAGCAAACGTTATATTTAAACGAATGTAGAACGTTTTCTTTCAAATGCTCATTTTTATATGTATATTTTTTTGATATATATATTATATAAAAAAAGAAAATTTTATGATAATAATATTTTATTTCATAAAATTCATATTATTAATATTTCGTGATTTTTATAGAAAATAATTATTATGATACAATTCCTATTTAAAATTTGCATATATATATATATATATAAAATGATAGAATGATGTCGCCGCCGCCGCCGCCATCATGACCATTTTTATTTTTTGATGAGCTATTATTTTATCATAAATGCGATGATTTTAAAAATTCTTTAATGATGCTTGTTAAATAATTTTTCGCCGTTAATTTCCATCACAGTATGTAAAATAAACAAATCTATATATGAATTTTAAGCGTATAATTCAAAACAATTTATTTTTATTAAATTATCAAGTCTATTTACAAATATAATTTATAAAATATATTATATATAAATAAGAAAAATATATATTATATTTTTGTGAAATTTTATATTTTTGATATATTTTTTTAAAAAGGATAAAATTACTTAAGTCTGAGTAAATTTTTTTTTTAGTTTTCCATTTTTATTTGTATCTCAGCGTTCACGTACTTAACTACAGTCTTACTATATAATATAAGACACACTAACTTTATTTCGCTATAGAAAATGGAATGGAAAAAATATTTTTTTTACGCTCTAGGGTCTAAAAAGATGAAAGAGGATGGCGATCGTTTATCAGCATACTAGATATTTAATATTTAGCGAAAAAATTCTGCGAAAAATTCAACAATATGTATATAAAAGAGGAACGATTCAACTTCTGTTTATATATAATATATATATATACAAACTTTTACTATATAATGTTGTACAAGGAAAAGAAAGCCGTGTAAAACAATATTTATTCAACGTTTCGAATTTCATTTAAACAAAAAACGTGAGTAAATATTTTATTGCAAAACAATCGCGCCGTTACTGCAATTATTGGGCGCTCGAGCAAGGGGCTAGGGGTGGACAGTGGGCGGTTTTTTTGGGCGGTCCGGGCGGGGTATGAATCCCTAGAAAGGAAAGTTTAATTTTGTCCTGTCCGTCCATTTTTCATTCTTTTCTCCTGCGTTTTTCGCTAGGTCTTTTCCCTTTCTTTCGATGTCGATGTTCTATCCGCCCTCCACCATTTTTTTTCTACTCTCCCCTTTATTCGGCCGAGTTGAAAGAAAAATACTTGAAGCATTTTTTCAAATGTTCTCTGTCAACCAATTACTGTCGGTTCTATCTCACTTTTTAAAGGTATTTATTTTCGCTTTCGTTTGCGCTCGGAAATCATTACCGGGAACTTCATTGTCGCCAGATTTTCAGAAATGTAACGAACGATGTGCGTTTGCTTTTCATTTTTTTTTTGTCTTCATGTACCCCTCGGTTCCCGTTCTATTTATTTTTATATAAATATATTTTTCTGTTGCCGTTGGATGATTGTGATAAATTGTGTATTAAAATTTTGTCAATAACGTATTTCTACGTTTCGAAAAAAAATATTGTAAAAATATATATATTGTCCAAAATTTTGGTCGCATAATTTCAGCTGAAAATGTGAAAAGTCTTATATAATATTGAGAATTTAATAATCAAACGTGCACAAAACTGCCAGTAACACATGCATGCACACGCTCGCCGTAAATTTTTCGTTTTATTATTATTTTCGTCTTATATTTTGATCTTGCTCTCGAGAAATATCATATGTATTTTACTCAACACTCGGTGTGTGAGAAAACAATGGTTACTCGTATGAAAAACGTATTTGCGGAGCTTTTATGAGGAGAGAGCTTTTACTGAAAATCGCCTACAGGAAAGATAAACCTTATGCTTCACAAAGACAAGAGTGAACCCCTTTTTCATATATATATATATATATATATATATATATATATATATATATATATATATATATATATCAATAATGTTGAGAATACAATTTGAATACGTTATGCAAATTCACTTGATTTCCCAAATATCCCTATATCGATATACGAAGGCTTGTGTATATGTATGTGTTTTGTACTAGAATACGTATTTCAGTTTTGTTCTTGTATGGTATCATGTTCGCGTCTATATAGGTAATTCTGTAATAATTATCGGATTAATTATCTGTGAGATAATTTAATACCCACGATTAATTAATGATAACGTATTATCTCACAAGTAAGGGGGCTCACGGAGCCGTGAAATTACAAGTGAAATTTGCATATATGTCCTTTTTCTTTTTGACGATATTTTTCTATTATTATATCGATGCCTTTTTTATTATAAATATAATTAATAAAATGACGGATTTAATTTTATCATATAATATAGTTAAATTTTATTTTCAACAGAGAAAACATATATTTTTCTACGTTGAATGGATCGAAATAGAACCGACCTCTACTTGGTTAGTTTAAAAAATAAAAGATTTCGTATGTAGTTTGCTAGACCACACAGAATAGACCGTTACTTTCTATTCTTTACCAGAATTAGACGTATCATTGTGCTTCAATATGTTTCAGGACTATCTATTTGACTATCCAATTTTGTATAATAATAATAATAAAATCTCCAATACGTGTATTTTGTTTATTTATTTAATTTTTGCTGTACTATTTTTTCATACAATTTAATATGTGTATGATCGTAAAATTTATGCATACCGAGGCATAATACTGAAAGTTTATAACTATTGTACATCTGTTTAACAAAACACCGCAAGTTTAATACTAAATACATGTGGAGAGGCTCTTACGAGATTTTAATTTAGACCCTTTCGGTATTAAAATCTTTACATGTTACGGTCATTTATTTTCATATTTAAATCACATTGAAAACTTTTAAGCTTCACTATAAATCTGACACGAAAAAAATATATATAAATATATATACAAAAAACGATTAAGCATGTAATGTAATACGATTTATAAACATTCGAATAACCGTGTGATTAAATTTACTTATCCATATTTACTTATGTCATTTCAGTACTACGCTAAACGTAATATTAATTTAATATGACATAATTATTAATTTAAGCGAAACATTTGTGTTTTAATTCGAAATATACGACAAACGTAATTTGATTTACATAATACAACTGAAACAAAGTAGAAGAAGCAAATAATAAATATAAGATATTCAAACTCTCTCTCTCTCTCTCTCTCTCTCTCTCTCTCTCTCTCTATATATATATATATATATATATATATATTGTATATTATTATAGTTGCGAAGAATAAATTAGAGCAGCATAATTATATTTAATTTCTGCGTTTTGTCTATTGTTGCGTTTTTTGTCTATTTTGTTATATCTATCACGTGTTTATTTTGTACATATGAATTTAAATTTGATTTTTGATTTGTATTTTTTTGTTATATTTCTCGTAATTTCTGGTATTCCTAGATAAACAGCTTTTGAAAGTTTTTGTTAGTGTATAAAATTATCGTCGACGGTACAGACTTAATTTCGAACTAGAAGCTTATATTTTTTTCTCTTTTATATTTTGATTACCTTAGGCAACGTGCTTTGCATAGAAGCCTTAATAGGTGTTACGTGCTCGATTTTACAATAGCTCGGGATATTTAGTAAACCATAGTAACGGATCTTTATAACTTTGTATGATGTAGCGTCAATTTATTTACGGCTACACTATTTTTCACATTATCTTTATCGCCCTTTGCATCTGGTTAAGTAATTTATGGATATGTATATATATTGATTATACGCATTAGATGATTATTTTAAATATTTTATTTTGTAACATATCTTTTTAATAAAATTATAATATATAGTGGACATGATACGCGCTTATCGCGTGTCTTAGATCATTATAAGTACACACGTTTTTTTATCATATAGTATAAGTTAAAATTCGGCACGACAAAGATCTATACTTTGAGTTATAAAGATCATTTAAGATTAAATTATAAAAATAAAGTTGCATTTGACGAAAAAAAAAATGCTACACTACTACGAACCTTGCACCGGCATTAGTATTTTAAATATATATGATATAATATAAATGTAATTATAGAGTTAATGCATGTTAATTTATGTAACATGAAATAAAATAAAAGTAGAATATTTATAAAAGATTTATTTTGATATTGTGAATCTGTATATTTTTTTGATAAAAAAAACAAATGTTGAATATTTAAAAAATAGCTCTATTTTTGGTGATATTTATCTCTAATGCACATATAAAGTTTTAATAATAATATACATGTGAAATGAGAAGAGGAAAAAATAAAAAACTAATCGCGAGCGACCGTTCGTCGCAATTTCGGTTGTTAAGAGACACGAGAAAGACATTCAGCATAATCTTGATTAAAATCAGAGTCATTTACTTTATGAAAACGTAAATATAAACTCGGTAAGTGAGGTGAGCTCGTTGCCGCCGGACCACCATGAATTATTATGATGTCGTCGGAATGTGTTTTTCTAGGGATGCGCAGGGTGAAAAGGTACATCAAAAGGAGGGAATCGTCTGAGAGCGAAATATATGTATACAAATACAAAAAAAAAAAGGAAAAAAAAAGAAAACGAAAGAGCATACCTGTCGTCCTTTTGAGTGCTCGAGTCCGATGAAAAAGATGGTACTCTTCGCGTCCCTCTTGAGCCGTTTATGAGTAATGAGAAAAACCGCAGATGCCGTTTATTTATGCAACGCTCGCTCACATATCTATCTTGAATTACGTGAAAAAGCACGTAAAATAAAATAAAAAAAAAAAAACAAAAAACGAAGAGGGTCTCTCTTACACGCGAAATTACCCCTCCGTGTCTTTGACTTTTATCTATGAAGAAGGTTTTTTTTTTTTGGGAGGTATTCGTGAAAGGACGGAAAAATGCGATATTAATTTAATGTTTGGCAAAATTTTTGATCGTCATCTGAAAAGGTTTTCTTTAGAGTTACGTTGATATTCATAGTTATATGTTTGATTATATGAGATTTCATATTGAATGCTTCAAATTTCTGTTTATGAGAATTTTTATTTATATTTTAAAAATATTGTCACTTTGTATAATGAGAGTAAAGATGGTGGTTTCAATGATCAAACTCTATAAAGTTTAGAGATCTAGAACTATTATTAAAAATACAAAATTTGATTATAACTATTCATACTTTTCGAAAATACTGAGAATTTCATGGAAATTCAAAAAGAAAACCCTATTATAAATGAACTGGTTGTAGAAATTAGGTTGTTCACATTTCAGCAAAAAGCTTTTAAGTTTTTTTTAGAAACATTATTTATGACAGACAGGACAATTAGGAGAATGTGGTGGTCATGGTTGCTGTAGAGGGTCGTCGTATAAGAAAAAGACTTTCAACAAAATGAACTGACATCGTTAAAAAGACGACAGATCTTAATGTGTTAATAAATATATAAATCGTTTATAGAGCTGAAAACACTTATGATGTTTAGTTATGAGCTAGACGACTGAAAAAAAAACATATTTTTTGTAAATATTCACGCGCATAAAAATTAATAAATTAACGCTTACTCATATAACATAGATTTTAACGACTATACACGTCATAAACGTCAACGTGTTAAAAATTTATGTGTCGGGTATACAAAATAAATCCATTTTATATTTTAATAATATATAGTTACTATAATTATATGCATATATTATAATAGATCGAACCGATGAGATAATTTATGTATTGATTTATTATTGAATATTTATATTAGGTTTTAAAAACAACAACGATTAACAAATATAATAATATAAACGTACTGTGCATAAGTAAACGCGATTATACGCAATTAAATCTCCGTCCATAAAAATAAACATTGATGTTTGTTTTCCACAGAATGCTTTCGTTCGAACAACTTTATTTCATGCACGTGCCATAAACAATTAAACGTCGAAATTTCGGTGAATTATTTCAATTTAATTCTTCGAACAAAGCGATATTTAGTCGAAAATCATTCAAGTGTGTAATTCACTTTATGATTTCCGTACTGAGTTAATTCAATTGGGACGAAACGTTTTCTTTTTTCCTACAATGTATATATATATATATATATATATATATATATATATATATATATATATATATATATATATATATAAATATTCTTATTCTTTTTTGTTCGACTTGATAAGAATATTTAACTCAGTGCCAAGATCACTTCGCAACAAGGGAATATCGAAAAAATCCTAATACGCGAAACGGCGAATAAAAATGTATATGTATATATATATATGATTTTATTTTATTCCATTTTTGAACATTTTTGTCTTCCGTTTTCGTTCGTTTTCTTTAAAAGACGCATTTTCGGAAAAATTCTCGGAAATAATACCGGAAATGTTGCCGAAAAGATTTGTAAAAATACATTGTTTTTTTTTATGTAAAATATTTATATGACAGACGAATGGCGATTGATATCTTTTTCTGTTAGTTAAAAATTGAAATAAATTATAACTTGTAATCAATATACTGATAGCTATTGTGTTTTTAATATTATAATTATAATATGTTGTAAAATAATTTCAGGCATTTTAGATTAAAAGTTAGGATTTTTTTTATTAAAATTAATATTCTCAATATTCTAATCAAAATAATTGAAAGATATCATTTCGAAATAGAACGGATAGAAACAATATATACACAATAATAATTGCAAAATTCAGTTAATGATATGAATAGCAACAATGAAAATTTTCAATGTGAGCTCGACCGTAATATTTAATGCAAAAATTTCAAAGTAAACAACCATCTCGAGACTGACGTTAAACATTTAATTGGTTCCATATACATTCATAAAGCACACAAATAGTAAAACATTACGATGAATTCGTCGAGCGAAATTAATTTTCTAACATAAATTCCCACGGGGGCAATGTTTCGCCATTATTGAATCATTTCTAATTATGACGAACAAACAAAGATAAAATTTTACCGAAGCAATGTTTGCTTGCGCGCGCTCTCACAATAAATATGTGTAAGTTTTCAACGGTTATAATATTTACCGCCCGAAAATCAACTTCGTCAGAAAACAAGCGTACGCACTTAGCCATACGTGTTATAGGCATTCTCGATATAAATTCATTTTACACCGTAATAAATCACACGACGACCATACACCGAATTAATTGATATTCATGTATTCCGTTGTTTATACGTTTCTCGACACTAATATCGTTTAAAATGATTTTTTTTTATCAAATTTTATCATGAAAAAAAAAATATTCGTAAAACGATATTAAATTTGTATATGGCAGAATATTTATATATATATATATATTTTGCAATTTTATACATTATTTTAACGACGCTTGAAATTTTCCACGTTCTTCAATCGCAAACTTTTCACTGATACGCTTCCGCACGACAGTGGACGTGTTTTGTTGCACGATTGTTTCGAAAGAATAAAAGTTTAACAATTAAAAGTTGGATGCAATCTTTCTTTTGCATTTAATAAACGACAAGCGACAACAGTTACGGCAACGAGAAAAAGATGAACGTTCCATACACGCTGAAATTCAAAATAGGAGAAAATTGTCGTTAAACGTTAAATATAAAATAAAAATGAATTTACACGAATTAGTTACATTGTCAATGAATCGTAATCGGAAACTCGCACAATGTTGTATATATATATATATATATATATATATATATATATATATATATATATATATATATATATATATATATATATATATGGACAGAGAGTGCAAACGCATAAATTCAATACGGTCCCGAGCTTTGTTGTTTCCCCCATCACAAACATATTTATCTTAGAGAGTTAATCTACCAAACATCATAAATCTTTCAGCATCCACCGGTCGTGATTGGTGACTTCCGCCTCTCTTTCGTGAACCGTTTCCACGAGTAAGCTTTCAGAACAGCCTCCCCCACGTTACCCGAATGGATGTCATATAAATTGTTACTGTTACATTTAACAAATCAGTCGATACGAGTTTCGACCCCATTGGTGATAATCGATTTCTGAACTGTCATCACACCCGGAGCATACTTTCAACAAGTCGTTTAAGGACTGTCTATAAATTTACTATGATTTTCGACGAAATATAATAGTTCGAGACCGTTTTCCTCACGATTGACTATGGGTATATAACGCAAACGGATAATCGAATTATTATAGTCTACAAACGAAACTTTT